>CM029551.1:17843075-18300218 GCA_017141385.1 Sogatella furcifera | reverse complement strand
GTCATTGGAAAGAGAATTCAATTCTCCAGGGGCATTACTTTTTACTTTTTCAATTTTTAGTTTTTTTAAAATAATTATTGCATAATTAATTAACTAAAAAAGTATTGAACTGTAATTATTGAAATGAACTAAAAATCAAAAAAGTAAAAAGTAACGCCCCTGGAGAATTGAATTCTCTTTCCAATGACATAAAGAATGTGAAATTCTGTCCATAAATAGAGGCAATATCTGCTTCAAGAGATTGATAAAAATTACATTGTTCTTATGGGGCCTGATTTTGCCGTTGGGCAGTTTGCCATCCACTACCACCCACTCTTAATTCTAGACTTCTAGGAGAAATTTTTATATATAATCTTTCAATTTTCTGTTATTATTCCATTGAGCTATTATCTATGTTGGAGGATAAACCTTTTACATTGAATTTTGTTTGATAATGGATTAAATAACAATGGAATTTGTCAATTATAACCTTATGGGATGAATTTATCAATGACAGAGAGTTTATGAATTTTGTGTAGGTGATAATCTATTTATGTAGATTTGAGATTGTAAGAAAATTTTGCATTGACAACCTTGGATTAAATAAATCTTGTTCAACTCAATAATCTCTTGTTCTCTAATTTTGTTCAATTAAAGCTCACACTGGAGTCATTGAATCATGGCAGGGACTTATCTTCTAAATTTTCCTGCAACATTTATCAGTGATAAAATACTGTTTCTTAGGTATTTAGTGTTTTGGTATTTGTATCATCAAAAGTCAATGAGTTCAAAGGAATCTCATTGACAATTTTATGTTACAGGCTCTAGGCTGTTTAATAATTATTAGGTAACTTATATGGTTCAACATAATTATGTAGTACCTATAACTTATAGCCTACAGGTAACTTATATTGTATAGAGCCAAAATTGAAGTTTAAATTCTATTCAACAATCTTTATCACATTTTTCAAAGCACAAAGAAGTGCTGATATATTTTAGTAAAGAAGAAATATATATATATATATATACATCAATGGGCAACAGAGTTTCTATCTTTAGAAGTCTTGAAGTGAAATAAGTCCAAATAATAAATTCTTAGCTTATCAAGTCATTTATTGTATGAAAAAGTAGTAGAATTGTTGACAACTCAGTAGGCTACAACTTATAGTGTCATGCTATTTGAAGAATAGGCTGTGGTACTGTATTGATGGTATCTTTTTAGATACCATAAATAACTTAATGGATAGACAACATCACCCAACTACTGATGATAAAATAATAGATTAGGTGCTATTGATGTTAATAAACACACTACAAAATAAGTTTTTAACTTTTTTTATGGTCACCGCTTTCCGGTCGAAGAATCTTGGTACATTTACTGTCAAAATGCTCCCATTGGACGTGGGACAATTTACCGCTCGGCTTTTTGAGACAATGTATCAGTGATCATACCTTCCCTGAACGAGCCCACTGATTCTGGAGGAGTACGGTCGTCATCGGATGCGGCTGTTGGTCGTGGTAGTTGGTGATACGCATGAACGAAATCGGTCCTATGATTTTACACAGAAGCAGTCCGCCATTTTTTTACGCAACGACCGACGGTCGTTACGTTTCGCACCAACCAAATCCTAGCTTAACCATAGTCCGTAACCGTACCACCACGAGTTCGGGTGGCTACCGTAACGGCGACAAACCAAAAGGTCGACACGACACAGCGTCGACAAATCACGTGACTATCTTAAGCGAAGCTTTGTGGTGGGGATAAAAGATAAAACTTGAAACCAAAACGGCGACAAGACACAGCGGCGACAAACCACGTGACCTTTTCACCACGTGACATTCTTTTACCAACATAGTAATAATACCATGATTACAATAAAATCGACCAAATGTAAGCAGGAAGAATAATAAATTATTCATCATTCATTTGCGATTTATTATTTGAGATGAATCAATTTTATTTCATTTCATATTTTTGAGGTTATTAATGAGATAGATTCTGGAGGGTTGCCTCAATTATTATTCAAGAACTTGCTGTGTTGAGTCAATTAATTAACGGCTGGTAGGCTAACAGATTAAAAAATAACCGCCAATTTTGAACTTCAATTCCATGATATTCTAACAATAATTATTGATTAGTTCACGTGATCTGGATAATATAGAATTGATTATCAGTTATATTAACAAATTGAGTTCTAAATTGATCAAATCATAAGGCAAATTCCATTATTTAATTATTCAGGCTACTCAGTACACCTTTAACAAATCAATAGTCCAATTGTTTGATGTTGAATTTATTCTCAAAATGTTAGAAAGTTAGTGGAACATAAATATAGTATATTAAATATTAACAGCAACAGTATATTCTTGTTGAGTGATATTATAATTTAGTTTATATGTTTCAATTCACTCCCTACATGATAGGCAATTAACATTCAATTAAGAAGGGTAAGCTACAAAACACGAGCAATGAAAGACTACAAGAACAATAAAACTTTGGCACAGAAGAAATATTGAGTACGTAGGTCTATTATAAATTATTATCAACGAAATACCTTCTTTTTGTATCATAAGTATTCAAGCACTTTCAAAATTGATTGTCCAGTTTGGTAGCCTACAGATCACATTTTATAGCCTATTATAATTATTATACAAGTAGGCCTGTTTGGTACCTATTATGGTAGGTACCCACCTATGTGTTAATTATTATGTATCTTGTTTGATGCATCATTTTGAAAATAAATATTGAGACCTTTCATGGCAATCATAGTATGCAAAATTTAATTTTCTGGTGCAATAACTACATCAATATTAAGATTACAGAATATATAGCTTAATATAAATTTTTGCTTTTATAGTAGAAAACGACATGTATTTCAAAGTTAATTTTGGTAAATCACTTACTTATGGCTTAGTGAAGTGGGATGCAATTCACTCCTGAAGAGGAGCTTCATCAGCCTGCCAGGGGGACAAGTTCTTAGGGGTTGGACTGTGTGGCCATGATGTGTGAAAAAATGGTATTTGATTTGAAGTGTATTTGGTCATTTATAATGTTTTGTCTGTCCTGTTTAAACTGTTTGTAAATTTCATATTGCTCTAGTGTGTTCAGTTTCTGGCTTTTGTGATGTATATGTAGTATTTCCATGTCAGTTTGAATGTCTTTGTGTTGGTGTCCTGTGCTTATTAAATGTTCTGCAAATGTGGATTCTGAATTTGATTTTAATGCTTTTATGTGTTCTTTGTATCTTATGCTGAAACTACGACCAGTCTGCCCAATATAATATTTGGGACATGTATTACATTTTAGCTTGTACACTCCTGTTTTTTTGTATTTTTCATTTGAGTTGTCTGTTTTGAATGTAGCTGTTTTCTGTTTCAATTGTTTTTTCAAGTTGTTATTTGTCCTGAATGCTGTTCTGTAGCCTGATTTTTTGAAGATGTGTGCAATTTTTTGTGATTTTTCATTGAAATATGTTAATGTGATGTATTTGTTTGAATTTGGGGGGTTTTTCTTCTTTTGTATGATTTTGTCAATGATGTTTGTCCTGTATCCATTGCTTTGTGCTAGGAATTTTATGGTGTTCAGTTCTGTCTGATAGTCTTTTTCTGATAGTGGGATGGTTAGCAGCCTGTGAATCATTGAATTGAAAGCAGCCATTTTATGTTGTTGTGGGTGGTTGGAAGATGAGTGTATGAGCGTATCTGTCATTGTAGGTTTTCTGTGGATGTTGAATTTTGGTTTGTTGTTCATTTTTGTGATTGTGAGATCTAAAAAGTTCAAGCTGTTTTTGCATTCATATTCTCCTGTAAACTGTAGGTTCTTGTGTACTTTGTTCAGATCTGAGAACAGCTGTTTGCACTGTCTAGTATTTCCTCTGTAGAGCAGTATTATGACATCCACATATCTTTTCCAATATATTATTTTTTCCCCATGTGTTTTCAGTATTTTGGTCTCTTCCATGTGCTGGAGGAATATTTCTGCAAGAATGCAAGATATTGGGCTCCCCATAGGTAGGCCCTCTTTTTGAATGTAGTATTTTCCATTGTGGAAGAAATAGTTCTGTGTTGTGATGACATCCAATATTTCTATCAGTTCTTTGGTGTTTTCTGGTGGATTGTTCTTTTTGTCTAGAATGTTTTCAATTATGGATATTGTTTCATTTACTGGAATATTTGTGTACAAATTCTTTATGTCATATGAAGCTAAAGTGGAATTGAATGGAATGTGGATGTCTTTGATTTGGTTTACTAGATCTATGCTATTTTTTATGTATGATGGGTGCTGATCAACTGCTATTAGATTTCTTAGTTCTGATTCCATTCGTTTTGCTAATTTGTATGCTGGAGCAGTTCTGTAGTTGATGATAGGTCTTATTGGTGTATTTTCCTTGTGGAGTTTAGGTAGGGCTTGTAGAGTAGGTGCAGAAGGGTGTATTTCTTTCAAGTATTTTTTCTCACTGTCTTTGAAAATGTGTTTTGTTTTGTTAATTACCTGTTTTATCTCATTTTGATATTTAGATGTTGGATCTTTTTTCATGTCCTCTATTTTGTTATCCAAAATGAAGTCATCTATCTTCTTGTTGAGATCATCTTTGTGAATGATGACTGTGCTGTTTCCCTTGTCTGCTTTTGTGAATGATAAGCTATGATTTTTGGCTTTTTCTTTGATAGATTTCAATGTTTCAATCAAAAAATCAATTGAAACAGAAAACAGCTACATTCAAAACAGACAACTCAAATGAAAAATACAAAAAAACAGGAGTGTACAAGCTAAAATGTAATACATGTCCCAAATATTATATTGGGCAGACTGGTCGTAGTTTCAGCATAAGATACAAAGAACACATAAAAGCATTAAAATCAAATTCAGAATCCACATTTGCAGAACATTTAATAAGCACAGGACACCAACACAAAGACATTCAAACTGACATGGAAATACTACATATACATCACAAAAGCCAGAAACTGAACACACTAGAGCAATATGAAATTTACAAACAGTTTAAACAGGACAGACAAAACATTATAAATGACCAAATACACTTCAAATCAAATACCATTTTTTCACACATCATGGCCACACAGTCCAACCCCTAAGAACTTGTCCCCCTGGTGGCAGGCTGATGAAGCTCCTCTTCAGGAGTGAATTGCATCCCACTTCACTAAGCCATAAGTAAGTGATTTACCAAAATTAACTTTGAAATACATGTCGTTTTCTACTATATAAGTGTTAATAAGTATTTCGTCATGGAAAGCAACATCAATAAATTTTTGGAATAATTATTTGGTGTATTAAACATTTATTGCTACCATAATCCATAACCAATATTAAGCTTTTTTGAATAAATTATTTGAGGATTAATAGTAAGTTATCAAATAAATCTTACTTTGTATGGGTTTTCAAACTTTTAAAAGATTATCCTCCCTTGTCACTTCCACTATGCCAAAAACGTAAAGCAATTTAAATTATTATTCAATGTTAAATAGGCCTACACATTTTTTCTTTTATTATAAAGGAAGTAAAATGTTTACTTCCTTAATAAATGTTTATTAAAAATATATTTTGGAGCAAGTATGAATAATTCACAGTGTATGGCATCCATAGTTGTCTCAAAGGAAAATAAATGAATAAAACTATCAATAGTGTCAAATAAGGAGTTTATATTATTTTCAATATGAATTGAAAAAACTTACCTTATTGTTATGATTCGTTACCAGCTTTTCTTCACCAATGTTCTCTATAGGCCTACCAATATAATATCAATTCAATCGGATAAGTTACTTTTTAATTTTATACCAGTTTTGCTGTTTTATATTATTGGATACATCAAACTTAGCCAATTCTAATATCTTTAAATTTTCGAGTTGATAAGAAATAATCTCTTGAGAATGGAAATGTTTTGAAAAAACATAAGTTTCAGGCTTATTGAATTATAGCTAAAAAAAATCTATTCTTTTCCCATACAATCTACAATTAATTTTCTGTTAAATAAGCTAGGTACCATTTAAAATAGAAAGTAGCAGGTAATCTACTTTACTTGCCACATCAATCTTCTTCATATAATATTGCCAGTATAACAGCCTATAGATAAACCATTTACAAATTACGTAAAAAAATGAGGCCATCATTTCTTTGAGAAAATATTTGTAAATATCATCTTTATTTGAAAAAAAAATGAATTTGTTGAATGATCAACTCCATATTGAACTACAATGATGAAATAAAATTTAAAATAATTAATTAGGTAGTTGAGTAGGTACTAACTTAAATGAACACACACATCCAAATTCATGAAAATCTCATTGATTTCACTATTGTAGAATGGTATCATTCTCATTCATTGGTTATGTTAATTGACATCATATTTTACAGCAGTTAGACCTAGTTTTGATTTTCACGCAACTTGCCACCAAAGTTTAAAAAATTCCAGCTCAATCAGTTTACTGGCTGTGAAAGGTGATAGTATCTAAGAACCACAAGATCAGATTTAAGTACTGGCAGCTTGTGCCCGCAAAATAGGTGAAGTGCCTGTATCTTTTACTGTACAGCACTTCACCTGTTTCGTGGGCACAAGCCGCCAGTGGAAGCCTACACAGCTTAAAGCATGTTGATACCTGGCAATTAAATTGGAATAATCAGGCAAGGTTTTTAAAAGAGTTGAATTAATAATTTCTGAGATTCTTTGCACCTATATTGTCAGAGTGCTCTAGAGAAAAAGACCGTAAAATATTATTGTCACAGTGATTTGTGGAAAGATAATAATCTGAATTGGCACTCAGATTTCATTAACCAGCTGTTGGACACAGATGAGAAGAGCGCTGAAGGAACACCCTCTTTTGTATCGACGACGCTCCTTCCCTATCTGACATCCTCATCCCCTCCTCATTCCTTTAATTGGGAAAGGAGAGGAGCACGTAAGCAACAGATTGTTCTCTTGTTAAAATGACATCAACCGGGATAGGTACTCTTCTATCTCTGAACACAGTTTCTTATTTAACTTATTATCCCACCAATCTCCTCCTCCCGGTACAACCTCGTGATTTTTTCTCGTGGTAGGCTTCAGTACCGCTATACATGTTCCATTTGTCCCAGTACCCCTTTCATTATTATTATTATATGGTATAGCACTATCGCCAAAAGGTTGGGCGGTTTCCTAGCTGATGTATAGCCTACTAACAGTTGATATAAAGCATCTACTATCGCTTTTAATTGAAAAAAAAAAACATCATCTATGCTTGCCTAGCTGAAGCACACCTCTAATTGACAACATCAGCTGTTAAAGCACACAAGGAGCAGACGAAACAGCCCAACTTTTTGGCGTCAACTATAATTCCCTTGGATTGGTTACTCTCTCATTAAGGAACAAAAAACAGCAATTCAACCGCAACCACCTCTCCCTTTGCTTTATTGTCCTGACCCCATTATAAATGATATTTAAGAGGTGTGTTGCTGATATTGTATAACACTAACATTGAGACAAAAAGTGAGATTTTGAAAATGAAAAATTATATTTCAAAAATAAATCACATGTCTGCCTGTAGAACATTCGAAATGTTGAATTGTTTTGCAGGATGAACAGGTTTTACTGGTGTTCACAATAATAGGCAGCGCATTTGTTAAATGTTGTCTGTAATAGAAAAAATGAACAATGTTATTTATAAGTGTAATTAATTTATTATAGATGAGATTGTTTTTTTATTTAAATCATTATAAAAGTGCCCTTTTTGAATTGTAACATAACAATTATTAAAAATGACTATTATTAGTTGAAACATGTAATTCATTAAAAAATAAATCAAAAAGGGTACTTTGATGATTATTTAAAATAAAAAAAAACATTGATAAAAGTAGCCCTGAAATTGAGGAAACAAGAAGAAATTGTTATAAATTTCAACCAGGTAGTCATGAGCAAAATATATAGTAGCTACCCATGCCAAATTAAAAAAAAAAGATCAACTAGGCACTGTAAATAGTTCTTTAACACAGAATGCACCACACTGTCTTATTGCAATGAATTTTCTTATGTTAGTAGAAGTGCACTGTTGCCGTTTGTCTATTGCTCAATAATTACATCAAAACAACTTCAACTCTCTCACAACACACATCTGCCTATAAAAGCTAAGCTTAATAAAATAAGGCTATAAAATATATAGTAAGTTATTTAAAGTTTATAATGTAGCCTACCATGATAGTACCTTAATAGTGTAGCCTCATTCAAATGAATCAATAAATAATAATTATTTTTATTAATAGCCTGAATGCTGAATGTGAATAAATAAATAAATTATTTTAAAAAGTTTTGAAAATGTAGGTATATTTGAAAGTTTTTCACATTTCTAGAACCAACAGGTGTTGGAGTTTTAGGAAATCTACAGTCAAAGTCTACACAATTGAGAAGACTAGTTTGAATAATATACAGAGTGGCGCAAAAAGTATGGTTATATTAGAAATTATTATAACACTGACTTTTATGAATAATATTAATTTACGTTTTATTAATTACATTTTTTAATACTACTCTCAGCAGCAACCTATTACAGAAAATCATGTACAAAAGATTTTTTTCGCGGATTCGCAGGACATTACACCAAAATGCTGTTGAAGTATTACATTTTGATAAATTATTTATTGCTTGTCCATGAAAAATTGTTCCAAGACAAAAAAAGCGGTGCTCGGCCGTCCATCTTGCAACAAATTGGCCACTATGGCCGACTTGCAATGTAGGATAGGGACTGGACTAATCGAGCACTGGACTAATCGAGTAATCCCCATTAGGTAGGATGTGCAAGGCGCTCGATTAGTCCAGTTTAGCCAATTCATGCGACCCGCTGAACCGGTTATAATATGTGGAATCAACTATATCACTCTCTCAGCGTTACACTAGAGCCGCTGCCATAATCGCCGACAGCAAAAGTTATCGATCAGTTCAAGTAGCTTGCAAACTCTGACGTCAGGTTTCCAGTAAAACTCTGACGATATGATAGCCCAGTAAAATAATGGTAGTTTTGTCAGACAAGTGGTGCGAAAGTTTTTTTTCCAATTGTTTTATATTATGACTGTATTCCAGTGCGCTGAATCCGAAATTGAAGTTTTCTGCCGTCCTAGGATACAGCTTCACCCTTAAAAATTGAAAAAAACCCTTAAATTTTGGTAATTTTTTGTTTCTGATTTTTCAATTGATATTGTTTATTTATGGAAAAAATATTCAGTTAAAGATTATAGTCAATAAAATTACTTGCAAAATTTGAGGTCACACGTTGAATTTTGATCTATTCTTTTAGAGCTGATACGTACCAAAAAGGGGTAGATTAATTCAGTCTTTGAAAATCTAAGTCGAAACCTTTGAATTTCACAACAAGTAGGCTTACTTGGAATATAGGCTAAATGAATGTGCTCTTGTAAAAACTCTTGTATAATAGGAATGTATGATCAATTTCCTATAAATTGCATTCTCAATTTCATAAATTGGAGGATGGGGAAAGGGGTTACCGGTAGGAAAATAGCTACGGGAAAAATAAATGAATAATAATAAATTTCTCAGTAAGCAAACTAGTACAAAGAAAACATTAAACCTCCATGGAATGTATACAATGAGGTACTCTAAAAAATATAGTTCAGATATGATTTCTGAGAATTTACTGAGAATAAGAGGCACTCCCGAGAAAATTCTATGTGGAAGATGCCATCAAAGTTCAAAATTTTAAAATTATTTCTCTTGCAATAAATAAGTAGAATTATAGAGAATTCCCCACTACACGGTAAGGACGACTCCTCAGACACTGATCCATGTGGAAGACCAAAGGAGTAAGTAAATCTCCGTAACAGGCAAGGTAAGAGTATTGAAGACTTGAGGAAGAAGCGTCATTTTGGCAGCAAATTTTGGCTCCACATTTCATTTTGAAGAGCGCAAAAGTTAGCCTATAATATGAATGTTCAGCTAGGTACTTGAAATCTAAAATTATATTTGCTATTAGTCCTATATTATTTACTACTCCCGTGCTAAGAATCATTGTATGTAGGCTAAGTTACTACTAAGTACCTACAACAAGTACCGTATTCATTCTTGTATAATTCATTTCTCAAAAATGCTGGCTAACTATAATGAATTCCTTTAAGCTTAAGAGAACATTCAGGGTGCTTCCTTATCTCATTTGGTTATGGGTGCCTTTAAATGATCTTGAAAAATGTTGAATACTTTCAATATAGCCTACATTATCTTGATAAGATATAATATTATATGCTATTATAACTAACATATTATGGAATTGAATGGAGGCCTGACTACAGAGTACGTCATCAGAAAAAAACAAAGTTCTTTGGAGATCAAAGGATGGTTGAGTTGTTATTATTTTGCATTCCAGGAAAAGTTTGTGGGGTATCGATAGCTATCAACCTCTTTAAACTATCGACTCAGCTTTTCTCCAGAAATAATCATTCAATATCCGCAAGATCAAAAGACATATACGTTATGGTCTTGATAATGCATAAAAAATCTGAGTATAACACTGTAGACTACATTTAAATATAAGATTGAAATAATATAGCTGATGCCAAGTAGTTAGGCGGTTGGCGAATGACTATTATCAATTCTCAGCTCTCTCAGGACAATCGACGAGCTGTCTGAGAAAGTACATAGAAAAGAGAGTGACCTCATCTATACTTATTCGCCTTTGAAGACAGCTACAGACTGTCCTGACAGAGGTGAGTATTGATAACAGTCATTCGCCAACTGTCTAACTATTTGACGTTAGCTGTACAGTAGACTACGTTAGTAAATAATAAGATCGAAGTCATGATTCCATTAAAAATGATTACAAACTATTTAATTATCGTAATCATATTGTTATCAACTGAGTTATATTTTTCATTATTGTATAATATAAGTATACTTATTCAATTATATCATAATTGTATAAAATACGGACATATATGTTCCCACTTGCACACGAGTCGCTTTTTTGCTTTTATATAGGCTTTTATAGGCTTTAATAGGCGCTTCTATAGGCTTTTATTAAATGAATGAATGCTTTTATATAGGCTTTATATAGGCTTTAATAGGCGCTTCTATAGGCTTTTATTAAATGAATGAAGAGATAGAGGGAGTAAAATGAGAGAAGAGATAGAAAGATGAGGATGGAGGGGGTATAAAAGTAAAGAGAGAAGATGATGAAAAGAGTAAAATAGGAGAAAAGATAGAGAGAAGAGAGAGTAAAATGAGAGAAGGAAGAGAAAGCACAGGATAAAGAGGGTAAATGAGATAAGAAATAGAGAGAATAGTAAAATGAGAAAAGAGATAGGAAAAAGTGGATTGAAAAGTGAATGAGGCAGTGAAATGATTGAAAAGAATGAGAGAGAAGGATCAAGAGAATAAAACGACAGAGGAGATAGAGAGGAGAGGTTAAAGAGAGCGAAAGAGAGAGTAAAATGAGAGAAGGTGAATAGAATAACTTTATCCATGTACATTAATTATAGATAATAAAATATGACTACTTCGTTACAGCCTTGAAACGGCGAAGTTAGGACCAAGTCCTGCCTTACACTTGACCAACAGGATAAAGAGACTGATATGAGTAATTAATCTAATTTAATGAAAGCGAAATTGCACTCATTTATAGAGTCTGATAATCATTGTAGTAATTTCTCGCCATTTACTGTAGTCTGTCCAAGGAAGAAAGAAATTCTGACTAGATGGAGAAATGACTCCAGCTTGGTCAATATTCGTTCAAAAAGTAAAATTTTGGTCTTAAATTGAAGATCAGGATGTTTCCTACAATTCGAGACCAAATCTATGATTTTTAACCGATATTGTCCAAGCTGAAATTATTTTCCCATCTTGCCAAAACGCCTTCTTTGCTTCATCTCTATCAGCAATAATACTATAGAATAATGATGTAGCCTAGTATAGTCTGTTCAAGCAAAGAAGACCCTCTGGCAAGATGAGAAAATGACTTCAGCTCGGTCAAGATTGGTTCAAAAATTATTGATTTGGCCTCAATCGTAGAAAACATTCTGATCTACAATTTGAGACCAAATCAATATTTTTTGAACCTATATTGACCAGGCTGGGGTCACTTTCCTACCTTCCACACGGTCTTCTTTGCTTGGACAGACATGTGCATACTAGATTTCTCGGAACTTCGAAAGGCCTTGATCGTTTGATCTAAGACAACACTGCACACAGAAAAGAAGCAAAGAAGACATTCTGGCAAGATGGGAAAATGTCTTCAGCTCGGTCAATATTGTTTCAAAAATCATCAATCTAATTTCGAATTGTAGGAAACATTCTAATCTACAATTTGAGACCAAATTTATTATTTTTGAATCAATATTGACCAAGCTGGAATTCTTTTCCCAACTTTCCAGAAAGTCTTCTTTTCGTCCGCATGCAATTATCAACCATCACGTGCCATCACGTCAAGTCTTTCTAAGCCGGGAAATTTAAAATTAATGAAATCGCCCGAACGGTTTTTCGGTTCTGGGAGGGGGGTGGAGGAGCCATGGAATAATTCTACTAAAAATAGGAACATTCCTCTCCATATTAGTGTCCTCCCCATAAAAATTCAAGTCAATCTGACAACAAACAAAATAATTATTCATATTTTTCGGATTTCTTGTTTTTATACAATGAAAACTTAAGAAGTTCCGTGTGATCTACCTAGATAATATAACTAAATTTTGAATGCTCATTTTATTTTTCTTTATCAAACTGATAACTGATTATTTATTAATATTTTCGCATTTCTGAACGCAGCATTGGGTTTATGAAGATTTCCTTAAACATATATCAATACAGATAGGCTTTTTAATCGTACAGATCTTCACTAATTAACAATTTTATTTTATATAAGTCCCTCCTTTGGGAGATTGGCTGTCGTTAGTAAAGACAGTCAGTCGTTTCCCGTTTCTGGAGGAATAGTAATTGTTGCATTACACTCTAACTGATTAACTGCATGTTATTCAGAGGTGTTCTGCATCTTCACTTGGTTGTGAAGACTGGCTTATGGTTGAGAGGATCAACGTGCTAACCACACGTTACCTCTAACCTGGTTGATGATTATTCGCCTGCTGTATTTTTTGTTCGGGCTGGGAGGGCATTCTGACGGGGTGGGTGGCGGCTTTGCTCGGTCGGTGTTGGCTTGGGGGCTGTGGGGTTCTTTTGAGAATCTATGGCTTTTGGGCCGTTATTGGCCGTGCTGGTGTCGTTTTCCCGTCTTGCCGGAGTGTCTTTTTTGCTTGGATGGACTGTATAGTTTTTTTGGATATGAAACTGGCAACCAGCTGGTAGGCCTAGGCCCTTCATAGGGCTGTTGCGCCATTGACAAACAAACAAAATTTTATATAAGCGTATATTCTGTGTATATTCTTGACAATGATATACGCTTTCACAATGTATAATTTGAATACTTCCAATACAATAATATCTTAGTGGCTTTAGCTCCAGAACTTAACCCACTCAGCCACGGCCACCCTCAAGACTGTTGATAACATTAAGATTGTATTAACATTTCAATACAAAAAATTATGGTAAATAAAGTCATATATCGAGAGCCAAAGGTTTTTTGGTTCATTCGATTTTTAGTTCCATGAATACAATAATTCAGTTTCTGAATAATTACCAATACAGATTTCAAATACTGCTGTAAATCATAAAAGTATTAATATTAATTAATCAAACTGTCACTTCCATAAATCAAACAATATTGAATCTCGAATTTCTAATAGCAGTAGCCTAATTTAATAGATTCAACAAATATAATAAGTTGAAAGATACCGGTAAATTATACAGAATATTACATTATAAATAAATACAACATGGTGGAAATAGTGGAATAAAACCAAGCTATTGTCATTTGCAACATAATTCAAAGATTGTGCCGCGCCGCCTTGGTTTTATTTGAAATTTGTTAGATGACCACTTTGACGCCGTCTAGTTATAGTCAATTCCTTGTCAACGCATATAATGGATTCATCACCTGGTACAAATTCAGTACGCCAACTGTACTAATCGAGTCACTGTATTAATCGAACCCCTGCGCCTCAATTAGTCCAGGTGCCTCGATTAGTCCAGTTTTTCAGTTTCTTAATGTAGGATAGGGACTGGACTAATCGAGCACTGGACTAATCAAGTAATCCCCGCAGTTTATATATAGGGTTACCATATTGCTTGGGTCAAAAAACCGGACACCTTGGGCCTTGAGGGGGGGGTACTCCATACCTCCTGGTATAAGATGAAAAAGATGAATAATTAGGGGCCAAAAAGGTACAATAATTGGGAATGTAGGCTCTAAAACTATTCTTTTGTACTCAATAGGCTAAAATTTTGTAATTAAATAAAACTATTACTTGATTCAATCTGTTTGTTTTTTTTAGATAATTTTCATGATGATTGAAAAGTAAGGAAAATATATATAAGTTGGGTTGGGATCATCCAATAATAACTGAGTTGAGAATTATCCAACCGGATAAAAGTATGTTATTTTATAAGTAGGCCTAATAATTTGTAAAAATGACAGGGGGTTTAATATTGATAATATTAAAGAAAGAGAGAGTGAGGTTGAATATTACACTTTATCTTATGAGAAGGAAGAATAAGTCTTCTTGTGATAATATAAAAGTCTATCCAAGCAAAGAAGAGCCTATGGAAAGATGAGAAAATGACTACAACTTGGTCAATATTGTTTGAAAAACTACTGATTTGGTCTCAAAGTGTAGATTGGAATGTCTCCTGCAATTGAGACCAAGTCAATAATTTTTGAGTCAATATTGACCGAGCTGGAGTCATTTTCTCATGTTGCCAGAGACTCTTCTTTTCTTGGACAGACTATACCACTCTTTACATAACGGGATGAAAGGACATTGGCACAACAACTCTGACGACTTAAATCTCAATAATCATCATAAATCAGTAGAAAGTATGATTTACTGTATGTTTGTTGTCCATTTCCGTGAAAAAACGGTCAAATAAAGGAATTTCTGAAAAATCCGCCCGGAAGTTTTCAAATGATAGAAAAACCGGACATGTCTGGGGAAAAGAGATGCGGTAAAAGATCTACATATAAGATACAATAGGCTACTCAAAGCCATGAAAAAGACTGTTGAAATTAAAAACAATACAATCATGCAAACTTGGATATTCCGGGCAACTACAGTTCTAATGACATTTTTGTGAACCAGCACCTTGCTATTTTTACTTGATAGTAGTAATAACTGAAAAACAAATATCAATCAATAATAATCTTTGCTAAAAGTTATACAATTTCATACAAGATGATGGCATGAAACAAATGAGTAACTTACCTTTTGAAATAGGGAAATAGTACCTAATAAAATAGGGAAGTTAAGACTTACCTAGATGCCACCCAGACAGACAACTAGCATTACTAATTACTACTAGCATTAAAACTAGTTTTACTTAGCATTTACATAACAGTTACATACAATAACAATAGACTCACAATAATAAATATTATAATATTATTATATCTTGGGTTTTCTAACCTATAACATTTGACCATTAGTCAAATTTATATACTTTATTATGATTGGTGGAAAGGGTCACGTGGTTTGTCGACGCTGTGTCGTGTCGCCCTTTTGGTTTCAAGCTTTTTTTGCTTATCCCCTCCACAAAGCTTCTCTTAAGATAAAGTCACGTGATTTGTCGACGCTGTGTCGTGTCGACCTTTTGGTTTGTCGCCGCTGTGTCGTGTCGACCTTTTGGTTTGTCGATCACTTGGTAGCCGCCCTGCAAGTTCAAGAAGAGCAAGACTTCGTAAATCGTAGTTGTGAACTGAACTAAATAGTAAATACATGGCAATTTATTCTATTTGTTTTTTATAGTCATAAAATAACTTAATTAATCAATGTAAGTAATTAAAGTGATTTATTTTAGTGTTTACGCTTCTAACTCAACTGATTTTGTGTATTTTTCAACGTCTATTCGTTGTACGTAACTTAACGAATCTTTTTGCATAATTGTTTTCACTTTTTTATTTCTCCGTGTTGTAATGTTAACTATTTTTCTATTATGCTATGATATTTTGATTTACGGTCCAAATGGTGCGAAGCTATACTGAAATTCATCTTTTTTGGTAGGCTACTTGAACATGATAGTTTATTGAACTACCTAGGCTAACCTAACTTACTTAAAAATTGAAATTATCTTAAATTACATTTAGAAATATTTTCAACTTGTCAATACTTTAAAATGGTTTTTAAATCTCATCTTTCCTACAATTCCTTGTGTAGGTAGCCTATGAATTGGTATTATAAATTTGATGAAAAGTGGTTTTCGATTAGGCTAAAAGTTTATTATACAATTTAATGTTGACACATACTGACACCCAGACTAGACTACTGTAAGTTGATTATGTGCAATGTTGAATAATCATGTACCATATCATATCAGTTGGAAAATTCCAAATAACTTGGGCCTACATGTGTCGATGTGAACTATGGTTATAGTATAGCTGACGCCAAAAAGCTGGGCGGTTTCGTCTGTCTCTTTTACCCTTGTACGTGATGTCTCTAATATTTGATGTTAATCATCTACTGTACTGTCTGTTTTGACTCCAAATTGTATGATTTTAGATTTTGTAACCATACACTTTGAATCAAATGGTTGCGTTTTTGTACGGCTGTTTCAGTTTATAGTTATTTTATGTTAACTAACTTATTTTGAATAGCCTATCTTATCACTCTCCACAAGCTACTCAGTCAGTCCGACGTTCTCGACCACAATAATTAGAATTGACTCAGAAGCAGCCTCTTGTGGTCGCTTCATTTGATACAATACTTTCAGATGTTTTAAATTTGTTATATTAAGTTATTTTGACTTGTGATTTCACGCTATTAACTTACAGTAAGCTCATTTATTACACATTAGTACAGTGTGCATTATAACATTATACATCCACACATACACTGTATGTGTAGATGTACACCTATGGGCCGGTTTCTCCAAAAAAGTTAATCTGAATTTTGGATTAAACCATCAGCTGGCTCAATTGAAACACAAGTTAATAAAAGTGACCATACACTGACAGCTGATAGTTTAAACTAAAATTTCAGTTAAACGTATTTGGAGAAACCGGCCCTATTTTATGTTAATGTTATTTGACTTTGTTATGCATTTTTTTTAAATGTTGCAACAATAAAATAATTTGAATATGTGTAGATGTACACCTATAGCCCATCATGGCCATTAGGTTGTCATGACTAAAATGTAAAGTGTTATAATTTTCGTTCTCTAAATTTCAATATTTTCGACCTCGAATTGATGATTTTGGCTTTTAAAAACATTTTATCTAAATAATAACTTGGCTGACATTTGTCGGCTCTCTTTTTTAAAAGTTCCTTCGATTAATTTTAACGTAAAAATGCTATGAATTTGTTTCAGCATGTCGGATTCAGAATCAATGGATTCTGATAACGTGAAGAGTGACAAGGAGGAAGTGTCTCCAATTATAAATGATCAAGATAATGATAAGTTATCAGAACACAAAAAGAAGAAGAAAAAGAAAAAACACAAGCATCATAGCAAGCACAAGAAGGCCGATGAAAAACATGAAAAGTAAGTTACGGTATCAATAGTTAATTAATAATAGAAGTTATAAAATAAATTTGGTTGCAATGAAACTGAGGAATCTTCTGACTAAAGGAATATTTTCTTTTTCTCTATCTTTCTTTCTCGAATAGGCTACATTTCCAATGCACAATCCATGACTGTCTCTGTCCCGGAGAGATCACGTCAATTCGCACTGCTGGTCAAAGATTAAGACTTTATTCAAATTCAAAATAATTTATTGTTAACAATATAGCAAAATGTTGCAACGTCAAATTCCATACAGTCAAAAACTTAGAATTGATACAGAATTCTAATAATACCAAATTCAAGAATGAAGTATCACTAAACTTAGTAAACATCTTACCGAAAAATAACCCATATAAGTTATCTTATACCTCATAAAACTGACAACTTCATTACTGCTATGACCGGTTTATAATAAGTTATCCTCAAAGAACTCGTTCACAATATACGGTAGTGAGACAGACTCACTAGCGGTAGATGACAGTGTAGGGCGCATGTGATACTCTCCTTCAAAGTATCATAAGCTGTGTATTGGAAGAACTTCATTCACCATAATCCAGTTTCTTTGTCACCAACTTTCAACTCCTTGCTTGATTTTCATATTGCATAAAATCATGCAATATGAAAATCAGTTATTTCTGTTCAGTTACAGAAATTTTTCTGTTCAGTTATTTCTGATCTTGAATTTATTACTTTAGGTAGCCTATTGGCTTTTTCTAAAGTTTTTTTTAATTGAAGCAGTTCTACATTGTATTATTGGAAAGGTTTCACAGATAAAAGATTATATTTGAACTTCAACAGAGAATTAACGGTCTATCTATATTTTTTCAGAAAATTTCCATTTGAAATTAAACGTTCTATATTTTTTCAGAAAGCGTCATAAAAAGCACAAACACAAAAGGGATGAAGAAAATGGTAAGGTTAAAGACAGCAAGAAACCTAGAAAATCTAAGGATGAGGACCCCGAGTTCAAAGAGCCGAGGAAAAGTGACATTAAATCTGGAAATAATTGTGATAATGAAGTTGAAAAAGTCGAACTAGTAACCAATGGTACAAAGGCAATGACTGTTTCTCAGAGCAGCTCCAAGGCCCATTCCATGGATTCCACCACTAGTGTGCCCAAACCTTCTAAAACTGCGTTGAAAGCCAAGTCTCCTGCTATTGCCACTGATTCTGAGGTTGAAGTGTCTCCTATCGAAGATGAAATGAATTTGGAGGACTTGATGCGGCAAAAGGTAATAAGACATTCTTTTGAATATAAGTTACATTTTTTTATTCATCAATTTTACACCCATACTCTCAGTTGCTTACCTTACCAAATCATTTATTCAACTCCCAACAATCGGAGTTTTAAGGAATTTTACTCTTTCAATTGATAATTTAATCATTCTATCGAAAATTTAATTTTAATATCCCAAGATATAAATTAATTGACTCTGTTATGTAATTTATTCATCTCTATCAATCTATTTTCCTCTTCAATCGCCTAAACCACATTTTTTTATTTCTAATGCAATTTGTATTGATTTTACAAGACTTAATAGGCCTACTTGATGTCTCTTAGAGTTTTCTTAAATCTTTTTTTTTTCATTTTTTTTATGTCTCTTAGAGTTGTCTATATTTATTGTCATAGTTACTGCCTATATTGATGTGTTGACCTTTTCAGTTATTGAGAAATTGATTTTGTTTTCAAATATTAATTTTATGCTATTAATTCACCCGGATCACAACGAAATATAAATACTGTAATATGACACAAAGTGTGAAGGCTATACTTAAGCTATTGTCATAGAATGAACAAATATATGGTCTGAAATCATATTGTACTCTATTTTAAAAATGCAGTGAAATAAACGAATTATCATATTATATTAATTCATTTTAGTTGTATCCATTTTTATGAAGATAATAGACCTACTCCTCTTGTTTCCATAAAATCTTTTCTTTGGAAAATTCTGGTTTCCTAGGTGAAATTATCTGATATTTTATGACTTTTTTGGAATACCACATTTTGACGTTTTGGAAGCTTTTGTTATGGTATCATCAGTTGTCACTTATTTACTTTGAGCTTTAGGTTACTTTTAAAATAGTGAACTATTTAGTAATTGATATCTAGTATCCACATTCCTCCAGTAATAGTTGAAATTATTGTTGTTTTCAGGCTCTACTGCAAGCTCGGTTAGGCGCCTACATGTCAGGATCAGAATCTTCGAATCCAGAGGTTCAGGAAATCATCGAAGTTCCAGATGATGAGTCAGATGTTGTTTCTGTCAAGAATTTCGACAATGACAGACCACGAAAGAGAAGCAGGTAGGCTACATATGGATAAATTTTCAAATTCATTTTATATAGATGCATTTTTTAATTTAACCACTATTGAAGGATTTTCATTCTAGAATATAGTTGGCGTCACTTTACTTGGCAGATGTATCGGTTACTAAAAATGGCGAAACGGGCCGAATGTTCGTTTTTTAGTACAGAATTACATACTAGAAACAAATATGACAGAGACCAAACATTGTTCACTTAGCGTTCCTACAACTCACAGCAAAGCATGATTGAATTTAGATTTCAATTAACTCTTTTTTAATCAAGCATCATTCACCCAATCGCCATCAACTAGGCTTGAAATACTTGTTTCAATTTGCCTTAGTAGATGAATAAATGGATAAAAAACTTGCTTGAAGGTTTTTCTTGTATAAGGAAATAGGCCTATAGGTTACAAGAAAAATATTTGACGTGAAATTTTAGAATTGATCAGTTTTCAGTAAAATGTCTGTGACTGATCAATATTGATTAGTATTGTATTCTCAGTGTGAGAAATGTAGAACGTTTTCTCATATGATCTGAACTGCCAATAACCGATTCTGTTATTGAGTAATACAATAATTTCTTCTTCAAACGAGAGTTTCTTCCTTTTTCCTTGATTATTTTCCAAAAGTAAGTTACAATTTAAAATTGGTTTGTTGTTTTTTCAGAAGTGGAGAAAAAGACAAGAAAACTAGAGACAATAGGATAAGAGAAAGCGATCCGCAGAGGAAGAGGCTACGAGACGCTGATGCAATTATACAGCGACGAAAAGAGGATCGTGAACGAGAAGGGAGGAGGTTGGAAAGAAGAAAGGAGGATGCTAAAAGGAGGGAAGAGGAGCTGAAGAAGAGAGAAGAGGAGTTCAAAAAGAGAGATGAGGAGAGGAAGAAACGCGATGAGAGGAGGAGGGAAGATGAACGACGTGATAAAAGGGACGATGATAGGTAATTGCTTTGCAGTAATTAATTTCATGTTATTTGTTGATAGTATGCTCATATAGTTTATTCAAGAAAACTATTTTATTTGAAATGCGTTTCAAAACTAGTTTCTTCTAATATTTTGCTTCAATAGGTTTGTACAGGTGTAAAATGAAATGAAAAAATTTTAATGCACGGTCCAATTAACTTTCAAGAAGATACATAAGACGATGTTATACATTTATACACAGACGAATATTGTACATTTATCAACCTATACAATGGAGTTGGTAGCGTAGGTATAATTGAATTATTGATACAATACTTTCGTTCCTGTATTATTATGATATAAGACAGACCTTTCTATCCAATTTTTACGTATATAATCTTGTGTAACTTCTTGAATGTATCACCATTTACTCACCGCTTATCGTTGAAAAGAAATTTATTCCATCATGGTAGATAAAATTTAGACAAAAGACTTGATGATTCATTCTCTAGTATTCATTCCCATCTCAATGCTGGACGTATATATATAATTATAATGTATAATATCTGGTACCGAGCTTCGCTCTAAAGCTGTGGCTGAACTGCTGAATTAAATAAATATGTTATTGTGAAAACTCATGAAACTCCTTGTAAAAAATCATCAACCTCCTTGTAAAAAATAAATTCGAAATTGATATGATCACGTCTCACATTTTTTTGGCTTGAACATGTGTTATAGACTTGGATGTAACTCCATTTACTCCAGCTGGATAGTTTTGGTCAGCTAACGATAACAGCCATTATACGCAGTGCTTGGGATTATGCCTGAATAAGGAATATTCAATTCTTTTTTAATCCTGCCAGAGAGTTTTCCCGGACATGAGACCTGGTGGAATCTTATTTTTCAATCACGGTTATATTACATTTCAAATTTCGAGGAAATCGTTAGAGCCGTTTTCTAGATCCGTGGTTCCACAAACATACATATAAACATACATACATACAGAAATTACTCGCTTAATATAATAGGATACCATATAGCCAAGCCAAGTATATTCTTCATTAGATCCAATTAGTAGTTTTCTTTCTACCAAGTATTTAGATTTTTTAAAAACATTGAAATGTCCTGTTTTTTAATGAAATTAACTATTCCATTTTATTACTTTGTACTTATACATTATTTGAAGAATGTGTATCTTGTTTCTTATCTTCAGTGCATTCTGTTTCTTGCATTGTTTTGTTAAAATAAATTTTAATTATTGAAATCGGGATCTATGCTGTAACAATTTATTTTCAATGACATACTTGTCTGTATTTCTAGAAGAAGAGATGATGATAGAAGGCAGAATGATATGAGAGCTGCAGACAGGAGGCCGTCTATGTCAAAGAGAAGGAGTCGTTCTCCTATTGGTAAGTTGTAGTTTTCATCTTAATCTCTAGATAAAATATATTGGTGTGGTGTGTCTGGTTGTTTAGTGAAACGGTTGCTAGGTGATTGTGATGTTGAGTCACAAACACTATGGACTGCTTTCGGATGGGTGACCAGATTGTGACCAAGGCGAGTGGAACCTACCCTTAGTGGTAGCTCCCCACAACAAAAGCCTCTTTTTTCTATTATGCCAATAATAGCATATTTTTTATAAACTATTTCTTATTAATTCTGTTTTAATCGGAAATTTTGATTTAAAAATAAGAGAGATTGATGTACAGTTAATCAAATGAATAAATTTCTTGTTATAGAAGAGAAAAAGCTGTGAAGTAAAAGATAAATATTATTCATTTGTTTTCAACTATAAATGAGTTTGAATTGAAATTGTATGTGATAAACTCAAGGGGATTTCTTGTTAAAAAATCGTGATAGTTAATTTGTTACAAATACCTACAGTTTTTAACTACCGTATTCACGTTTTATAAAAAAATACCATTTTATCAATTGAAAATGTAGGAGTAAAACATGTGAAACCAACTCCAATCATTGTGACTTGCAGTAATGTTGTAAAATTTCAGACAAATTTGAGAAATTAAATTCTTCTATTTCTTCAAAAAAAAAATTATAAAAATATTGCATCAAAGGGTCAGTAGAAATTTGCTGGTTTCTGTGGGTTAAAATATTTAAATAAAGATGAAATTCGTTTTATAAATTCTATTCTAATTTATCGTTTTATTCCAGATAGAGAAAATAATCGTGGGAGAGATTTCGATAGAGATAGAGATCGCGATCGGGATAGACGTGACTTTGATAGGAACCGAGATAGAGATAGGAGGCTCCATCGATCGAATAGTAGAGAAAGGGCTAAGGATGGATACAGAAGTTGTAGGTAAGTTACATCTTGATTGAAAAATAATTCACTTTTCCAATGAACTTGATATAATTATTGGATCTTCCAATATATGACATTAAACTATTAAATCGACACACCAACATTAAATCAATTTAATTTATTCAATATTGCTTTTCAAACTGGAAAAATTAAGATCGCATTCTGAAAATAAATTTTGTATTGCCGAGTTAATGTATAATAATGATCATAAATATATATGGCATAATAATTTTGGGTTTTTTGTTAAAATTGGAGGACATCTAAGCTAATCATGAACAAATAATTTGTCTACTTTTATCGTAGGCTACTACAGTCTGTTCAAGCAAAGAAGGCCCTCTGACAAGATGGGAAAATGACTCCAGCTTGGCCAATATTTGTTCAAGAATTATAAATGTGGTCTTAATAGTAGATCAAATTGTTTCCTACAATTTGAGATCAAATTGATAATTTTTGAACCAATATTGACCGAGCTGGAGTAATTTTCCCATCTTGCCAGATGATCTTCTTTGCTTGGACAGACTATACTTGATGAAATAAGAACTTTTTTGAGTAACTTATGTGTGCGTAAAACTCAACTTCCAGATAACTTGAACGAAATGTTTATTTCACGATGGTTAAAGTCAATTTACAGTAGAACGCCGATTAACCGAATTGCCAATTATCCAAATCGGTCTTAAGTGTTAGCTGAGCAGCGGTAGCGAGCGGACGTGTTTGTGGTGACAAGGAGTGAATTGTTCTATTGTTGTCGGTCAATCCAGCTTATCTATTGCGTGTCGTGTCTTGTCTATTGCGGCCGTCTACTCATACCGTCTTGAACTTGAACTTGCATACAGCTTAACTTGCATTTAAGTTCGAAACATGAATTACTGCAACGTTTGCCTCGGCAATTTTAGTGATGAAGACTCAATAATTTGTGGTTCGTGTAAGAAAAAGTGTCATTATATATGCCACTACTTGACCGAAAAGAACTTCAAAAAACTTTCAAAGGAAAATCGAAATAAATGGAAGTGCAGTGATTGTAAACAGGTGACTGGGTCACAAGAAGTAAGTGAACCGGAAAGTGATGTTCTAATGAAAAAAATTACTGCTCTATTTGAAACTTTTTCGGAAACTTTGAAAAAAAGCATTGACAATCAATTGAAGGAACTGACTGCTTCTGTGAAATTTGTTTCGGATAGTTTTGATAGTTTTAAAGCGGATATAGGTGAAATAAAAGAAACTAATGAACGATTGACTAATGAAAAAAAAATTGAAAGAAGAAGTGTTCATTCTTTCTAAAAAAAACGAAGCTCTAGAAGAATATACCAGGAGAGAAAATTTATTGTTGACCGGTATACCAGTAACAAAAAAACGAAAAAATGGACAATATCCTACAAGGTGTAGCCAGTGCTCTCCAAGTGCCCGATTTTTCAACAAACGAGATAAGTGTCGCTCACAGATTACCATCCAAGAACCAAGAGACTTCACCGATGATTGTTGTCAGATTTGTGAGACGAAATATGAGAGACAAGTGGATCGCAGCTTTCCGTAACCAGAGCAGAGAAGACAGGAACAGCCCCGGAATCGATGTTAAAAAAATCAACGAAAGCCTGCCAGACGGACACTTTAGAGTAATGAATCAGCTGACGGCCAAAAGTGCTAAGGAACTGAATGCTGCTCGTGAGTTGGCTAAGAAAAATAATTGGAAATTCGTTTGGTTTCGTGGAACACAAATGTGCATTAGGAAAACAGAAGGCTCTCCCGTGTTCAAAGTTAAGGGACTGGATCATCTAGAACAAATTATCAATGGAGAGGAATAAGCTATGTTTAATACAGGTTTGACAAAAACAATTTTATTATGAATGATCTCATACAATTTGTAAATAATAGACCTATTAATAGTGTCAGGGAATGTGAAAGTTTTGAGGATTTTTCGAACTACGCTCAGTCCTTTATATACGAAATAAATATTTTCAGTTCGAATGCTTGAAAATTTTTTTTTATATAATTTTCTATAATTTGGACAATATGGAAACAAAATTTGAGGTTTTATTCTTTACTGAAACTTGAACTTCTGATGAAGAGAAATCACTATTGAACATTGATGGATATAAATTGTATACTATAAAAAATAATTCATTCAATTGTGTAGATAGTATTGTATATGTATATGTTGCTAAAATGTACTTTCTCCTTCTTTATGAGTGCGTGCTAGTGTGTGTGAGTTTTCCTGTGACAGGTTCTGAATCTAGCTTGTATTTTATACTCCTGATTTACCACCAATTCTTCGAATCAGTTATGAGTATATACTATTTCACTTATTATGATGAACGATGAAGAAAATAACTGTGTGCTATTGAGTAGTATTGATGAAGTTAATCACTCTCATATTTCGCAAAATAATAATTTGACAGTTCTTCATCAAAACATACAAGGCATAGGCAGTAATTTTGATAAATTTGTTACTTATTTAAGCTGTTGGAATGTGAGGCCTGCAGTAATTGTGTTATCTGAAGTGTGGTTGGATTCAGATGATCAGGTACTGCTTTACTGTATTGATGGGTATGAGTCTTATTCAAGTATTTCTACTTTTACTAGAGCGACTGGTATTATTGTTTACTATTCCAGCGAATTAGTTGACTTCAATTGCAGTGTAACCAATTGTGAGTTGGAGGGTGCAGATGTACTGTATCTGCAGTGCACCTTATCAAACTACAAATTTAATCTGATTTGTCTCTATCGATGGCACGGCTTTGACTGTGATAGATTCCTTAAAAGTCTTGAATCAATCCTGACAAGTCCAACATTTTGCGATACTTTCTTAATAGGAGATGTCAATATCAATATTCTTAGTACTGATGATAATAAAGTTGATAACTATTTAGAAGTTCTAATGGTTTTGAAGCAATAATAAGCATCATACCTACCAGAGAAACTGAAACAACAGCAACTTTAATTGACCATGTTTTTATTAGATCAAGGAATTTCGCACATTTTGTCGGGGGCGCTGTCATTGAAACCTTAGTGGGTGATCATAGGGCTGTGTCCTTCACTCTTCACTCGGATGCCGTAAAAAGTGACGGTAATCTGATTAGGGATGAGTATAAAATAGATTTTGATTATCTTAATAACATGCTCATGTCTCATGATTGGAGTGACGTATTATTCAGTAATGATGTAAATTATAAGTTTGGGAAATTTCTTGAGACATTTGCAAATTATATTGAATGTTCAAAAAATAGCGTTAAATATACAACCAAGTCAGTAAATGTAAAAATGCTCAAACCCTGGATGACTGTTGGTCTATGTGCAGCAATCCACTCACGTGATAAATTATTAAAAAAAGTCAAGAGGAATCCCGAAAATATAGCTATGAAAAATGATTTGAAAACGTTTTCTAAAAAAATAAAGAATTGGATCAATATTGAAAAACAAAAGTATTATGGTACAATAAATACATTGGCTCCACGTCAGAAATGGGTAGTTCTAAATAAGCTATGTGGGAAACCAAAAAAAGCTAGGAATCTCAATGAACTGAAAATTGAGAATGAGAATGAGATTGTAGAAGACCATCAAACTTTGTCAAACCTATTTAATAATTTTTTTGTGAATATTGCTAAAGATATTGCAGCCTCATCTAGTAATTTGTTTGAAAGTGATATAGAGAGCTATAATGAAAATTTCATGAAAATCACGTGTCAAAGGTCTATTTTTATTGAGCCTGTCACTTTCGATGAATTGTTGATATGCATTAAAAAATTAAAATCCGGTAAAGCTCCAGGTGATGATGACATATCTCCTGAACTATTAAAGGCTGTTGCTCTGTCTATAGTTCCAATCCTAGTAGATATTTTCAACTGCAGTTTTTCTACAGGTATATTTCCGTCCAGGATGAAGCTGGCCAAGGTAGTTCCTATCTTCAAATCTGGCCCTAGATCAAAATTGAATAACTATAGACCTATATCCCTACTCTCAATTTTCTCTAAGCTATTAGAAAAGGTAATGAGAAGAAGAACTCTTGATTTTCTCAACTCATATGACTTTCTTTATAAAAACGTTTGGTTTCCGTGAGTCAATGAATACGGAAATGGCTCTTCATACTTTCATGACAGCTGTATACTCTGTTATAAACTCTAGACCGCCACACTGTGTTGCAGGATTATTCCTGGATAAAAAAAAGGCATTCGACACAGTGAGCCATCAAATTCTGTTGGACAAACTATATAATGCTGGAATCAGAGGTGTAGCCCATAAATGGTTTTCGTCCTATTTGAAGGAGAGAAAGCAATATGTTGCCATTGGAAGTGTGAAGAGTGAGGTTCAGGAGGTGGATTGTGGGGTACCACAAGGATCAGTTCTTGGACCAATCCTGTTTCTTGTATTCATAAATGACCTTTTCTCATGTAACTACTATGATGTGCCTGTGTCATTTGCAGATGACACTGCCTTTGCATATTGTGGCTTGAATGGTCTGAACTTGAAGGATATGATGCAGAGTGATGTGAAAAAATTATTACTGTGGTTCAAATGTAATAATTTGAATCTAAACTTGTCAAAGACGAAGTACATACTGTTCACACTGTCATCAACATGGAATTTACCATCTGAATTGAGGTTTCATGATGAATGTGGACAAAGTAATAATTGTAACTGTGAAGTTGTCACGCAGGTTGACTCCATCAAATATCTGGGTGTTACAGTTGATGAGAAGCTCACCTGGTCCCAACACATACGGAATATAAAAAATTATCTGTTACTCATCCTGAGAAAATTCTACTTTTTAAAAAAGATTCTTGTTGACTCAAAATTGAATTATGGAATAAGTTGTTGGGGCTCCACATATATTACACACTTGAGACCACTTATTACCATACAAAAATCTATTGTCAGAGCAGTAAAAAAATCAGGTAGATATGAACATTCTTTTTCCTTGTTTCAAGAGCTTAAATGTATGCCTCTAAGATTCATTGCATATGGGCTTCATTGGGTAAAACATATATATATGTTTTTAAAGTGTTATACCTGTTTTTTGTGATGTCTGGGAACAGTGGTGATGCACTACTCGGGGAGAGACTTGGCTATCAAACTAGGAGGGTTACGACTGATATGCTAAGACTTCCTAAGTCATATACCACCTGTTTCCAGAAATCTTTTGTTTTTCTTGGTCCAAAATTTTTTAATAAAATACCTATTGAGGCAAGGAGAATTGCTAATAAAAAAATGTTCAAGTCTTTTATTCTTAGATGGCTTAGAGATATTATGCCGGGTTTTCTGGAGAACATGTTTGCTATTGTTTCCTAGTCTGCACACTATCGAAGAAGTGTAAATTATTGATCTATTGAATTTAAGTTACAATGTTATAAATTGGAAAGGCATGAAATGTGAGTGAATGTGCGAGTGTTTGTGGGGTAATTCTATTTTTCTTTCTTTTCCAGTAAGTTATATCATTTATTCATTACAAACAAGCAATTTTTGTATAACTTGCATGCGATAAGCATCATGCTTACAGCAAGTAGTATTATTATTCTGATTCATAATTTTTTTCTGCAGATGTGTATTGCATCATACGATGTATAAAGAGTATTATAACTAGCCTATTGATCTAATTTTCCAGTTAACTGTGTGCTTTTTTTTCTTTCTATTGAAATTATGTGGTGTAATCAAACTTCTGTTTAAATGTATAATGTATTTTGGGTATGAATTTGAATAATAAAGAAATTTGATTTGATTTGAAGTGTAGTAAAAGATTGAAAACCAGCGTTTTTGACGTGATCGTAGCGCGGCGAGGCGATGTGTTGTACTTATTGAATTGTACTTACTGTACTGTAGTTTAGTATAGTATTTGTTTTGCTTTCCATATTAATTTAACATCACTACACTGCACTTTTCAAATGTAATACAGTTTATTCCAAGTTTAACACATTGTTTTTCTTTAATACAATTCCATGTCCAATTATCCGAATTTTTGCTTTTCCGAATTGATCCCGGTCCCAATTAGTTCGGATAAACGGCGTTTTACTGTAGTACATGATAACCCTAGTTTTTTCTTCCAGATCTTTTATGATTTGTATGATCTATCAATAAATAATTGATGATTTGTGTTTTTGTGCAACTAGCTGTTTGACTAGTACCTGTAATGTTTACTGTGTTACTCTTCTAGGCATCGTAAAGGTAAATCAGAGAAGGGAGACAAATTCAAAGATAGTTTATCTGAAGGTTTGAAGTTGGAAGCTTCGTCTTCTTCAAGTGATGAGTAAGTATTCTGTATTATCAATAATTTTTCACTTGAAAACTCATATTATCATTGATAAATGAATGAGTTTATTTCGTCAAAATCATACATAATTGTATCATTTTTAAAGGTTATTAAGTTTTGTTCAATGTGAACGTGAAGGTCTTAATCAAGCTGTAGCGTATGATTATAATAAAAATTTACCCTCTAATGTGAATTAAAGTCGATAATGTTGAATGTAACAATTTTCCGATAAGTAAATATACTTTAAAGTTTCAAGTTGATGATGAATGAATGTTGTTACTTCCATCAGGTTGGACAATATTAACATATTGGAAGAAGAGGATGAAGAAGCGATTATCGAAAAGAGAAGAAAGCAAAGAGAGGAACTTCTCAAGGTAAGTTAATTGTAACTTTCCATATAGTAAACATTGAAATTATTTGTAACAAAAAATTTAGATATACTATTTCCCGTTTCTTCCAATGTTTATAATACGAATTGATGCTAGATGCTATAGGGCACTTCAATTTGATGATGGTGATTATGATTATTGAGAATTTGTGAATTTATTGGAAAACCATTCAGTTTTATTTTAAGAATAAAGGTAAATGTTTTGATTTTGACATAATATAAATTTGAGTACTTCAAACGAGGATAATTTATATTTAATTTTATTTTGGTGATAAAATATAGTGAATATAGTTTATTGTTGTGATAAGAGTGAAAAATATAGCAAGAAAACCCATTATACTAATTATCAGAAAAGTTGAATGGAACAGGTGATTGGTCCTCAGAGTAAAGAGGCACACAATACTTATTATTCATTAGCCTGAATTAATAATTAGTTTTTAATATGCTTGGATGCTTCTCAAAATTGTGTTCTTATTTACCTGACTTGAATTGTTCTTATTTTATTGTAAATATTCTGAACAAAATAACCTTTCATTGATAGAAGAATAGTACAATAATGTATAATTATTGCAGTCTATCATTCCCAGCATATTGAAGATTACTTCCATTTTGTCGCTCTTCGCTCAACTTTATATTATAATAAAGTATTTATTTATTAAAAGCTATTCATGTTGGATTTAGACTGTTTGAGTGAATTATTAGAAGAACAGTTTTCAGCATATAAGCCTATTCAACTCTTCTTTATAAAATGAATTATTAGAATAGAAAGTGCACAAGTCAATTTTTCAAAATTAGATTCTACTGGTGTTGTGCGATAAGATTGGTGTTTGCCCTTAAAAAGTTTATCTTATTTTTTATTCATTTACAATCTCTCTTTGGAGGCAACAGGTCGTAAAACACAACTGCCTCCTTAACCTAGTTTATTGAATCAGAATACATGCATATTGAGTTAATGTTGACTTGAATCTAAGATGGTTTTTTATTATCTTTGTCCATTAACATATTCAGCTGCTATTCTTTTGAATAGAATGATTACTTACAGCGGGTTATGTTCTCGACCACTTCACCCACTCCACAATGACTACTCCAAGCATTCAATAGAACATGGTAAAGCCACCACCTTTCTGGCATATCAAATTATTTAGATCTGATATTTAGATTAATAAAACTTGACGATTCCCCGGTCTATTGACTGTGGCGAAGACCTAAAAAACTGAAACTGGGCAATATCAAATAAAACTAGTGGACATAGTATCATTTCATTGTTTCTTTCGCCATTAATTTTGTTTTAAAATTCTGTAACGAAGTCATGTACAACATAACCACATCAGTGACTTTTCAAATTTAATCCTTCATCTTAGATTTGTCATAGTTAATCAAGATCGTCATGTCTCACATGACTTCGATACAGACTTTCAAGACAGAATGATTGGCTAATACTGCTCATCAATATGATGAACCGTTTTGGATTGTCAAATATTAACTACTATTTGTAGTGAATATATCTTATTAAACGGTTAACGGTCTCTGATTAAACTCGTGACTACATCTGAACGGTTTGACTTATCGATGCGGCATTCGATTAGTCTAAAAAATCTGCATCGAAATTATGCATAATATGACCACCTTAACATTAAAAAAAATTAAGTTGGATTCAATATGTCGGACCAAACTGTTCTCAAACTGAAAAGTAAAAAAGTGTTGAATAAGTTAAGGTCAAGGTGTCACATTGATATCTCAGGCGATTTGAATGATATCCAGGTGTAACTGAACATAAAATTCACTCTATTTGAAAAACAAATTACTGGAGGCAAGGAATACGTAAGTTTAATTCTGTTTTTGCTCTTTTTCTCAGCGACTGGGTGCCGCTAGTGAGGACTCGAACACTGTCTCCAGTCCACCGCCTCCACCAGTTGCTGAACCCGCACCTCCCACCCCTGCCCCCGCACCCACAGTCGAAGTAACGCCCAAAGAAGCGACGTCGCCGAAGCCCGCCAAACGCAAGTCGCGCTTTGAGCCGGAAATCGCCATTCAACCGACAGCCACTGAACTGCAAAATGCCAAAGCCGAAAAGCCAGACAAACAGAAAAAGGAAGGCAACAAATGGGACATGTTCGCTGAAGCTGATGTGCTTCATTACAATGTGAGTTCCTTTTATTTTATTTTGAGATTTGTTGTTAATTATTGATGAAAATCAGTAAGATGTATGCACATGGAAAATAGATTATACAAAAATATGTAAAACTAAAACACTCAAGTCTAACAATTAGAACTGGGGAACAAGTTTTGACCACAGCACAATCACAGGTACCGGTACGTCCTTTCAGATGAGACGTGAAGCCTTCGGTCTCGAATGCCTGAAAAGCAGTCATCATCTCTCATCATCACCCCTCTCATTACGCACATAAGGGCATTTCCCTTAGAAAAAATTATACAGGAAGGAAGCTTTATTGTGTGATCGACATAAAATGCAACTTCAATATTTTTTGCTGCGGAAAATTTAGTCTGTCGAAGCAAAGAAGACATTCTGGCAAGATGAGAAAATAATTCCAGCATGTTCAATATTGGTTCAAAAATTATAAATTCCGTCTCAAATTTTAGATTATAATGTATCCTACAGTTTGAGATTAAATTTATAATTTTTGAACCAATATTGACCGAGCTGGAGTTATTTTCCCATCTAGCCAGAATATCTTCTTTGTTTGGACGGACTATACCTGACGGCGAAAATGTTTGTGTTGGCAACTGGCAACTTGTTTGGTATGTAATAGAGCTCTCATCTTCCGATTGCCACCAATCTATATCTTCAAGAACGTGATTGAGAAATTACCAGATCCTGGAAGTTTATTTGTAACTCATGTTGTACTTGTACTTGTTTGAGTACTTGTAGTGTACTTGTACTGAGTTTAATGTTTCTAACTGAGGTTGATGCTATGTGTGCAGAGTCCTGGCATGCTTGAGAAAGGAGGTCTGCCCGAGAATCCGAGCCTTACCGATAACTGGGATGACGCCGAAGGCTACTACCGAGTGAGAATTGGCGAGATCCTTGACACTCGGTACGTTGTATATGGCTACACAGGACAGGGCGTGTTTTCGAACGTAGTGCGCGCAAGGGATGGAGCCCGAGGCAACCAGGATGTGGCCGTAAAAATTATCCGTAACAATGAAATAATGTGAGTCTCAATTCTCAAGTAATTTATTAATATGCCTCATTCATAATAACTTGACAAAAAATTATATGACTCAGTCCCGACCAAAAAAAAAAAAAAATGCGGACACTTAAGCATTGTCAATGTTTTGCTGAGTCTTGCATTAGTTATAGTTTATCGTAGTTCACAATAACTTGACCAAGGTGGCCAACTCGTATTTACAAGGACACATACGCAAAAAGTTGATTTTGTCTCTAGTTATCGTGAATGTCATTATTTGAGTTGTACCGGTACTTACGAAGAAGGTGGAAGGCACTTGAATAACAATGAATTAAAATCACAATAAATAACAATGAATTTTACAGTTTTCAAAGTTTGTCCACTGTTCAATTTTATTTTACGAAGATGCAAAAGTCCATTGTTTTAAAAATGATACGATACAAAATGTTCTCGATAATGATACAAGACCTTTAAACTTGGATTGTTCAATTTGTTACATCTATCATAATTACGAGGAATATTTACTCGTATACAGGGTGTTTCAGGAGGAATGTGCAATACTTCTCAGGCTGATTCCTTACACCAAGTAGACAAAAAAGTTCCATGGGACCAACCCCCAAAAACGCTTTGTTACCGAGATAACAATGGCGGAAAATTGAGATTTTTCAAAATATATTAGTTTTTCTAACTTTTTAGAGGCTTTAATGAGGTTCCAAAATAATCAATTCCTATGTAAAATAAGCTGAGGAATTCAATCAGACCAGTTCCAAGATTGTCACTTTAACGGTTATTGAGATAATTGGGAAAATATGATAAGATAAGCCATTTTTCAACAATAAGGATTATAACTAAATATGGAATCATAAATTTGTATTTTTTATTTATGGAAGTTGAAGAGAGTCGGATTCTGAAGAAAACGTTGAATGGCGGCGATTGTGTAAATCTTATCCAAATCTTGATAATAGCGATCGAAAATCGAAAAATTTACAAAACATAGCACAAATGATAAATTTGTGTATAGTAGCGATTTTGCGATTTTCGATCGCTATTTCTGAGATTTGGGTAAGATTTAGACAATCGCCGCCATTCAACTTTTTCTTTAGAATCCGACTCTCTTCAACTTCCATTATTAAAAAATACAAATTTATGATTCCTTATTTAGTTATAAGCCTCATTGTTGAAAATGGTGTTTTTTAGCATATTTTTCCAATTATCTAAATAACCGTTGAAGTTACACACATGAAACTGGTCTCATTAAATTCCTCAGCTAATTTTACATGGGAATTGATTATTTTAGACCCTTAGTGAAGCCTCAAAAAAATGAGAAGCATCAATATGTTTTGAAAAATCTCAATTTTCCGCCATTGTTATCTCGGTAACAAAGCGTTTTTGGGGGTTGGTCCCATGGAACTTTTTTGTCTACTTGGTGTAAGGAATCAGCCAGAGAAGTATTGCACATTCCTCCTGAAACACCCTGTATAGTCTTTTGTATTTTCTTGAAAGCAAATTGATCCGCGGATAGCTTTATGATTAATTGCCACCTATTAAATTAAATTTAATAAAGTTTTTTATTAATAAAGTGAAGTTTCAACTCACCGTGGACGCATTAGGTATTTGCAAGGTCGTAAAATTGGATTTCACACCCAAAGACCATCACTTACTATCGAAAAAATGACTACCTCATTCCATGCAAAATGAAATTTACTATTTTACCAGGTTTATAAGCCGTTTTCTATAAACCATCGAGTATTGAGTGATATAGAAGTCTGTATCTATATTTATTGAAAATTCCTATAATAATTATTATGTTTTTAATTTCATTTTTAGGCACAAAACCGGGTTGAAAGAACTGGAAATTCTGAAACGATTGAACGACGCTGATCCCGATGACAGATTTCATTGCCTGAGGCTTTATCGTCATTTCTTTCACAAACAGCATCTCTGTATGGTGTTTGAACCACTTAGCATGAATTTAAGAGAGGTGTGTTTTATTTTTCTATTATAATTTTGTGTATGAGGTAGAAAATAATATATACACCTGCAACTGAATAAACATATAAAGTAAATTCACTAATATGATTCCTATTCAAAAACAATTATTCTACTCAGATTCCTTGATTAAGAGAGTAGCAAGAGAAGTGCGAGAACCTGCTAGTCTTTTATAATATTTCTGCTAGTCTGATGTAATTTATCTACATCTAGAATAAGAATCCAATTTGAAATATTCTACTGAACTTGTGGAAAATATGATATTTTCCATCTCCAGTGTAATTTTCTCATTTACTATTATCATTATCATTTTTGTTGTGCTAAGCCACAAATTTTAAGCAGAGCTCAAGTGGCATGCAACATGTCAGCTTGATAACGGAGTCATATAAATGCATTGTAACACTACTCAATGGTTCAATGATATAAGGACAAGCCTCTACTAGTGTCCTATTTATCTTTTATTAAAGTTGCTGCAAATTTTATAGCTGCCGCAAAACCTGGTATCGTCTGGAATGCAATTGAAACTCTTGTCCTGAATAATAGCCTACGGTATGATATTCATCAAAAGTATATCTCAGCATTATATGTATGCAATAACTGATTATTTGAGTTATTCTTTTTCTGAAATTATCAACCCTTGAATTCTTGAAAACAGAAGACAATGTGAAGAAAATTATTACAGATATTTTATTGACTACAGTACAGCTGATAGAGGCTTCTATGTAGGAGTTGATGATGGGCGGATTTAGAGGAACTATTCTAGATAATATTTGGTGTGCCATGCACCATTTTTTCCATGCATTCAATTATCCTGGATACTCGGTCGACAGGGCTATTTTCTACAGGATGAATGGGCAGATTACTATGGTATATTAGTAACTACGTGAAATCTATTGTTCATAAAACTGCTAGTCATGCGAAGTTGAAAACAAAAAATCCTTTCCACCACTCAAACTTACTGGAGGAGGTTGGTAGCACTGGCTGCCATGATCAACAGCCTATTGAGTCACGTCTAATTATTTTTCATTATTTCAAGTATTTACGAAAGTTTGTCTACAAACAATGATTTTTAAGTGACGATTTATGTGTGACTTCAGTTTGTGAGTTGTGAAAGTGAGTGAATAAACTTTATTTTGTGTCTCTCGATGGTTAATCTACTTCATAACCTCCAATACTGGACCGATTCCCTTCAGGTTTTAGCTTCATGTTGAACTTTGACACCCTTGTTTTTAACTTAATAGACGAAAATTACCCTCGGATTAATAGACATTGACGAGACCGCTCTTTTCGGTAAGAGTACAGAAACATCACTGCTCTGTATCGCTGCAGTACACGTATCAACGAAGGAAGTGCTCTAAGAGAAGTGTTGCAAGTTACTGCTAATTACATCAACAATACTCATTGCAACGCATTGGTTTACCAAAAGACTGTATCCTTCTATGCTACGGAGTTGTCCTATATTCTGGTTCAGGACCTGTTGCTTGTCGCTTACCTTCTTCCAGGCGAACTTTATCACTAAACAACGTGTTTGAATCATACCGGTACTTCGTTCGTTCTAACATCTAATCGAATAAACTCTTATCAGTGCTCTATTATCAGCTTTCTTCAGAATAGACTCATAGAACTGATTGTCCTTATAAATGTGTTGTTTTATAAATTGCAACTAGATTATCACATCTCCAGAGATATTATCTATATCTTTTCTCACCCTATTTAACTTCGCTATCCTTATTCACAGATTTATAAATAAATCTCCTCGCTAAAAAATATCGCAGCTATTAGACTAGACCCAAAATAACTTACGATTTTTCAATTTTTATAAAACCCTATAAACTATCATGACAATATTAACGTACAAAAATTCTAGGAATGGATTAGGAGTTTATTATGGAAATCAATGCTACAGGAAAAGTCATCCGCTGATTAACGGTGACGTGGTGTGGAAATGCAGTAGTAAGGGTTGTTCAGGTTCCATTACAACCGACGCAATGCTTGAAAAAGTAAAAATAAGCGTGAAGCATGTTAAGCATACAGTACCCCCGGTCCCAACGAATTTCACAAATGTTCAGGCAAAAGGGAGGTTAATTGAGCGACTAGACAAAGTAGTAAACAGTACACAAAGATTGTCACTCGACTCCAAATTAAATAGTAGACAAAAGAGTAAGCTAAATGACGCAGAATGTCAAACAGACGATTTGATACTCAAAGAGAAGGAGGAACTCACTGCGCGCATAGATGAGTTACTCTCCCAAAGAGATGCACTCATTGAGGAGATCAAGGAAATGAAAATACTTGATAGTAGTTTATCTCTAAACTTTAATGATGTAGGAACGCAAGCTGAACTGGATACAAGTTCTCAAAGTGTTTATACGCAAACCGAAACATCTTATAGACTGACGACTAGTAAATGCAAGGCAGATTGCGACAGTTTAGAAATAGTTGGTATCCGAGAGCAAACAATAAAAATTTTAAATGATAATAATAATTCTCTCCATAGAGAAATTCAAGAAATGGAACTCGAGATAAGGAAAAATTACGACAGAATAAATACTGTAATGGAAGAAAACTATAAATTGAGAGATATTGTATCGAGTTTCACCAATCGAGTCGATGAACTTAACAACAAACGCAATTGGGAACTCAAGAATTCAGACCATAAAATTAATGAAACGCAAGATTGGAAAAGAAAAGTACTTATTTTCTCGGATAGCCAAGGCCGTGATCAGGCAACATATTTGAACAATACGTTGACAAACAATTTCTTGGTGTCTGATTTCGTGCTTGGGGTTGCGAAAATTTCACAGATAGTGGATGCAGTTCTGAGAAGCAAGGAGGTGGCTAATCTGAACGACAATGACTTGGTGATAATTATAGGGGGTACAAACGACGTGAATTGGAATTGGGATGAAAACTATAATAGAGCATTCCGACAACAAATATGTAGACTTCTTGCTGTGTCAGTAAAGACAAATATCGTCATCGGAACAATTCCATATCGATATGATTTGCCCAATTCATCGACCATTAATTCTACCATTAAAAATATCAATGCAGGATTAAAGAATATCGCACGTAATAAAGCGACAGTATTAGATATGTGGAATGTGAAAGCTTGTGAACATACACGTCACGGACTACACTTGAACAGGAGAGGTAAATCAGTAATCGCTAGAAGACTAAAAGATATAATAATGAAACCGAGACAAGTAACAGTAGATACTCCAGACATTATTTACGAGCGGATGAGTGTGTCACAGAGTATAAAAGTGACGGAAACTAGCCAGAGTGGGGAAATGGAAATTCCAGTTGTGGAATAGAGGCACAAGAAACATTATACGTTTTTTAGAGAAAGGACCGGTAGCATCGATAGCAATTTGATTTACGTAACGACTTCAGGAAAACTAAAACAAGATAAAAAAGATAATCTCTTCAATTTAGTCCATTATAATATTAGAAGTTTAAAAAAAAGACAGACGAACTAGCAATTCAACTTGGAAATATAAAGAAAAATGGTAAAAAAACCCGAATTGACTTTTTGTGCCTATCAGAAACCTGGCTTCAGAATGATTACTCAGTGAACATTAATAATTTTATCATTTCATCAAAAAATAGGACCGATAGAGAGGGGGGCTGAGTGGCAATTTATGCAAGAGAAGGCACACTGGCTAATAAACTAGATATTAAACAGGCAGAGGGCAATGATTTTGAAGTGGCAGTGGCAGTGCACACAAAATGTGCGATTGTCTGTATATATAGACCGCCCAATAATGATTACAAAAATTTTACTGACAAACTGGAGGAAATTCTCTCAAAAATTACAAATAGATTTGAGAGCTGTATAGTGCTCGGTGATTTCAACGTAGACTTCATGGTGGATTCAAATAGAAGAAAGACACTGGAATCTTTATTTGAGGCATACGGACTAAGAGGATTGGTTAAGAGTTGCACAAGAATAACAGAGACATCCTCAACGTTGATTGATAATTGTTTCGTGACGCCAATGATTGAGACTAAATATGTAGATGTAATAGAATTAGGACTCTCCGACCATTGTGCTCAAGTTGTAAACTATAAATTGGCAAACACAGATGGTAATAATGGACACCTTTTCTCATCACGATTTTATTCTGGAAATGCGAAACTGAAATTTCTAAGACGACTTGCTGAAGTAGACTGGTCAATGGTGTTTAATAGTGGAAATTCGGTTGATGAAAAATTCAATAATTTCTTGAGCGTATATTGTCGAGCATTTAGTGAATCGTTCCCAATTGTTTATCGGAAGAAGAAAAATGACAATAAGAAAATAAAGTGGACTTCACCGCTATTAGAGTTCATTTGTGAAGCTAAAAGAGATCTTATACTTCTCGCGAGAAAATTTCCAACCGAAATAACATACAAGGATAGGCTGAAGGACATGTCGCGGCTTATAAGGCATTTAATTGTTTCATCAAGGCAAGCGTATGCAGAAAGAGTGTTTGCGTCGTCAGAAAATAAAGCGAAACTAATTTGGAAATTAATAAAAATGGAGACGGTCGCAATCACCGTGAAAAAGAATTATCCGAAAACTATTAATGGTTTCGAAGTCTGCTCGATCGATCTCATACCAGATAGGATAAATGAGTATTTCATAAATGTTGCCGATGAAACTACGCACTCAAACTTATCGTTCAAGCCTTTGCTGTCAAATCGTATGTACGTAGGCGCCACCTTAGATAGATTTCCTAAATTTTCAGAGGAGGAGGTTTCTTCAGCCTTGACAAATATCAAGAGCAAAATGTCGAGTGGGGTGGATGATATTCCAAGCAGTATATTGAAGGAGTGTTTCGAGCCAATAAGAAGTATAACAACGAAGCTTATCAATTTATCATTCAGCTCAAGAACGTTTCCTTGTCAATTGAAGGTGCGGAAAGTTATTCCAGTTCATAAAAAAGGATCCACTTCAGAAGTAAGCAACTTTCGACCAATATCAGTCACGAGCTCATTTGCTAAATTGTATGAGAAATTGGCTATTACAACCGTTGCAGAGCACCTTGATGTAAATGGAATTCTCTCTTCAAGTCAGTTCGGGTTTCGACACGGAAAGTCGACTATCGATGCCATTAATAACTTCCTTTGCCGAATATACAAGTCACTGTATACTGAAAAAAGGCTTTGGGTTTCTTTATCGATTTCCAACGAGCATTCGATAGTATTGATCACGATATTTTGATAGAGAAGTTGCGACATTATGGTTTTAGAGGTTCAGCACTAAAATGGCTGAAATCATTCACAACGGATAGATTGCAGATTGTAGAAATTGAAGACACAAAACAGAAAATAGTGAATCATAAATACAGATCGAAAGCTTGCCAGATAAAGAGAGGAGTACCACAGGGGACAGTTCTCGGTCCTATATTATTTTCATTGTTTATAAATGATTTACCCAGTAATGTACCTGTTGCCAGTAGTGTTCTATTTGTAGATGATGCGAACTTTCTTGTTGTCGGAAATAATCTGCAGCAACTTCTAAGGCAGGGAGAGCTCGTTATAGAAAGCATCGAGAATTGGTGCAGGGCAAACAGACTCAAAGTCAAGTGGAGAAGACCTGTTTTGTCAATTTTTCAATTAACGATTCCAACCGCCCTGCATTCCAAGATGGACTGGATTTCAAGATGGATGCGAAAGAAATCAAACACAAAGGTGCTTGTGGCTTTCTAGGAATTGAGGTTGATGCTTGTTTGAGGTGGAACAATCATGTTGACGAGGTTGTGAAAAGACTAAGTAGAGCGACATTTGCTATCTCAAGATTAACGTTGAATATGAACAAGAGCGTAGTGTTCGCGGCTTATTATGGATACTTCCAACCTCTTCTAACATACGGCTTGATCTTCTGGGGCTCTTCAACTGGATTCGGCAGAGTATTCAGATCACAAAAGCGAGTAGTCAGGATGATGCTTGGGAAACCTCCCAGAACCCCTTGCAGGCCCCTGTTCCAAAGCGCCAGAATTCTCACTCTTCCCTGTCTATAAATACTCGAGGCTGCACTACATGGATTTAAACATAGAGCTTCCTGGGCTAGAGGATCGGACATTCATAGCTACAACACGAGGTCTAGGAATGCTCTAAGACTGGATGTACATAGAACTTAGTTTTTCCAAAGTAGTCCTGATCACATGAGCAGAAAAATATTGAACTCTCTCCCACCTATATTATCTACAATTGAATCCAAAGTTTTGTTTAAGAATAAATTGAAGAACTGGCCAATAGAAATGTGTTTTTACAGTGTGGTGGAACTTTTTGATCAGAGAGGTGCTTAAAATGTTATTTGCGATTATTTACGATGGTATTCACATCACATATGTATAAATGTATTTATTACGTTATCTTACATTTAAATTAGTATATTCTCATGAAATTGAAATTTTATATAGTCTATTATGTATGACGACTGTGAAACATATTTGATACAATATGTAAATGCAGAGAATAAACTATTCTATTCTATTCTACTGTTTCGGTTTGGGATTTCGTTATAATTCAGTAAATTATTAATTAATTTCTCACATTTTAAATTCATATATTGTTGTGTAATTTGGAAAATATTGGATTCCTTCACTTTGTGAGTGATCTTTGTTAAATCAAACTATCTATTGCTTTTCCAGGTCTTGAAAAAATATGGTAAAGACGTAGGACTTCATGTCAAAGCCGTTCGATCTTATAGTCAACAGCTATTTTTAGCTTTGAGATTGTTGAAAAAAGCCAACATTCTTCATGCCGATATTAAACCAGACAATATTCTTGTAAGTTGAAAATATTATATTTCAAATGTTCACTAAGTTATGTTGTGCAACTCCATATTCAGGAGAATGAATTAATTCATTGGTAGAAATGTGTTCCTTAGAACATGCAATTTGACCAACCCAAGTACCAAAAATAATTTAATAAAGATTGTGTCCATTTTACGCTAACAAATGTAGAGAAGCTTTGTAAAGTTTGTTTTCACGTCCTCCAATAGTTGACGATCTATATGAACGACGTTCTGCTCTGTAGCTTCTCGCAGTTTGCCCAACTTGTGAGGCTTTCGACGAAGTTGAGCTTCCGCTACTGATTCGCCTTTTGAATAAAACTGTCATATACGGAAACTCGATGCTCTTCGTTCCACAGCATCTGAATAAACAGCAATGAACAAGAATAAATTGCAAGGTCAGACGAGTGACGTGCTTGAAAAGCCATAAGCATATTTTTGTCTTAATGAATTTTTTAATATATTCAGCTTTGTCACCATACAATGTTAGTGATTTCATGTGAATTTATTTGGGCAGTTGGCGGTACCAAGGTTCTATTCCCAAAAATAGCGTGAGATATTGTCTTTAAATTCACAGAAATTGTATTTTACAGGTGAATGAGAGTAAATTGGTTTTAAAACTTTGTGATTTTGGATCCGCATCCCATGTAGCTGAGAATGAAATAACGCCATATTTGGTCAGTCGTTTCTACCGAGCTCCAGAAATAAGTAAGTAATTTTTCATTGTTTGAATACAGCGAAATTAGAATTCTTGAACCAAGAAATGTTTTCACAAAATGCTCATTCATGAGTTCAAAATTCTACTTGAAATATTATTGATCGGAAAGGAAGACCAAAATCGTTGGAAGTTTCTTATAATTGTAATATTACTTATACATAAATTAAATGGTAATTATTCAATATACTTCGATTGATAAGACAGTACTGCTGTCTAACATGAACAATTTATTGTTTATTAAAATTCATTTTATATGTTGATTATAATATATTTATTTCTTATAAGGCTTACTGAAGGTGAAGTTAATGTAATATTCTGATTCATTAAAAATTCCTGTCTGATTCAAATGTAAGATTAATTTCCTCCCCACAGGCTTTCTCTCATGTGAAAATTCAAATTCCCTAATTTCTTGAATGTATGGTCCATAATAATAGTTCTTCATAGTATAGTCTGTCTAGCAAAAAAGACGTTCTGAGAAGATGGGAAAATAACTTCCGCTCGGTCAATACTGTTTCAAAAATTATTAATTTTCGCCACACTGCACAGAAAGCAGCTGTTTTCTGTGCACTAAAGAGATTCGAAAGACGCTATTTACAGGCGGTTTTGCTACTAGCTCCGAAAGAGGGCTCTTTCGGAGCTAGTGCACAGAAAGAGACTGGTAGTTACCTATCTGGCCGCTAGATCGGGCGACAATGCACTGCTTTTCTGCTTTAGCCTACTTCAGTTCGAATCAGCGATCGCCGCAAACATTCTTATACAATGTTTATTGTTCTTATTCTCGCAGTGTGGCGAAAAGTATCGTACTCAACTCACACAGAAAGGTGTTTACGGTATTCGGATAACATATTCCCGGGCTCGGCAAGCCTCGCCCGGGAAACTATCCTCATACCGTAAACACCTACTTTCTGTGCTTGTAGTGTAATGTACTATTAGTCTCAAATTGTAGAGCAGAATGTTTTCTACAATTCCTGAGTCATTTTTCCATCTTTCCAAAATGTATTTGTTGCTTAGAAATACTATACAGTATACATCTTTTATTGTCATTATAATTAATGAAACTTTTCATTCAGTTTTAGGTATTCCATATGATTTCGGCATAGATGCATGGTCGGCAGGTTGTACGATTTATGAGCTATATACTGGTAAAATCATGTTCTCTGGGAAGTCAAATAATCAGGTAACTTTGATGGATTATTTTGATATTACAAAACAGTATTTTACTTCGAAAATATTGTAAAATTCTCAATAAGTTTGACTTAGAAAATAGAATAGAATAGCTGCCTTTATATCACCTCGAAGGACGAAGTTAGGGCGCTGTTCTCTTGCATTTCATATTCACTTCCATATTTTCACTTGTCATTTCAGCTTGGAAAAAGTTGTGAAATAGTCAATAAGCTTGACTTTAAACTTAGTTGACAAATTTCATGATTGGTTTGCAAGTGAAGCTGAATAATTTGGATTTGAATGAATCCAAGTTTGAATTGATTCGAATGATCTTGAGTTCATAAACTTGAATTTTTACAATTGATAACTAGATCATATTAGAATTTTCAAATATTCGTAACCGTCGAATTCATGTTGCTATGATAGTCAAAAAGTGTAATATTGCTGGTTTGCTCAAATAATTCAAACCAAAATCTATTTCTCAATGCATTAGAGTTTTACTACCCTTATTTTTGTTTCTCTACTTTACTGTATTTTATTTTTTAAATATAAATGATAAACAATATCTGATATGTAAATGAAACTAATGATTAGTTTTCAATAACTTCATGAATCTGCTGAGCTTCTAAAACATCTTTGTGTGTGCTTTGATGTTGGGGTGTGAGGATGAGATTTAAATTACTCTCACTCTGATACAGTGAGAACTTGTGAATTCGGGAATTCTTAACAGTCTGAATATTCGAGATAGTTTGTCCTGTTTCAAATTTCATTCCACTTCTATTTTCAGATGTTGAAGTTTTTCATGGATTTGAAAGGAAAAATACCAAATAAATTGATAAGGAAAGGCCAGTTCAAAGACCAACACTTTGATTCCAATTGCAACTTCCTGTACCATGAAGTTGACAAAGTAACTGAACGGGTAAGTTATTGTTCACCTCCAAATGAACCTGTCATAAATAATATTATTCTCGTATGGTCTATATTTCACTAAAAGTAGTTCGTTCACTGGTTATAGCACATGAATATGAGTTTAGAGGTGGATATCTAATTATTCTTGTGAATAAATTTTCAAGATTATGATTAGCCTTCTTTAAAATTTAGTTCTTGTTCATTCGAAGATACTTTAGCTATTAGTCAGGAAGTAGTATTCTGTATTATTTAACTTACCCTGATTCATTAGAAAATTCAAAGATACGAATACGTTTCTTTATGATGTATGCTTTTGTTCATTTGTATTTCTGGTGTTATTCTGTCTTTTCAAATTCAGAACCTTTAAAATTCTAAATAAATGATAGTTTTTAATCATTGTGATTGAAAAATTTGTGGAAAGAAAATGTTTTTTTGTTATTATTGACTGTGGTTTTATCCAAAGTACATTTTATTCCTTCAATGATCATTTGTTTGAGCAGTAAAGTCGAGACAAGACAAAGATTCCTTATTTCCAAAATAAAAATGCAAATTAAAAACATGACTCAAATATTGCAATAAAAAAGAAAATAACCATCGTATTCAACATCATTCTTGGAAACTAATATAGCCTACCATGTATAAATTTAAGATAAAGTCAAAGTGGCTGAGGTTCCAAGGAAAACGATATGGAAAGGTTGTTGAAAATAAATGAGCACCAAGAAATATGGAAAGTAATTATTATTATCCTGGTTTTATCTATACGATCTATTGATTTAATGAGCTTGAGATGCGTGTCTACTGTTCAGTTTTATTTCAAAAAGAATAATTTAAATCTATAAAACTTTATTCATAATGCGATAATTACAGGTCAATATGATTCAAGATATTACAATTAGATTGTTTTATTTGGCACATTATACAATAAAGATAATGTATTGAATCCCATAGGTTGAAATTTATTTAAATTAATTAAAAATCCAGGTACCTTTTCTATATTTATTAATTCTTGACATATTTAATTCAACAACCATTTTCAAATAAGCATAACTATGTAGTATACAATCGTCATATTTTATTGTTACAATTGCGACTTGATAGCAAGTATTTTAAGCAAATGAGTGTGTGATGATGTTTGCATTGTGAATGAAAGATGATGAAAGTTCATATTACAATTTTTACTTTGAAATCACTTGGATTTTTTTTTAAACTATGTTTTGTGGAGTGATTGAAACCGTTGTGTGTGACAGGAAAAAGTGGTGGTTATGTCGACAATGAACATTAGCAGAGACCTCCAAACGGAACTGGTGGGCAATCAGCATTTGCCCGAAGACCAGGCTCGCAAGGTGCAGCAGCTTAAGGACCTACTGGAGCGCATCCTAATGCTCGACTCATCCAAGAGAATTGCCATCAACCAGGCCCTGGTCCATCCTTTCATTCAGGAGCGCATCTAATCGAGATAGAAGAACATCTGCTACAGCATGGCCGCCTTTCTACCAATCACTGCTTACCCTGTGTGCTGGTTTGGCGCAGAGGTAACTCGATACCCTGAAATTAGCCAAGAGTAAATCATATTTTTATGTACTATCCTATTTATCTGTTAAGATAACAAAACTAGCTAGGGAAATATGGTGAAAAATTATTATTATTGTGATATAGTTCTGCTACAAAACTATTTTATCAATTCGGCTGTACAAAATTTTTCTATTTCTTAGACTCAAACGTCTTTTAGTACCTGCTCCCATTATTTTTATGATAGGTTGAGTTTGAGAAAATCATCGAATCAGTTTTTGAACTGAATGTTTATGGAAAACACTCGCGTAATGCTTTCACTGGCTGTTTAGTATACATGCGTTTTCAAAGTGCATCAACTTTCTTAAAGGCTGTGCCTCGAGGTGAATTATATTATCAATGTATCTCGATCTTGAGTTGATTTATTAAAGAACAGTCTCAAATATATTTTTCTAGTCCAAACATGATATTAATTAACTGTAATTTATTTATCCTAATCCATTTTATTGCTTGGTGTTGCAATATTTTGCTAAACTTTCCTCCTAATCATGTCTTTTTTGTAGTGAGCGCAAAATCTGATATGGCATCTTTGTTCCAACATGAAAAACATATCACTGTAGCACAACTGTTTATAATATTGGGTTGTTACAATAAAAATTGATTTATGAAGTTCAATAGTTAATCAATGCACCAAGATTGAAATCATTATCCTAAACAATATGTTTCAATAACCTATAGTATTGTAGCAGACTATTGATTTGAAATTTGTATGAATAGATTTTTGATCAGTTGTAATATTAGTAGTTCATTAATCGTATTATGTTGTAAGTTTCTAGGTTACATTTATTTCATTTGATGTGCTCACTAATTTCAGTCTTCTGTTTTAATATACTTGTTCTGTGGTCAATAGTATCTTTGAAATTTAGTGGAAATAGCATTCTAAAAAGGACAATTACTAGCCAATATACTGTTAATATACAAATTAAAATTTAGGAACTATTGATGCATTTAATGTAAACTTATAAATAAATGGGTCACATTAATGCTACTTGTATTCTTAATCTATTTTTATTCTTGATACCGTATGATTTTATTATCACCAACCTTTATCCAAAATGAATCGAATTTCATTGGTAAATTCTTGAGTTTCTACACTCGATTAAGGAGTTGAATTTTTGACTAACATTCAAAATAACTTTTAAATTAATCTTAATTAAACAATGTGATCAATGTGGAAATATTGAATGGATAGAAGAACGAAACATGGACACTTCATACTAATATTAAATTCAACTTCATGGAAAAGACACTGGCCAAAAGAGTGAAGTAATAATTTTCAAATTCAGTTCAATTTATTTATTTTCATGATTGAAATGGTCCAGCTACACGAGATCTTTTTTGTATTGATTTATCAATAACTTTGAGCTTCATGGTACGTTACTTTTATGAAATTTTACCGTAGGTTACTGATTTCTACCTAGAATGGTGAATAAAATATTGAGAGGTAGACCCAGTTAATCAGCTCCAAATATGTCTGAAATAATTCCGATTATTCTTGAGGAACTGTAGCATTCAACTTAATTACTCAAGGTACAAAGTATGGAGTTCACTGGGCTCCTTTATTTTCCAGCGAATTCTGGTACCAAATTGTACGTTGTGTCATGTTATTTTGAAGATTTTTATTCTTGTTGCAGAAAGAGAGTGAAGCCGATTCAACAGATCTTGGATTTCTTTGGTCTGCCTAGCGATGTTGGTCTCAATTGCCTGATTAAGGTATTTTTGATCAGAACATCGGAATCAAAATCTGTTCAAAATAATTTTGAACTAAATTCTAACTAGTTTTATCGTAGATTTATACTTTACATTGATTTTGGTTGAAGCATTGTTTTTAGGGTCCATTTTACAATATCATTTTGACATTGAGAAAGGTTTAGAAAATAAGAACAATAACTTATTTCTCTTGAGAAATATAATAAATAAGAAATAATTCCTTCTGTTCACTAAACTAAAATATTGGTAAAATGTTTACATTTAACAATTATTTTCACTAGAAATCATTTATAGATTTAAAATGAAGATATTCTCAGTTTGGTCTATTTTAACTTTTCGTTCAAAAACACAAACTTTTAAATCAATAAACTAAACTTGTACACGTGAACACAATTTCCAATTTACACAACTTAATTCACGAACCCACAATTGTAATACATCATTGAGTTTTTACGACAAATTGAGAACGTGAAATTTCTTATTTAATAAGAAGTAGCCTATTTTGTTAATTTTATTAGATAGGCTACTGCTTTTTGATGAAATACAGAGTGGCCATAAATTATTGAGCGCATTACATAGGTGAATAAGAAAAATAACCATCCAATGTACTTACTTGTATGATGATTCATTGAAAAGGCAATTTCATATAGTTTACAACACTTGACAAGTTTTAGAAATTTCCACATGAGCACCATTTGTGGCACGAAAAATGTCTAGACGATATTCAGTTTCACGCCATTCATTATTGATCATATCTGGAGTGATTCATCAATTACGGCTGTGATTTTTCTTTCAAGTTCGTTAATATTACGTAACTTGGTTGCATACACTCTATCTTTGACAAATTCCCAAAGAAAGAAATCGAGTGATGTAATATCAGGGGATCGAGGTGGCCAGGGAATTGGTCCGTCGCGACCAATCCAACGTCCGTAGTCGCCAAAGGTCAACACAAACTGTAGTATCTACGCTAATGTTTGTGACAAAAATAGGCGCCCTACTGCAGTTAGTTATTTTTCTATCCACCTATGAAATGCGCTCAATAATCTATGACCACCCTGTATATTTATTTAGCCTATATCCAATGAATTAAAAATCAGTTTTGTATTATGAAAAATCACTGAATAATGAGACTTGATTATGTATCATCATTGAACATTTCAATTGAAATAAAACCGGTACCAGTTTATCATCAAAATAAGGGGAGTTTACCGTTCATCAGAATATTCGTCATTGGTGGTACTGGAAAATGCCATTATACCTCACTATATAATTCAAATACAGTACTGAATTTGGAAAAAATATACATAAAAGAAAAATTAGAATGTGCTAGGTAATTCAGAAATTGGTAGCAGCATATTTGGATAGGATTGAATATGGTATTTTATAAGCTTTCAATTCAAATCTGCTCTTGTCGCTCTGGTATATCTTGTACTAAACAATCTGTTTGCATTCTATATTACAGGTAGGTGATTGGTTAGAGCCTATGAATGAATTGGGCTTTCCTTGACTATCGGTACTTTTATAGTCAGGTGAGAAGAATCTTCATCTATTTAAATTTATTTTAGAATAGTAATGATGCTTTCGCTCTTTAATAATGACACAGATAGCCTACTGTGTTCGAACTCATAATATTCAATTTCACGAAAGAGACAATTTTTTTATTAGGCTGCATGGAAGTATTTAAATTGAAACGGAAAAATCAACAAAATCATTGATGTAGAGGCCAGCAATCAGACAATACCAGACAGGCAGACGGCAGGCAAGATAAGAAAGCCACCGGCCGGCTATTACAATTCATTTCCTTACTTTTCAAGTCAGTTCTCGCTCCGCTTTTCTAAGTGTAACAACTCCACGTTTATTTCTTCTTCGCTATAACTAAAACGCGCAACACCCCATCGCATAAATCTGGAAACCTGCAGGTAGTACAGTGTATACCCTTATTTTTTCATTGACCAACTGGTGAGTCTTTTTCAATTTCTTTATTATTATTTCACGCAAAATTCGCATTATACAGTCCACTAAATCGCTATTACCGCCCCAACATTTGATCGCTCCGCGCCGGATTGTGGTCGCACAAAGCCACATTTATTTCAAATCGCTTCATTCTATTAAAATTTCCGCCTTTTTAAATATCGCTTCATTCTATTAAAATTCCCGTTTTCTTAAAAATATCACTTACTTTCTCAAATTCAAAATGCCTTGCCTGTCTGATACACAAAAATCATGTCTGGTTTTGTAGATTCGGTTATCTATTTTAGGAAATAAACGTCCATCAAAATGTCCGATGAAGAACAACCGGTAGCTATCATGTCTGCTAATGAAAAAAGATTACGAATTTTAGAAGCTAGGAAAAATCAATTGTTCCAAAGAGTACAGCATACTTATGATGTAAGCAAAAATCTTACAGTTCCGGGTAATAAAAATGTATTTTTAACGAAAATAAGTACTATTACAGAAACAAGAGACGAATTTCGATCTTTAATCAATGAAATAAATGAATTATCTCTGGAAATCGATAACGAGTATCAACCCAATTTTCAAGCTGTGGATTCTTTCGAAGATCTATACTGCTACATTTTAAGAGTAGAAAAAGCTATTTTAGCACAGGATAAAAAAGAAAATGAAACAAAATTGTCTATTGTAATTACCAATTCTAGAACTCCCTGGATTTTCAGGAGAAATTTCAGAATGGCCCACATTCTATGAAAGTTTTAGAACGAATATTCACGAAAATGCAAATCCGGCCGGATGCCGCCTCTGTAATTGAAAATTCAATTTACATGGATGATTTAGTTTGTAGTTTGAAAAATATTCATGAAGCTAAAAATCTGTATAATCAACTACGAAGTTTGTTTAAAGCTGGAAAATTTGAAATGGTAAAATGGTCAAGCAGTTCACCTCATCTCCTATCAATTATACCCAAAGAAGACCAATTGCAAAATACAAAAAATTTTGAAGATGATGATGTAACAAAAATTTTAGGCCTAAGATGGGTCCCGTCTGATGATTGCTTTAATTTCAATATTCGCTGTGAAAACAAGAGTTGTACAAAACGCAATATCCTTTCAGCAATAGCTAGAATATTTGATCCGTTGGGTCTTTTTGCTCCAGTCACGCTTTTCGCTAAATGTATTATGAAAAAATTGTGGATTTTGAAAATAGATTGGGTTGATATTCCCCCAGATGATATTGTTCATGTATGGAATGAATTCGTCACAATTACCCGCTTTAGAGAAGATGAAAATCCCTAGAAATAATTTTATCGTTGAAAATCAGACAGCAGATCTGATAGGATTCTGTGACGCTTCTCAGATCGGAATGGGATGTGTTGTTTACGTGAGAGCTCAACAACCAAATGGAAGTTATAAGATGTTCTATGCGCTAAATCCCGTGTAGCACCCATGGAAATTAGTACAATTCCACGCTTAGAATTGTGCGCTGCTATCATACTTGCACGTCTTATTGAATTTGTTACCAAAGAGTATCAAAATCAATTCAACTTCAAAAATATTTTCGCGTTTTCCGATTCAATGATAGTGCTTCAATGGATTAACAACGACGCATCTCGCTGGAAAACATTTGTCGCTAACCGAGTTGTCTTTATCCAAGAGAAATTACCTCCATCATTCTGGTCTCACATCAATGGACCAGAAAATCCCGCTGATTGTCTTTCTCGTAGCTTATTACCAAAAAATGTAATTGAAAATCAACTTTGGCTCAATGGTCCTCAATGGTTGAATGAAGATTACGATCGTTGGTCGAAAAATTCTATCGACTTGACAATTGAAAACGCAGTAGAACAACGTAGTCTAGTTGTAACCGAGAAAACGATCTACCCGTTAAGAGAATTGATAGAGCGATGCTCATCATATAATAAAGTATTGAGAAGTACAGTTTATGTTTTGAGATTCATGAAGAAACTTCCACGCAATTCGCTGATACAAGCTTCCGATTTATCCGCCGCCGACTTATTTCTAGTTTGAGAAATACAAAGAGAAAACTCTCGCCCGCTGTATTGTTTGAGTTCTGATCCGAATGAACTCTCAGCTTTGACACCCGCGCATTTTATGTTGCAACAACCGCTGCATGGATTTCCAGCAAGTGATGTATTGAACGAAGAAACCAATCATCTGTCTAGATATCAATTACTTGATCGTTTGGTTCAAGAATTTTGGAGAAGGTGTAACATAGAATATCTCCATAATATGCAAACGAGACAAAAATGGATGACTCACACTAATCTAATAGAAGTTGGATCAATTGTTATAATAAAAACCGACAATAGTCCTCCGCTTCACTGGCCCATTGGAATTGTAGAAGAAGTCGTACCAGGTACAGACGGCACGATTCGAGTAGTGAAAGTACGCACAAAAACTGGTGAGTATTCACCAGGCCAGTGACAAAAATTTGTAAATTACCATCAATACAATGAATTATTTTCAATATTTTGAAAGCAGCATGCATGTATATATTTTTTTCATATTATCGTTTTGAATCGCTTATGGTTTATAAGCCAGGTAGGCTACTATTTTACAATCAAGAATAAGAGTTTTTTTAGCATATTCACATTCGACGTAAGAATTATTAGTACTTTCCATCATACTTGTCACTATTTCCTTCCTTCAAACCTGTCTCTTCCGCGGGCTTCTTTCCTCCAAAGCCTTCAGTGAAAGCCCCCTCTGAAGTGAAGATCTTTCCTCTTCCTATCTTAGAATTTTTCTCGCCTTTCTCGCTTCATCTTCGCGTTTCACATATATGGTTCAGAAACCGTCGTTTCAGGGCGGGGTAGTATGTAGAGGCCAGCAATCAGACAGTAACAGACAGGCAGACGGCAGGCAAGATAAGAAAGCCACCGGCCGGCCGGCAATTCATTTCCTTACTTTTCAAGTCAGTTCTCGCTCCGCTTTTCTAAGTGTAACAACTCCACGCTTATTTCTTCTTCGCTATAACTAAAACGCGCAACACCCCATCGCATAAATCTGGAAACCTGCAGGTAGTACAGTGTATACCCTTATTTTTTCATTGACCAACTGGTGAGTCTTTTTCAATTTCTTTATTATTATTTCACGCAAAATTCGCATTATACAGTCCACTAAATCGCTATTACCGCACCAACAATTCCACTTGGAAGGAAAATTCCTATTCAATCCTCATACTATATTGTTGAAGTATCTGAACTTTGAGACCTTTCATCTTATTTATTTTGTACTATTCACAATTAAATGACAAGATTTTTTTTATTCAGTAGACTAATGTATTGTAATTATGGAAAATTGAAACCAAATCTTCATATAGAAAGATAAAATTCATCTGCGAAAAAGCATTTAGAAAAAAAATGAAATCACTGTTGCCAGACATCAGATTCTCTTTTGATCTACTATCCTAAGCATAAATTGAAATGGCCATCTAGAGAAAATAATTATTGCCAGCATTATTTTTGAAGAGGAAATAAGCGGGGTAAGTTTTTACTGGCTTACCTCATGAAATGAATAATTATCTCAGATAAAAAGTCAATTCGTAGAACTGCACCGTAATAAATAATAAGGATATTGTTGAAAATGAGTAATCCGCTTCATTCTTGAAAAATTAAGACCGGTTCAATAATATGATCATCATTGATTCACGTATTATCATAAATTTTCATGTACCTTCTTATCCAATAAATTAAAATCAGTTTTAATGAACCATGGTTCACCGTGTTTTTATGTTGGTAGGTATTATCTCCCATCATTTGTAACTTTTGAACAACTTTTCTCCTCTCACTCTTTGGTAATACATATTGAAATTTGTATTCTTATTCAATTATTTTCAAATATTTCTCCATTACCACTTGTATTTTAATTTTTGAATTTCCTTAACTACAGAGACTACTAATTTAGTAGGCTATACATATCCTTAACTCGCTTCCCCCAATGTGAAAAAGTTCCTTAAGAGAACAGTCTCATTTAATATTATTGAAGCAAACTTTGCTTAGCTGAGGTTGAGTTCAAACTTTTTCCAGCTTTATGTTCCAATCTTCTTCCTATTCTTAAAACTTAAAATCGACAATATCTGTGTGTTTTTATTTCATCATGGAATGTTTCTACAATATCGACTACAACTCAGTAGAATTTTTATTATTACAATCTCAACTTCATTCATCTCATAATGTTGAGTGCAAACACGATTTTTGGACGTCCGATTTCTCCGGCTTCACAAATTCTACTGGATAGTGACACATTGTGATTTTCAAGTTCCGTGTTCCATTCTATTCAACAGAATTTGTAAGGACGGGGAAAACTGACAGCCAAAAATCGTTGTGAGTGGGTTACAGAGACTGTAAAATCAGACTGATAAACTGCGGGTACCAAAAATAACCGAAATTAGACAAGCTAGATCAACGTACTAAGCGGCAACCAACTATCAATGAATTGCGCAATCAAGCCCCTACCTGCTTAATTCCCTACTACGCAAGGCACGCTCCCCAACAGAGCAATTACGGTTATTTTTGGGCACCTCCTCGTACAGTCTCTTTAATAAGTCTGATATTGCAATCTCTGTAATCTCAATTATCCCTTCTTGTTACTTTCCTTGCCCTACCTACTACCATAGGTAAGGAAAGTATTGTTTTCCAAAAAAATTGAGGTACCCAAAATTTAGTTTTTCTATCCGTTTCAATGTCCCCTGAGTCCAAAAAAGTGGTTTTTGGGTATTGGTCTGTGTGTGTGTGTGTGTGTGTGTTTGTGTGTGTGTGTGTATATGTGTGTATGTATGTGTGTGTGTATGTATGTATGTGTGTATGTTTGTATACAGTATGTCTCGATCCCTAATTGACCGATTGACTTGAAATTTTGAACTTAAGATTCTTATACCATGAGGACCCGACTCAAAGAAATTGAAAAAAATTCATCGAAAAATGGCGAATAATATGCCAAAAATGGTGTTTTTCTCGATTTTCTCGAAAACGGCTCTAACGATTTTTTTAAAATTATACGGTACCCGAAATAGTCCTATGTGTGCCCTATCGACTGCCATGAGTCTCGTTCCTGGCAAAATTGCAGAAGATCCGCAGCATTGTTGAGAATAATGGATTTTGCAATATTTCGATTCCTAATTGACCGATTGACTTGAAACTTCGAACTCAAGGTTCTTATACCATGAGGACCCTTCTTGAAGAGATTAAAAAAAATCATCGAAAAATGGCGAAAAAAATGACAGATAATATGACAAAAATTGTGTTTTTCACGATTTTCGCGAAAACGGCTATAACGATTTTTCTTGAACTCATACCCGAAATAGTCCTATATAAGCCCTATCGACTCCCAAGAGTCTCATTCCTCAAGACAAAAATCACATTTGAAAGAAGTATTAGTGTTTCATAATAATTATTAGTAAAATACCAGAGTTATGGAATCGAATGATCCATTATCGATTCCACCTCTTTGATCCGATATATTGGAGTACTACAGACCAAAAAATCTACTTTCATTCAAAATCCAAGTCAATTCGGTAGCCGAAGCGCCGATAGGCGCGAGGCATCATGGGCTTGTGAAAATTTCAAATCACACAAAAGATGAGCCGAAGCAATCGCATATATATTAGATAATAGATATAATAGATATTGCAAATTTGCACTCGCTGGAGACTAGGTATAGATACAAGATAATTGTAGGTCTATCAGGCCTACGCAAATATGAATGGCAAGGAAAGTTGTGTGAGTGTACCACACCAGATTTTTTTTTCTTTATTCTAATTGTTGTGAATCTGAAGACAATGTCAGGTGTGATTTCATGATATTTGTTCATAATTAAGGAGCACATGATTATCAATATCACAAAAATGTATATTGGAGACATACAATTCTTTCAATGTTCTCACATCAACATGGAACAATTGTGTGTCTCAAATATAAATTTTCGTGATATTGATAGTTTCTTGATTATGTTGTGAATTTGCTTCTGTTTGATCGATCTGTGATTGTTAAAATAATAAATATAAATATTTACTATGAGTAGTGATGGACGTTGAACAAATTCATTATTAGTCTGGGTGCCAATGAGGGGAACCTTTATTGTTGTATGACGTTAATTTTTTGATCGATTATGATAGATTTTGATGTGTAGATTCCGAATCCGAGTGAAAATCCAAGCTGTGAAAGTTGAGAATTTTTTGTTATTCAAGATGGCGGCCAAAATTTCGGTTTCATTTCTAGTCTACCACGATTTCCGTCAAAACGAAGCGTCGGACGAAAAAATCATACCGATCTTCTTTCTAGTAAATTAAATTTCCAAGAGATGATACCAAATGGAATAGTCGATATTTTCTTAGAAATTATTTTTCTCAATTTTGACCGAATTTGACATATTGTATATGAATTTAGACCGCCTTGAAGAGCTGAAAATAATGAGCTATAGACTTTTGAGATCCGATGACTTTTACAATAGATAGAGGTATCCTTAGATTGAGATCCTTAAAGGGTCCTTACTTTCGAACATGACGAAAATTCAGGTCGGTAAGTGGCTTATCTACTAGAAAGTGATCTAAAAGACATTATTATCAGAGAAAGCTCGTATAAATGTTTTTATACAATTTTCCCCAAAAATAGGGGTTTTTGAAATGCAAGGATATGTTTTTACTGTCCTAGTTCGAAAACTATACAAGATAGAAGGTCTACTTGGTTTCAAATTGTAGAGGACAAAATTATCCCCAGAGGGATTTTGAATCACACGATTCAAATTAATACGTCAGAAGATCTAAGCAAGTAAAAACTAAAAATACTCAAATTCTGGTTTTTCTCGAAAATTAACCTCTTTTTTGAAAAATCATAACTCTGTTTCTAATGGAGATAGAGGAATAAATTTGGTATCATTCTCTTGGAAATTTAATTTACTAGAAAAAGATCTGAATGATTTTTTCGTACGACGCTACGTTTTGACGGAAATCGTGGTAGACTAGAAATGGAACCGAAATTTTGGCAGCCATCTTGAATTACAAAAAACGCTCAACTTTTACAGCTTGGCATCGCTCGGATTCGGAATTTACACATCAAAATCTATCATAATCAATCAAAAAATCAACGACAGACCACAAAAAAAGTTATCCCTTTTTTGCATTTGACACCCAGACTATATCTTTGTTTACATTGTGATTCAATTTTTCAAATGCTATCCCTATTTTTGGGATGAAAAAATTGTGAATATGAATGGTTTGTGAATAAGATTTGCAAATAATGATGTAAAGTATCTTGCTTGGATTCATATTCTCTAATGAAATAGTATTGAACCAACTTTATTGCTTCAACTTTTTTATATATTCAACTTTAATCCAGAAGTGAAATGGTATAGGAAAAATGTGTTTCTAATTTACTAATGTGAACTACTAGAACTGCAGTTAAAATGACATAGAATTACTCGTATAGTGCTTTGCATCATTCGAAACACATCAATTTTTTTTATTTGTAATACTCAGTTCTTTTTGTTTCAGGTTGTTTTGATGAAAACTGGGTATGATTTACTGTTGATAATCGAGAGTTCTGGAAGACAGTCTTAAGATTAGAACTTGATTCTGTCTGGAGAGGTTTGGAATTTAACTCCATAATACAGATTTTAATGGTTGCTTCAACATCTCGAATGGTTCTTCCCAAGGTATTTCAGTGTAATTCAAATAGAAAATCTATAGAAACCACTGGCCTCAACCAGTCGCCTCAGCCATAAATACTGCTGCCTCAACCTAAGTCATTCATGAGATAGAAGTATAATAGTGATCCAAGCGGCAATTCGAGCTGCCCGGCTCTAAATTCGCTGCTAGAGCTACCCAGCTCTAGCCATCACAACTCTATCCACATAACTACGATATATTATAGATGTTTACTCTATTATTAGGGATACTAATGTATACTGAATAAAACAAATTGTTAGATTTAAAAAAGGTGAATTTCACTATTTATTGATTTAGTATACATCAGTAGCCCTAATAACAGAGTAAACATCTATAATACATTTATCTGGATTGAGTTCTGATGGTTAAAGCAGCGCAGCTAGAGCTGCGCAGCTCTAGCAGCGATTTCTGAGCCGGGTAGCTCCGCTTGCGAATCGTACCTTTATACTGAACAGTATGAAGGTTTTATGGTGGATTCAAGTTCCCAAAACTCTATATTCATTGGTTCATTCCAAGTTCAATGAAAGCTCCTACAAACGAATTTAAGAAAAATTGATTCAATCTATAGGCTATGAATTGCATCTATTTACATATTATTGCATTAGATTTTCTCCTGCCTCATTCCAATACTTACATACTGTACCATAAATACTGGAATACCAAAATTACTCAATGGAATAGGAGTGGCCGTAGTCAAGTGGATTAGACGCTTGCTTTATAAGCCAAAGGCCTGGGTTAGAATCCCGGCCCGGGCAAGATATTTTTCTCGGGCCACTTCCGTGTTTCGGCCGTCGGTCCCAGCTGCCTAAAAAGCCGTCATTAGTTCATGTCAGAGCCCAGAGGCCCTGAAACTGACCAGGTGCGACCTGAAAACTCGCACACCAGATCTTAGTCAGCAAGGTTACACGATATTATATTACCGTATATATTCAATGAATTTAATTGAGTATTGGAATTCTCGTGAATTGTGAGTATTAAACCATAGATCCATTTTAAAAGGCCAATGAAAATAATATGTTCTGTCAGCTCATTTGAATGCATTGGGTTCAGTTAGAAATCTTGCATGTAAAATTTATTTCTCTTTCATTTGATTATAGTTTCCATGGAATATTATCACTAATAAAACTGATCACGTACTTCGCCAATATAATTCCTCTTGGGTTTCCCGTACTGGGTTGAAATGGTAATTAGCCACTGGCGGCTAGTACCCACGAAACAGGTGAAGTGCTGTACAGTAAAAGTTTCGGGCAATTCGCCTATTTCGTGGGCACGAGCCGCCAGTGTAATTATATAGCATGAAATATTGAAAACAAACAAATAGACTATGTCTAGGTTTGGTTGGAAGTAATGTGTCAGAAAAACATTGTTGATACAGATCGTTTGAAATACATTCAATGCTTTCGAATGGGCCGATTCTATTCACGTAGTTGCCATATTTGAAGTCAGAGCTTTCTAATTCCACGTTTACACCGGAATGTTAATAAGTTATATAATATATAAGTCTATACAATAATACGTTATTCAAAAAAGTTTTTAACAAATGTATTATATAATATATATTATATATATACTATATATTAATATATTATATAACTTATTAACATTCCGGTGTAAACGTGGCTTTAAAGGTAACTATGGTTGAACCCCACAATAATGATATCCAATTATAGCCTGACACAATCACCCCGCTATAGCTGAGTTATATCATGATCAAATGTTTCATTCAATACCATTTATAGAAATATCCATGAACTTGAAGGTATCCTTGAATCTGATTAGGTATTAGGAATATTCACTTTTTTAATGCTGCGAAATTTTAGATGGAACTCTTGTTTAGTGATACCTTTACCTTGGTACTATTCAAGGTTATTTTTATTAAAGGAAATTGGATTAAAAATTTGACTGGACTCATAGCTTGATTATGTGATAGCTTGTATTGTTTATCGTATACTAATTAAGTTTAATTAATTAGTCAGTGATTTGAATCGGTTTGGAATAATAATATAGGCTACCGAATTCTTTGCAAAAATACTTATCACAGATATCATTTATTATTCACTTGCTTTTGGAAAATTTTTTTGTTCTCTTTTGTGTTGGATGCACTCTTTTTTCAGCCGAACTATTTTGAAGACTACAATAAATGAATTATTGAATTGAAATTGATTTATTTATTCCGTAATTTAAACTTACCGTACCTTGTACCTCCATATAAGCAAAATAATGTAAACAAATTCCCACATTATCCTATATTCAAATTTGTGATTGAAGATCAATTTCTTTTGTACCTATATCTTTAATATTTTGTTGTTGAATGTAACATTCTACATGCTATGAAATATGATAATTATTTTAACTCAATTGTTCCAAAAGTATAGTCTGGCCAAGCAAAGAAGAGGCTCTGGCAAGATGGGAAAATGACTCCAGCTTGGTCAATATTGGTTCAAAAAATTATCGATATGTTCTCAAATTGTAGATCAGAATGGTTCCTGAGACCAAATCAATAATTTTTGAACCAATATTGGCCTTGCGGGAGTGATTTTCCCATCTTGCCAGAGGCTCTTCTTTGCTTGGTCAGACTATATCTTCCTGGCACCCTGGCCCCCTATATTATTTTTAAAAAATTGTTCAATTTATATGAGAGATACATGGTCAATAATGGAGATTTTTGGGGATTCAGGTTGATCACAGATTGACATTAAGGTTAAGCATACATTGATTATCTAAAAAATAGACTTTCTAGGTTTGGTTATAATCATTGAACGATTGTGTGTGAGTTCAAACTGTGAGAATTAACTTACCTATTTTATCCTTTTCTCAATCAATTATAGAATATTGTTTGTTTGTTTTGGGTAATTCGTCAAGGGTAAATGAAATATTGAAACTTCGAAAGAAGAAAGAGGTACCGTACGGTATGAATGTCTCAGAGGCCTGCATAACACATTAATTGTAGGGTCTTAGAACTTATGACACCTCTAAAAAGAAAAAATTCCATTAAAAAGGAAGTTAGCCTTCTCAATAAAGATGCAGCAAATATATAGTGCCATATAAATATTATATTATAATGTGATACATATCACGTGAACGTGAAGCCTAGGTCTAGTGTCAGTAGTAGGCCTAGGCTATAGCATACGGTATAGCCTACCGTACCTCTTAATTATTGATTAGGTGAAAGGTAAAGAGAATTTTGGCCCTTTATTTTGTCAGATAAGGTTTCTGGGGTTCCATCACAGGTGGAGACACCGATTTTTGACCGCAAACAGCCACTTGTCTTTCTGAGAAGTAAATAAAATTGGGGAGCCGTCGGTCCTAAAAAACAGTCCCCATATCTCGATCATCATTTATCACCCTGATCATGATCGTGGATTAGTGCTTCGAGTGTTATTTTTGTGTTTGGTTCTATGAAATTTGAAGAAATTTACCAATATTCCAATAACTTTGTTCTACCACAATAATTTCCCAATATGGGAAATTGTGGTTATGTCGGCTGTGGAACTTCTTCGGAACTCCCCACAAAATGAGCCATACAAAATAATAAGTTAATCACCCTCACATCTTGCTATAAGCACATGTGGGCATCACCCTCAGAAAAAATTGCTGGCACACCCAATGTTATCTTGGGCCCGACCTTATTGGCCCCATTTTTCATTCATTATAGTGGCTATCGCCGCCACTGGTCCTTATTCGGACAGTAGCCCTGTTCGTGAGTAATAAATGGGCTAATGTTACAATAAATATATAACTAACTATTACTTCAGATATAACTTACAAGAAAGACAAACAGCCTACCTATATGATTGTATCTTTCAATGTAACAAAATACGGTAACTTGCCTAATCATAAGGCTACTGTATTTTAAAAATAGATTATTATTGAATGGGTAAGTAGAAATCCTATGCGATTGCTCGAGCTATCACAGCTCTAGAAATATAACTACAGTATATATCATATAAAAATCTGCAAAGCAATAGATGTGCAGCTGGAACTGCGCAGATCGAGCCGTCGCTTGAGAATGCAATTATTATAATATTAGGCCTAGGGTTTTTTGTTATTCTTTATTGAATTCTTTATAGGTGGGTAGTGTTTATAATTTATCCAACTACAGTACAGTATCTATAGACCGTATTGTAAATATAACATTCTCAAATTGACAGCATTAATTATTTTGAAAAAATAATTATAAATAGACCTATAAAAGGCTGCGCCATCAAAAAATAAGGTAATGCTAGAGATCGTCTTAGCTTAGGGCATCCCAAATAAGTGTAATATGAGTTTGCGAATGATTCCGAGTTATTAGACTCATTTGGGATAACTTATCCAAAGTCAATTGAGACGATTCCCAGCCTTAACTACTTTTTTGGAGGCATAAGTACACACATTATGCCTGGGTTAACTGCCCACTGCTAATTCCAATCTCCTTTCGACGGTTTAGTTGAAGCACACAGATAATTAGTCCAGCAAACACAACCACCTCGTCTGGTTTTGGGGGTCAAGTCAAAACAAATATATTTGGAGAATTTTCCTGTAAAAATATTTTTTAGAAATTCAAAGCAACGTTTTTAAATTCAATATAGATTCAAATCCTTCAATTTTGTTTCAATTCAATACAATATTGTTTGCAAATGTAAGTTTTTTTTAACCGGAAGTGACAGACTGATTTGTTGATATTTCCTTTGGCTGGTAGTTGCTGAATTTTCTTCAGTAGTGTCTTTGCTACATGTCGTATTGAGGTAAGTTTGCTATGCAATTTTCAATTCTATTTTAACCAATTACTATTTATAGATTTACTTCAAGTTGTAGTCTTCAAGTCTCAAACTGTTTTGAATGAGTTTCTGATTTCGAAGTGGAATATTATTATTTCAGTAATATTACCTTTAATTTCAACACGTGGAGGATAACCTATCAGTTTAGGCTTGTTCATTATTTCCATTAAGCTTTATTCAAGTCAAAATAATAGGCATAATATAGTTCTAGTCAAATTAAAAATATATATCTTCCATCTTTTGAAATTCAACCGATTTTTATAATACTAGAGCTGGAGATTGCTTGTCGGCTACCCACTATGTTCCATATTTTTTCACTCGCACAATACTGTAACTCACTCGAAAGTTCAATTTAGTCAATGTCACTCCCGATTGGTCTGAGTATTTTGATACATTTTAGTTAATTCTTCAAAGTATCAGACATTTAGTACCTATAAACTTGAGTTGTGGTTAATTAACTGGTCCATTCTGTCCATGCCGTCATTAGGTTTAAGCTACAAATTACATTATTAAGCCTTTTAAGATATTGTCTTATATCTGGGGAGAACTTTTCCCCTGATACTAACTTACTATTACAATTATAATACGTAAGTTGAAATTATATGAAAATATTCTTTATTAGGCGGAGTTAGAACTACGAAGTCCTTTCCACCACTCAACTCCCCAGTTATAGTACCTTAGCGTTGTAAACAAACTAGAGAATGTATTTAGTTATGCTTTTTGTTTCTTATTTATTTTTTTCTTTTCAGTCCTTAAAATCTCTTGAAGAGTATCCCTACTGCACATAAGATGGGTAAGGAGGACAAAGCGACCTGGAAGTCAAACTTCTTCACCAAACTTGTCGTAAGTAACTTAGTATAACTTTTAACTTAAACTAAATTTTTAAGTATAACTGTACCTTTAAATAGTTAATACATTTTGTTCTAGATTGAGTTCTTCAGTTAAAATTATTGTAACTTTTTTAGTTGATGTAGTTCCTATCACCAAGAGTTTTTTTATGATCATAGATTCTCAAACTTGCTCACATTCACTGGTTGTTATTGTAGGTATTGTTATACGTTATACTATTACTATTCTGTGACATCCTCTCAACTTGGCATGATGACGTCATATTGATGCTTTATGTATGCTTTTGAGAGGTAAAGTAAATTTGGGAGTCTATGCCTTCGGTGTCCTCATATTTAATGTGATTGATCCCATCCTCAATGCTCCCTACAATTGAGATTTATTTTTTCCAGCCTCTGATGCACTTTCATGGGACTGGAGACCCAAATTTTTGATGATTCTACTTTTCAGCTATTGAAATGAGTTTCTACTTGAACAAAACTTATATAATGTAAAAGTAGTGTAGTAGTTTTCACTGTACGCCCAGAATCATGGTGTGTAGGCTGCACACCACACATTTTGGAAGTCCGGTTTTTTCGTTCGCCGTTATTATACATTTCACTAGATTGAATAATCCTTGGTAAACTTGATGTGCGCAGAGAAACATCATGTGCTTGCTAAGTTCTGTTAATTATGGAACTTATTAGTACGTCAAAGATCGTGGTATTAATTATTATTAATGTTCTGTCCATCAAGAGACCATGCAGGGAGGGCATGCTCTCAAAGAGACAAGTCAAAGAAGTAACAAAGACCATATAAAAGCAGGCTTGAACAGCAGACATCACAGCAACAATGATTAATCAAAATATCTACTCACCAATGCAAAGTAGAATGGATTCTCCAGCAGGAAACGGTTCAGCCTCGCTTTCAGGACTGACACAGGCAGATTCCTCACTGATGTGGGCAGCTTATTTATGATTTTACCTGGAAGATAAAACACACTAGACTGTGTCCTCCCCAACCTGCAGTATGGGAGATCAAACATTTAGTCTGTTCTTGGTATTGTACTCATGGGAGTCACCCCTCACAGGCAATACTAAAAATCAGTACAGGTCACGAAAAGTTTTCCACAGCAGTTCTGTAAATATATAAATTGAATACTGTTAAAAGACCCTCACTTGTAAACAATCGTCGGCAGTGGGCCATTCGGTCAGCACCACATATGACTCTCACTGCCCTCTTCTGAAGAAGCAGTACTCTTTTCACATGGGTGGCACCACCCCAGAGTGTGGTGCCATAAGCCATCACACTCTGGAAGAATTCAAAGTAGCACATACGATGGTGTGTGAAACTAGACTAACTAGCCTCACTACAAATACACTCAGAACAAAGAATGTAAAACTTCCTCCAGTGATTAACTTTTTCTGTACTCATCAGTTTTTATGGTTTTTTAATATATTGAATTTTTCATTGTTTCAAGCAACAACTTCTTTCAAGCATTATTTCTTTTTGTAGTGAATAATTGAATGACTAAACTAGTTTCCTTCTAATACTCTTAACTTGGCATGTTGTTGTCTTAATAATGATCTTACATGTATGCTTACAAGAGTCATATTAATGTGAAGTTATGCCTTCGGTGTTCAAACTTATAATATTTGAGTCCCATCCTCAAAACTTCATACAAATGTTGTTTCTGTGTTCAGATTCCTTGCCACTGATCTTCCATTTCCTGTACGACTCGCCTGAAGCTTCTTGAAGCTTTGAAAAAATATTGTAATTTGCTTTGATATTCTTGATAATTATATCATCTCCTCTCAACTTGGCATGATGACGTCATATTGATGCTTCATGTATGCTTTTGAGAGGAGGAGTAAAGGCGTGAGTAAATGCCTTCGGTGTCCTCATACTCAATTTGATGGATCCCATCCTCTAAACTCACCACATTTGCATATTGACTCCACAGTTTGATGTTATCTCTTCACTTTTCATCTTTATATCTTGGTATATTTGTTTTCGCGTTAGGTCTACAAATGTTTGTAAGCTAGTTTTTTTGACCTTGGTGTTTGCAAGGCACAGTAGCCTTTATCTATGAAATAAAAACTTATGGTTTTCAATAAACTATAACAGTTCTATTGATTTTATAATGGTGTGTTGGGTTCTTCAATCCTAGAATTCATTCTAAAAATTCGTTTCACCAAGTGTTTATATAGAGTTGAAATATTAAATTCTATTTATTATTATCATCACTTTCTCCTCTCAACTTGGCATGATGACGTCATATTGATGCCTCATGTATGCTTTTGAGAGGTAAAGTAAAGGTGGGAGTCTATGCCTTCGGTGTCCTCATGTTCAATTTGATGGATCCCATCCTCAATACTCCCAACATATCAAACTAAATGGTTTACTAAGAAATTATTATCATTTTCCAGTTGAACCTGATTGTACATATTGTATTGCAATTGTATCTATTGTGTTTATGTAATTTCTATCAATTTCAGAAAACTGTGTGCCCTCTATTCAATTTTCTTTTAAAAATTTTCAAAATTTAATTTAATCTGATACATGAAGAGATTCAAGCATTATGGTATAATAATACCTCAATAGTAAATTGTAGAAGACCTTTGAACAATATAAATAAGGCAATTTAATATAATAAATGATAATTATTGAAAAAAATTGAAGAATTTCTGTTATCATCATTGAAACGTCTTGTACCATTGAGTTCAATGGTATCTTGCATTAAATTCTTATTGGCTTTTGTATATTTTTAAAAGGAAATTGAACCGTGAAAATGCGGCATGAAACATAAATTTGATCACCAATCCTAGTCATGAGTTATGGAATTCCAGTTTATATTTTTCCACTGAGCAATTTCTCCTCTCAACTTGGCATGATGACGTCATATTGATGCTTCATGTATGCTTTTGAGAGGTAAAGTAAAGGTGGGAGTCTATGCCTTCGGTGTCCTCATATTCAATTTGATGGATCCCATCCTCAATACTCCCCACAATTTTCAAAAATTATTATATTTCCGACTATAATTTGCGCAAGCTAAGAAACGACTCCGTCACAATGTAAAGTTTAGTTTGACGGCGTCTCTTCTAACCTTGCGTGGAGTTTATCCAATATCCATGTCGATCTTTTCAAAGCCGTTCTAATTGATGACTTTATTTTGTAGCAACTCCTGGATGACTATCCAAAGTGCTTTATCGTCGGAGCTGACAATGTCGGTTCCAAGCAGATGCAGCAGATCAGAATGAGTCTGAGAGGATCAGCTGTTGTGCTCATGGGTAAGAACACCATGATGCGAAAGGCCATCAGAGGTCACATCGAGAGAAACCAGGCTCTTGAGAAGTAGGTATTGCTCCCAATAACAGAAACTGTATTTTAAACTGTACAACTCACAGGTTGGCCATTGTGTTTCAATCAGAATGATTATCGATAATGTCGCAATTTTTTCTCTATTCTATTATAGTGAGACCAAGCAAAGAAGACATTCTGGTAAGATGGGAAAAAGACTAGCTTAGTCAATATTGGTTAAACATTTGGATTTGGTCTCAAATTGCATAAAACATTCTGTTCTATAATTTGAGACCAAATTTATAATTAGGAACAATATTGACCGAGTTTGAGTCATTTTCCTATCTTAACAGAATGTCTTCTTTGCTTGGACAACCTATACAGTATTAACAGAGACTATGTGTGGTCGTAGTAATCGAGTTTCATAGATTTGAAACTCGAGATTTTACACTCCAAACCACTGTTTGTACGAAGCTAAATAGTTTTTTAATTTTGCCAATTACTAGATAAGCTCTAATAATTTTGGCAATTACGTTGCCAATTTTACATGAGATACGAGAATCATTTATGTTATGCTTTATAAGACAACCTAGAAGTTTTGCATTCCACTAATTGCATTTGCATTTCAAGCAATGCTAAAAGAGAGAAGATATTCTTGATGTTGGAATATGGTTTTAATGGATTGGTTTAAATATTAGGCCTACTATTGATTCATGTCATCAAATTTTAAGTTCAAATATTGGCAATATGAAATAATTATCTGAAACTCTTTTGTGGCTATTTCACATCAATGTTCACCCTGTGGTTATGGGCTTGAATGGGATGTCGCTATTTATGAGACATCCTCTCTCCATTTATGTTTCTCGTTTGAATGATTTTTGTTTGACAATGATGAAATACGTAGGGGCCAACTTAGTCAGTACTCAGTTATTGTACTGGCATTGACGAATGACCTACAATCTGATGTCAGAAGCTAATATTTTCAATTTTTTCGAAACTTAATACTTTTGGAAAGGCTTGCAATGAAATTGCATGCAACTGCTGTGGTCAGCTTTAATGTAGCATTGATTACACTAGTTCCAATAAAGGATTTTATTTTGATCTTTGGTTTCATTATGAATACTTCTTCACTTATCTTGAACCCTTGATTAGAGAAAAGCATTACTTGAAAAAATTGTATTCTATTTTTGTGTATTATGAATATTATGATGGAAATTTGTTTTCAATCTCCTAATATTGAATTATTTAATTAATTTTATTTAATTTTAATATTGAATTTATTGATAGTGAATTGGTTCCTGTGTTTGAATGATTTATATCTACTCTTTTGACACGAGCCACTTCTGATCAATAGTTGTGGTCAAGTCTTATTAAAAGAGAACATCAAATTTTGCCATAGCTAATGGTTTCTTGCTTGAAGTTGAGCATTGAATTTGTACACTACTGGCACATTGATGAAACAAAAATTACAACTGAGGCCTGATTCAGACAGAAGGGTCATGGGACGAGGACGTGACGTGGACAATGATGTTGAGCATTCACACAGAAGGGACGTGGACATGATGATTATGTGATTCAACGTACCAACCACACGATACCTCCATCCTGGTTGATGATTATTCACCTCCGCTGTATAGTAGAGTGGATATAAAACTGGCAACCACAACCAGCTGGCAGGCCAAGGCCGTTCATGGGCTGCTGAGTCATTGAAAAACAAACAATAGCCAATAGGTCATCTGTTGAAGTTTTGACCATCCATTTTGATTACTATTCCGTCCGATGACTCATCGGGCAGCGTCACTTCATCCTTGTCACTAGGGACTTGGATCGGACGTGGTTGACGGATGTCTCTTCGATGTGAGTTTGTTTGAGCATTTGAATAGAGGTGACGGACATGTATCTATTTTATTCATTTTTATTGTTACAATTGCGACTTCATTTTCATTGTTACATTCCACGTCCCTTTGGTGTGCTTAGAGCTAATCGTTCTGTTACGGGTTTCCACTATAATAAAAGACTTGAGGCAATTTATACTGATTAACTTTATTAATTACACTGCTATAACACACTGGAAAAAGATAAACTATAACAGAACAGAAGATAGCACAAGAGTTTATAACGTTTCACAATACAAAATGACACTAGGCCTAAGTTAATAATGCACTGAATAAGAAATGATGAAATGAATATAACTATAGAGTGTCTATATACAACGTCTGGTTTGTCTATCACACGATACAACTGACACAGCTCGTTTGAATGCTCAAGTAAGACTGACTCTGCAAACATTCCTATCCCCTTATATAAAAGGTTTGAACTTGCTAGAAGGCACAAGAAATGAATAGAGAGTGCTAGAAAATGCTGGTAGGCCTATAATGACTTCGAGAGGTTTCCAGATAATCGTTTGTTTACAAAACAATGTGATTATTTGTTGATACAAAGCCTCCCATCTCCCCGCCTGTCTATCACTTGGCGTCTCACCGTCTCAAGGCCATCAGACACTGTCCAATTCCGTAACAGTTCTATAAATTTCAAATGTTAGCTGAGCGTCCTTGTTCCGTCCGCGTCCTATCTCCCTTCTGTTTGAATCGGGCGAGTGTAATTATTCAATTCTTAGCGGTGTGTCAACGATTCAAATCACTTGAACGTTTGAATAATACGGTAATTATTGTTTAAATAAATTTTTATAAGTTGATACGATAATTAGTCATAGATATGTTTCAATAACAATTCGAAGGTATTATTGATATTACACTTTTTAATAATGAAAATGCATATTAATTCAATCAAGTTTGTTGATTTACAGTATTATCAAAAGAATTGAACCGTGGACACACCTCAGACTGAAAGTTGATGCGGTTTTTTGTTTACGTTCTAACAGTCGCAGACCTTTTGCGTTTGTGCGCATTTAAAGGTAGGCTTTCCTCCATGCGTAACGGTCCGACGGTCGGCCGCAGTCGAACAGCTGTAGCCAATCACATCTCTTGTCTTGTCCTTGAGCTTAAACAAGAGCTGTGATTGGCTACAATTGTTTGTTCGACTGTGGTCGACCATCGGACCGTTACAAATTAAGGAAAAACTACCTTTACACGCACCCACAGGCAAAAAGTTTGATTATTTCGTCTCAAGAGATCGTTCATAGGGTACAGATTAAGTTTTGTCTCATTCTTACATTATTTTGCCTTATTTTATTTTATTATTTAGTAATGTGATTCATAGGTTTCAACATTTTCAGTTGATTCATAATGATATTATTTTACAACTTTTTCCTCTCTCACAGGCATTTGCCCGTGAGTGAAGCCTCCCATGTTTTGTATTTTTTAATATACTATCGTTTTGTTAATTTTGAAGAATAGACTATTTCAATTTGTAACAAACGCTTTCTCCTCCAGACTGCTGCCGCACATCAAGGGCAACGTTGGCTTCGTGTTCACGCGCACCGATCTGGTTGAGGTGCGCGACAAGCTGCTGGAGAACAAGGTGCGCGCCCCGGCCAGGAACGGAGCCATCGCTCCCTGCCCTGTCGTCATTCCCGCACAGAACACCGGGCTCGGTCCCGAGAAGACCTCTTTCTTCCAGGCGCTCTCCATTCCCACCAAGATCTCAAAGGGAACGATTGAAATCATCGTAAGTGGTCCATTGTGTATTCAATTGTTACCAATTACAAAGCAATCTAGAATTGATTTCCCAGTTATGTATATCAGTGTGTTGTAATCAGGTTCCATCCTCAGTTATGTTTTCTCGGTTCAATTTTTATCATTTAACGATGATACGTACTAGATGATGAATTTATCAAATTTAACAATCAGAAAGAAAAAAACAATTTGAAAATTCAATTTGATACATAATCTATCTTCTGTGTCTTATTTACTTGAATAAAAATTGAAAGAAATATGAATTCAGACATAGGAACTCAAGTTAAAGTTGCTACAAGGTCCAGTTGAGGTCTTGATAATGTTGATAATTTTAACATTTTTTCGAGATGGACTTGAACAGTTTCGTCTGTCTCTTGTACTTGATGTAACCAGGCGTCAGCTGATGTAAATTATCTATTGTCTCTTGATTTCAAAGACATCATCTTGGCATAGCTAAATGACAACTAATAGACATCATCTGTTGGAGCGCACAAGGATCAGATTAGGCTGGACTGCCTAACTGTATACCAAACTGTGAAGTCTCAAGTTTTTAGTAAGCACTGAGACCACTCTTGAATCTAAAGCTATTTTTGTTTCCATCAGATTGAAAATTTTTAGGTTGGGCCTACCTCTTTCGCGATGAGCTGTATCCAAAGTTTTATCAATTTTTTGAGCACAATGCAGAGAAAACTCTATCCATGTGCTATGGAACAGGTTATATCCGAGTGAACACATTGAATAATCTTGCGTCGCTTGCACAATATTGGTGTTGAGTTATTTGTTTTGTTTGTTATAGAACGACGTGCACATTCTGAAAGAGGGCGACAGGGTCGGTGCCAGCGAAGCCACGCTTCTCAACATGTTGAACATCTCTCCCTTCTCGTACGGTCTGCTGGTTCAGATGGTCTACGACTCCGGCACCATTTTCGAGCCCAAAATCCTTGACATCAAGCCCGAAGACCTCAGAGTCAAATTCATGGAGGTGAGTGGTTTCTGCTGTATTTTACATTCCAATATTAAGTTGGATTGATTATTATGACTTTTATTATTAACTCCCATCATCCATCTGGGAACGTAGTCAGTTTCCAGATCAGCAAACGGGAGAAAAACAAATTCACTTTCGAGGTTTCTAATGCTCATATTTAATGCTATGTGTTTTGAAACTTTAAAAGAACATTCGCCATTCAATTTCCCTCTGTTTGCTAAAGTCGGCGAGATTTTACTTGCAACACGGGTCTCTCTTAGAAAGAGAGGCCAGATGCTGTGTCCTTTACCAATCTCTCCCACTACCAGTGCGCAGTGTGCTCTACGCACTTCACCTCACTCTTCAATCCATTACTCTGTTGATGCTACGCACGGGGAAAATCGGGGATGAAAGGGGAAATCGGTTCCCCTACGCTCATGTTGCAAGTAAAATCTAGAAGACTAAGAAAAAGTGGTAATAAGCAGAGTATGCTTGTGTGCAAAAGTGTGCATGCCTTATTTTAGATTATTGCATATCTACAACATAGATTGGAGTAGATTCAGAGAGTGTGTGTCTGTAGAACACCGATACGGCGATACACACTACACTTGAATCGATCGGTCTCCGGCGCACGCACGTGCAATTTATTTCTTTGTGAACAGATCATAGTATTTGAGTTATGTTTATTATAAGTTCAGACTATCTCGTATTTGAATCGAACTTGTAATCGAACAGAGAAATGATGTAACATTATTCATGCCTATTGAAACTATACAATATAGTAATCACTGTATGAAACTCCTTACATCCATCTGCGAACTTTTTCAGTTCTCAGATCAGCAAATAGGAGAAAAACAAAGATTCTTTTTAGGTTTCCCTTGCATATAAATATCAGTATGTGCTCTAAAACTGTGAAAGGACATTAATTTTATAGTTTATAGATAAGATGATTCTTTAAATGTAATTTATATTGAAATTAAGAGTTTTGAATTGTTTCAAAAAGATACTTTGATTTAATTTTGTCATACAAAAATTACTTTCTAGTATGGTTGTTGAAACATCAATTAGATTTGAAACAATTTATTTCTTTATAAATGGGTTTCTTATTTCTGAAAGTGAACTTGAAGTACTAGTTTGTTGCTAGTAAGTAGAATTAAAATAAAACTTTTTTTAGTGTAGGATGGTTAAGCCGCGTATCGACAGTCCGAGGCATGTGCCACGAATGCCTCGCAGTACAGTCTGGTGAAACAAAAAAAGTATAAACTCATGGCTCAGGCATATGTGTGAATATAATCTGCAATAATCAAAAATAATTATAATTATAGTATAGTATATAGTATATAATTATAATAAAGATAATTATAATAAAAAATCTGCATTTTTTTGTAACCAAAAATGCGAGCACGCGAACAAATTGACTAGCGCCATCAAGCGGGAGACAAAGCAACTAAGCTCTGACAATTGATAATTTGGACTTTGGAGGTTAGTTTGTGCTCAATTAGTAGATAAAAATTCAAGGCAATGCTTATTATTGCCTATTAGAACCTTCTGCACCCAAATAGAATTCTTAATCACAAAAATGCTTAGGAATGGGGTACAATTTTGAGGTTAGTTTGTAGAATTGTTCGTTGTGCGTTGCGAGGCAACAGGCACTGCTCGCTGCGAATTGTGTGCAGCGTTTGCCTCGCTGCTAGCAAACCCGGTATCGACAGTCCGAGGCATGTGTGGCACATGCCTCGGACTGTCGATACGCGGTAGATAGTAGACTAGTAGTAGTACTCTTTTTTGTGTCAACAGACTGTACAGCGAGGCATTCGTAGCACATGCCTCGGACTGTCGATACGCGGCTTTATATCAGTTGATCAATCATTACATATGGATTGATAATAACATGTGTAATAAACAACTTATGAATAGTAAATAAATAACAAGTTAGTTTTTAGAATAAACTCGATGTGAAAGGTAAATATAAAGTTGTAACATAAAATGTTATGTTATTTATAGCGAGAAATAGAAATCTCCTATATTAGTATCATCATCAATTATTTCTCCTCTCAACTTGGCATGATGACCTCATATTGATGCTTCATGTATGCTTTTGAGAGGTAAAGTAAAGGAGGGAGTCTATGCCTTCGGTGTCCTCATGTTCAATTTGATGGATCCCATCCTCAATACTCCCCACATATCAAACTAATAGTTGACTAAGTAATTATTATCAATTTCGAGATAATCGTGAATCGTGATAGTATATTGTATTGTAACGTTTGTGGTTTGGTTAATTTTTATCAATTTCATAAATCTGAGTGCTCGTTTCAAATTTTCTTTAAAAAATATTCAAATATTTCTGTGTATAATTATTGAAGCTATGCAATATAATAATCACTCTGTATGAAACTCCTAACATCCATCTGCGAACTTTTTCAGTTCTCAGATCAGTAAATAGGACAACAAAAATACTTTTTAGGTTTCTCTTGCACATACCAATATCAGTATGTGCTCTAAAACTGTGAAAGAACATTACTTTGATAGGTTATGGATGAGATAGATTTTTAAATGTAATATTAGTTGCATTGAAATAGAGAGTTTTAAATTGTGTGAAAAAGATTTATTGATTTAAAGATTTTGTTTATATTGAAACGAAAATTGTGTTGGAAGTACCATATGCATTGCTTACACTTTCTTGCCAAAGTGTGTCTGTCATTAGATTAATAAATAAATAAATTTTGTCAAGAAAAACTACTTTCTAATATGTTTGGTAGAACATCAAATTAGATTTGAAACATAGGCTACAATTTTGATACTATAGATGACGGTTTCTTATTCCGAAGTGTTCTTATACTCTAATAAATGAAAAGACAAGATGTTGTCAAATCACATTAGAAAATCGAGATTCCGGTTTACCAGAGATTGATAATGGTGTAACAACCGAAACCGGAATCTCGATTTTCTAATATATCAGTGGTTTGGCAACATCTTGTCTTTTCATTTATTATTATGGATAACTACCACAATATCAATTTTACAACTACTCAAAGAGTTCTTATACTCTGTTGGATTATTGCAAATATTGTACACGGGGTGAATGGTAAAAGATTTACTTATATGATTTAAAAAGATGAACAACATTGAGTGACAAATGTGGGCAGGTTCTTATAATATATCCCCTCAATAATGTAAGCCCGTACAACAAAGCCCTTCCTGTATCATTCAATAATGTGTATCTTCTTAAATCATCTCTTTGTATCGTCTTTGAAATGAAATTTATGTATAACATTTAATGTATCATGTAAAATTGGGTTTGTGAATTAAATAATCTGATACTTCTGTTCGTAGTCTACTTGGATAGAAATGTAGAATTTTTGAATGTACATTATATTTATATTGTGATATTCCTGATTTTTGTTTATTTATATAAATTGTAGCCAAACAATTTTGGGCGTGATAACCTGATGTGCTCTTAAAATGACTAATTTTTATAATAAGTATGTAATTTCTTGAGTTGTAATTTAATTTATGATAATGTTGATTGATGGTATTTTTTAGCTCGTACGCAATTGAAACTATGAAATTTGTCGAATCTTGGGCTTGGATTACTGACAGTTGGTGTTTGTGTTTCAGGGCGTTGCTATGTTGGCAGCAGTGTGCCTTTCGATCAACTACCCGACCACCGCTTCAGTGCCTCACAGCATTGTCAATGGATTCAAGAACCTGTTGTGCGTTGCTGCTGTCACTGATGTTGAGTTCAAGGAAGCCAACACTGTAAAGGAGTTCTTGAAGGCAAGTTCATCATTATTTTATTCTCATTACACTTCATGTATAGTCTGTCCAAGCAAAGGAGACATTCTGGCAGGATGGGAAACTTACTCCAACTAGGTTCAAAAATTATAAATTTGGTCTCAAATTGTAGATCAGAATGTTTTCTAAGATTTGAGACAAAATTTGATAATTTTTGAACCAATATTGACCAAACTGGAGTCATTTTCTCATCTTGCCAGAATGTCTCCTTCGCTTGGACACTTTATATCATTACAGGTCATGTAGCTGTCAATGTTGGAATTCTCATTTTACAACACAATGGAGCCCTCGTTTTATGTAGCGTATAGAACCGTTCAAACATATCATTTTCAAAAACATTAACAAGTTATGGAAAACATAGATTCTGATAATATTATCATTTATTAAATTCAGACAGATTATTCACTTTCATTAAGACTTTAATTGAGCTTTCTGCTGTTAAAGAGCTTTTTCAAAGGCACCTCTCTCTTATAAATGATTTCCTCGTCTACTCAATAAATTCATGTATTTTAGTACTGTTTTGTTTATTGGGCAATAAAAGTTATTATCATTATATCGCCGAACTTGTCTTTATGGTCAAGTTTATAAAAAAATTAAAGTTGGTTGTATACACGTAGTACACGCTTTGTACTTTTCAAATACATAAAATTTGTCCTCAAGTTTTGTCCACATAAGTTTGATCGGGGTCCTTGAAACCAATTTGAACTCTTTAAGAATATGATAACTTTTCGTACAGAATATTACTTTAGAATATTAGATAACTTTTTCGTATTTTGATAATTTTATTGATTACCTCTAATGATTTCATTAAATCGAAGGTATAGTCTGTCCAAGCAAAGTAGACTTTCTGGCAAGATGAGAAAATGACTCCAGCTTGGTCAATATTTGTTCAAGAATTATTATAAATGTGGTCTTTATAGTAGATCAAATTGTTAATTTTTGAACAAATATTGACCAAGCTAGAGTCATCCTCCCATCTTGTCAGAGGGTCTTCTCTGCTTGGACAGACTATAGCTCTACAAACAATAACTTTCATAATTGTTGCTTTATATTGGTGAGTGTGAAAACCCCTTTGTTGCAGTTGTTAGCGGATGATTAATGATGACAAAATTCACGTCTGAGCTGTTTCTGCTGCTATCATGCTAGAGTCGAAAGACTGAACCCACTGGTATGGGCAGAAGCATTGTGCTCGATAACTTCCACTTGTGGATGTCTGAAATCTTGAACATCATTGTTTAGTTTCATGAAACTTCTTTGATGCTAAAAATCTACCCACATTAACTTGTCCTAGGTTTTAATGAATTGTGTCCATATTTTCAAGTATTTCCAGAAATGATTAATTTCCAATTATTATTTATTTTTATATTGCAAGTGATTAATGATGAAAGCATTCACGTCTGAGTTGGTTCTGCTGTTATCATTGCATAGTCGAAAGACTGAACCCAATGTAATGGGTAGAAACACAATGTAAGATAATTGCTACTTAGCTGTCTGAAATCACCTACAACATTATTATACTATGTACAAAACCTTTGATGCATTACCTTTGGGAGACTCCAAAGGTAATCATGCTTCTGCTATCAACAGTCGGAAGACTGAACCCAATATCATGAGTAGAAACCCAATACAAGAAAAAAGTCCAATTGGTTGTTTAGATCCGAGTTCTTCATCTTTATCTTTCTCTGTGCATTTTGATGTAAATAATAGGACCTGTAATATTGAACTTGTGAAATTGTTGCTGAATATTATTGATTCTGAGCATTCGAAAGAATACTGCATTTAAGTTGTTATTAAATTTAAAATTGTTAAATGCTTTTTTACTCTTGTAATCATTACTGGTTTATGATGACACCACACTCGTCTGAGATGTTTCTGCTGTTAACATGACATAGTCGAAAGACTGAACCCAATGTCATGGGCAGAAGCACAGTGAAAGACATATGCCACTTGTGGCAGTCTGAAACCATGAGTGATAGAGAATTGAAAATTGTTAAGTAATTAAATAATGAATATAATATAAAAAAGGAAGATCTAGGTTGATGAATTGAATGAGGCATATTCATAACTTAGTGGGGTCATTCTAATTTACCCTGTCTCCATGACTCGATTCTATATTGAATTTTGATTTCAGGATCCATCCAAGTTTGCCGCAGTAGCAGCAGCCCCAGCTGCGGCTGCAGCAGCTCCTGCCAAGGAAGAGAAGAAGGAAGAAAAGAAGGAGGAGTCTGAAGAGGAGGATGACGATATGGGCTTTGGATTGTTTGATTAAGAACATCATTCCTATCCAGGTTTTTTAATGAAAATAAAAAATTGAAAAATTGTATGATTGTTTTTATTTTTCATCTTCTTCTTGATTCCTTTCTTTTTCAAGTTTTTAATCGGAGCAGTTTGCCAACAAAAACTACTGCATAACTTCTCAGTTACACTTGTCAGTGGACGTACTCTAGAATACAATAGAGAATTATTATTCTCCATGTTACTGGTATTTTCCATACCCTCTCAACCCTTACAAATTTCAGGATGATGTATTTTATCAAAACGGCACCCTCTGGAAACATTCATCATTTTATAGGTTGTAGGACGTTAATGGAAAAAGTAATTCACAAGGGAAATTTTTGAAGCTGATTGCTATTATTGATTGATTCAGTGGTCAATCAATAGTTTTTGAGTTATTGATTACTATAAACCGACAAAACGTTCACAAATATTGTTAGGGTTTTTCATCATGAAAACATTTATTATAACTCAGAAACTACGTGAGTGACATTCTTAAATCTATCGATTTGATGATGGATTTTTTTTTCAGATGATGCATGGTCTTGGAAAAATCTAAAATCGATTATCCTGAAGTTTGTAAGGGTTGAGAGAGGTTTGAAAATTGTATGAAGAACCTATTGAGGGCATATTCAAAGACCAAAAGTATATGCGACTTTGAAATCATTTTCATTCGATTTTTCGGTTCATTTTACATATAGTTTGATATACTTGAAAATATTGTTTCCTTGTTAATTGTGATGTTCTCAACTCATCAGAATTAATTACAACAATGCTATTCTTCAACACTAACGAAAATAGGTTATGTTTACATTTTCATCAGCTGTGCTTTTCATTTTGGGCGCTAGAGTGCGACACTGTAGAAAAATAGTGACGTCAGATTTGTGAACCATAATTTCTAGGGCTCTATCAACACCTACTAATACATCAGGAGTGACCCAGGACAATAGACAACTACAAAAATTCCAGGGACCACAAAATACAAATTTGCTATGTGGTTGCTGAGATTTAACAACTAGTATTTTGTAGGAGCGGCAAAGCACAGTGTTCAGATTGATAGTTTCCTTATAGTAGGCATATTATTAATTAGATTCGATTAATAAGTACAATAATTATTGACTAATATGATACAAATTGATCTACTTAATGAATTGCATAAAATGATTAATCGTCTAGTCACGCTGACAAGCTTTATAAATAAGATGATGAATTTGTTAAAAAGCTCAGCTATAATAACTATAGGATCCTTTACTGTGAATTGCCAGGTAAGTAGCCTATTAGAAATTGAAATTCTAAAACCAGTAAGTTAGGGTCTGATTTATTATTATTTTCAATAATAAAATATCACACATTTTTGTTTCTTGCAATTTCCATGTAGCTTGATAGTCTACAATATTATTGTTACTGTAGGCTACCCATATTTTGGCTGTAGTTGATAATATTAACGTGAATATAATTTATTCCCATGTATTTTAGTTCAATTCAGATCATTTCACAACTGATTTCAGTTCATTTCAAAAGTTTACAACTTACATAGTAGGCCTAGTGAATAATTTATTTTTTGGATTGAGTTATTCATTGGTTGTTGCTCTCATACTAACTTAAATGGCAGCTATGTATGCCCAACTAGGTAAAATAAATTTGTCTACAAATTACCTTGTCTGCAAAATAGCATTTCAGATCTTTAGGCTAAGCTATGATGAAAAAAGGTATCTGTTTGTTTATGAGGGTGAAGGGTGAAGCCCACATAAGCTCATAGGCTTGTTCTCCAGGAACTGTAGTTTTAGGTAGCGTGGTAAGTTATATGTGTGCAGCGTACAGAACCTAACTTAGCCTAAACTTACGCTAATGTAATTCTATAATTTTTCTTTAATTTTTAAATGATCTGATAATGGATTAGAATGAATTGATTGCAACTGTTACCAGCGGCAATGTTTTATTTTTTCTAGTGATGCCAAGCTACTCATGAAAGATATATAATTGTAGGCCTAGTATTTTGTGTTCTTTACTCTATATTTAAAATATTATTTCAAATTGAGTTTATTTATTGCAAAATTATATACTCTTTTTCTCTTATTGCTTTGAAGATGTATTTATTTGTATGGCAAATGAATTATTTGATTCTTTTCATAAATTGTAGGTTGAAGGCAGCATCGAACCTAGCTTCAATGTTGTAGCTTATATTATTTTGTGCTTTTGAAAAAAGGTTATAATTTTATAAATTAAGACAAGTCTCCATGGCATCTTATGTGCCTATAAATTCAAAGAATATAAGCTAGTAGGACTGTTACTTCTTATCAATCTGGATAGCCTACTTGAAAAGACCTTTTGCATAAAAATTGAAATATATTAACATAAAAATCAATGAATTGATACTATTGATAGTACAATAGTAGTACAACAATTGTATTAGATGCTTCTCAGCTTGCGCAAGCTTTCACGGACACTGGAGCCCTCTTCAATTGAAATAGGCTCAAACTTGTTCTTTTATGTTCCCAACGAGAAGCATTTTAATAGATTATTATCAATTTTTTCATATCCTCAGCAAGAGCCGTTGAAATGTCATGATGACAGACCATCATCCCATAGACAGCCTTTATTTATCTCCGGTGTTCAAACTTGAAGAGAGCTATAACTGTTGGATGATTATACTAAACTATTAGTTTGTTGAAAAATAATTTGTAAAAATTATTCTACAGCTAAGTTGTACGTAATTTTGCCAATGTGTCAGTCTGATGAAAACTCAACAGTCCGAACAAAAGATATCTAATGAATGGAAGATCGTACAGGTTTTAAATTTAATAAAATAACTATGTATTGTTTAAGATGCCTGGTGATTCCATATTATATTGACGATTAAATTTATCACTAGGTATAAACATATTACTAAAGGTTATTTACCCAAACATTTTTTATTATTTAGGTCACATCAGGTAGAGGTTTTAGTCTTGTTTATCTCTTGCTTCCTCTGAGATAATAGAGACAATAGATAGAATGAATGAGGATATAAATTCAATAGTTGAATGGACTAACTAAAATGGCCTCAAACTCAACCCTACGAAAATGCAGCCTATAATAATTATTGGATATTCACGCTATTACGCATAATTTACAAAATTAGAAACTCCATTGTATCGGTCTATTGCTTCTCACTTTCCACTTAATAATCATTAATTAATTTTTCTTGTATAGTCCCACTCATGTTTGATACTTTTCTTTTTGTATTCCTTAGAAAACTTGGAGTCAGTAAGCATGCTTGGAGAGCAGTTGTAACTGCTGAGAAACCCACTTAATCCTTCCACGGTGAGTAAAGTGGTACTTTAAACATTTATCATTTATCAAATATTCAATATATTCAAAGATGAAAGAGTGATTTGAGCAAAAATTTTATATCTGCTCTTCGAAAAAGTACTAGAACTCTGTATATTTTAATTAACTGTTGCTATGTAAAGGTATGGAACGAAAAAGGTATAGTAAATTGACCAGGATAACCCATTCTTAGCACGAGCGGACTATAGTGAGAAATTCTTATCAAAAACAGTTTCACAATTCAAAATTCCATGAAACAATCGTACTCTATTTCAATAAGCTTCAGTCACAATAATTGGCTGTCACATTTTTTGCATAAATTTATATAATATAGTGTCTGTTTGAGAACCTAGGTTCTCAGACAACTATAATTAAATTTGGAAATCGTACAAGACCCCGATGGTGGTGGGGTTTATCAGTGAATCCTCTAATTCTATTTTTGTGGTGAGGAATTGGAAATAATATAGACATTTTTGACGATTGATTGCCTCTATATTCAAATATTCAAATCTAAATTAAGATATTACATGCAATAAATCATTACATTTATTGCAAAATTCCATTCAATAAAGCAAAATTTTGGTACAATAAGTTGGAACACTTTCCTATGAATTGGGTGATTTGTTAAATTATCTTGCTACAATTTTTCCAATTGTTTAAAATGTTTGTTGATTTCTTCTGTTTTCTATTTCAGGTACCAAATATAAATATTCCAAATTGTGTACAGTATATCAACAGCCAGCAAGTGCATCTGTTTTCGTTCTGTATCCAACAATTACTGGTGATGTTCAGCATCCAGCATCCAACAAGAACTGATGTTTCTTTTTCGTTTCAAATAATTTTCTATATATTACAAGATTTAATTATTTTGACAATACTCTATGTTTGTAAATTCTCGAGTAAATAAAAATTATTTATTGATTTATTTATTTCGAAATAAATTTTTTAAACTGTCTATTTCATTTCTGTTATACTGAGTTCCAATATAGTATAGTCTAACCTCTTGTAGATTCTCTTAGTACTCTTAAAGATTAATAAGAGTCTCTTTAAGATTGATTTCATACTTCTGTCCTGTCAAGCCATGAAAGGTTGTGACTGAAAAACAACCTGCTGTTGAAAATCATATCAGGTACTATAAAGCATAGTAATATGGATCATGAAAATACTGTGTAGTTGCATTTGAGAATGTGAAGCTCAAGATGCAATTATAATGTTATCTATAGATTATAGATATGAGAAGAGTTACCGCATGGGAATAATTTCATTTAGTTTACTGTTACTGTTGTTCTCTGTAGTCAATGAATTCTCACTTCATTTAAAATCCATGCTGGAATCTACGTGTGATTATTGATATGGATTCTAATACTGTATCTGTGATATTCAAGTACACTGCTTTGGGATCCATTTTATTGCTGTTGAGCTTAATAAAAAATATGTTAAGATTCACATTAAAATATTAATTTTTCTTAGTTGTAAGTGTAGGCTACATTGTTTAGTCTATGAGCGGTGATAACTTAAAATTGGAACAAAAGTGGAAAATATATTGTCAAATGATGAAATTGTTTCATAAACTTCCTATCTGAAAATCAACTGGCAAACGTTGTCTTATTAATTTATTTTTATAATTTAAAATATCTACTGTAAATCTCTTGAATTTCAAAGATCAACCGATATGCTGTAAAAGGCTTATAAGAGACAGACATTGGACTATATTATTCTCCTAACTTTCCCAATTTAGTATGCCTTATAGGCCTACATATCTTCATTTTTTTAGCAAAATGATTAATTGAGCTGGAGCGATAAAATAAAACTTAAATAATATTATTGATGGAGAATTATTATGGTCAGATAAAAATTCGAGGTGATAGATATACAAAGAGAAATGGATAGTCATAGCCTACTAATTAAAGTTTTATTTTAGTAGGTATATAATGTCGTTTACACCAGAATGTTAATAACTTTTGTATAAGTTATATAATATATGAGTCTATATAATAATACGTTATTCAAAAAAGTTATTAACATTTCGGTGTAAACGCGGCATTAGAGTGTGCAATTTACACTCTACGACACATTCAAGTGTAGTAGATTGGAGATCCCTGGCCCACGGTACGGTACCGTGGTATGCCCAAGTACATTTTTTCCTATTTTCTTAAAACTAATTTTATACAACGAATTTATTAGGTACCAATCATTATAAATGTAATAACGATTTATTATTATAATAAATGTAATGTTATATAGTCGTTAAAGGTACCGGTGCGTACCCACTAATTAAGTCCTATGGGTACCGCTATATTTATATATGTATGTTATTATAGTACAGTTACAGTACCGTATTATCCTAGCCTATTCATTAATAACATAATAAAAGTTGACTTGTTAACACCCCTTCTCTATACGGTACGGTAGCCTATACTCAAACTTTAAGTTAATTATAAGTTCGGTCGTGGATTATAGCATAATATTTGAACAGCGGAAATTTTACTATGAATAATGAATGTCCCACAAATCTCTATTATTAAGCAGCTTATAAGACAACCTTTATTGAGTAAATCAATTGAGATGTATTATAAGAGTTAGTCAATATTACGCCAATATTTTATACAGTAATTAAAATATGGCAGGCCTTGGTCTATTCAAGGTTAGTCAAAAAATTAAGAAGGTAGGAGATAATATAATAATCTCTTATAGTAAAATAGATCAAAGATTTGATTTCTAAACGCCTTGTAGACCCATTATTGGGTCTGAACTATAATATTATTGCAGTCTGGTGAACCAAAGTAAAGTAATTTTCCACAAAAATATATTTCCGCATTCAACGATAAAATAATCATCTACTGTATTTGAATTACAGTACTGTATTAAAAATCATGTACTGTATGTGGCGGGCTGCTTTTGAATTTGGCGGTTAGATTGAACATCAACACTACAGCCTTCTGAATATATATATCAGAAGAAAATTATTATTCATAAAATGTTTCGTAGAATAATATTTCAATTGAGTAATTGATTTTCCAATTTATATTCGAAATAATTCTCAAATCATAATAAGTGGCGTTAGTATTCGGTGAATGTTCTCAATTGATTTATTGAGAATATCAATAAAAAAGGGATTTATGATTCGAATCATACTATAAAATGATGTTTCAAAATCTCAAATAATGGATTTATTGTTGATAAATAAAAAATTCATTAATAAATCATTATTTCAAGCAGGACCTTCTGAATACATAGTAAATACATCGTCAAGTCAAGAAGGTCTTGGTTTTTCGTTGTAGTCATGTATTGTCTGGGGTTGTACTAGGTTGAGGAAAATTGATACATCAGGCCCCACAACTGATTTAATGACGTCATAACAAGTAGATGGATTTTTTTCTAGAATGACAGTGAAGTTCCCTGTCATATCACTGTAAACTCTTCAACTTTCCTTGCTGCATTGATACTCTAATGAGTGAAATGCGTTCTTATATCTTAATAAAAGACTCTGTCTTTTATTTAGAAGTATTTAATTTGAATTGAAGCACTTTATTCCACAAATTCAATGACTTAGGTTGCTGGATACGTTTGATCCAATAATACAGCTATCAACCTTACGAATTCAATTCATTTTAACTAAAATACTCACGGATATAACTATATAATATAAGAATAATGGGAAGTTGGTTAATATAATCAATTTTTTTCATTATCAGCCTTGATGAGTGGTAACTATAATTTGCAGTAACTCCAAAAATCTAGGATATGTTTTTTATAAGTCCTTGAAAGTTATGTGGAATAAAATATCTAATGTGTAATTATAATAAGTAATACTGTGATCGGTAGTTGTGAGTGATAAGCCTCTGAAGGAATATCAACCCCACCACCAAATCAGGGGTGAACCTTTTATAGGGAAGAGGCTTTTAAGGACTTGATTCACAAATAAATCTGTGGTAGAGGAACAGAGAAACCCATCAAACAGATAAATTTGCATCCAAATCTGTAAAAGCATTCCACTTTATTGATATTATATAGACAGTTGACATTGATATGCATATTGCCTCAAATTAACACATCAAATTTCATATAAGAAATAATTCCAAGTATAACTAGATTTCCACTGCATTCTTTGTCAGGAACTATTTTATAGTCACTTTTATGTGTTCTTGGACCAGTACCTATTCGCTGTGTGCAAGTGGGGTGGCTACGAGTGTTCCGAAAAACCACTCTTCCGAAAGCCAGCGCAGCCACAGTCTATCGTCTGCCTTCTGCCTTCTATCATTTCGTATTCGACCAAAGAGTCTGTTAGTTCTGTTTACTATAACATAACCTTATTCATGGTTTTGTTGAGTGTTATTAACAGATAATAATTATGTCATTCTAGATCAAATATTTATAAGATTTTCAATAAAATTAGAGCTCTGGAAGATTTTTTCAAGTTGGATGTATATTTCAATTTTAAATGAAGTTATTCCTGAAAGCTACAACAATTAACTTAACTTTGGTAAGCTACGGTAGGCTAGTTCAAATATTAAGCTATTCTGCCAGGCTGCTTTTTGAAAGTGTTTTTCAAAGTGAAAATTGTAATGTTAGCTTTCATCATCTTTCATTCACCAAATAAACATCATCATTCACTCACTCATCATCACCTTTGCTAACACTTGTTATCAAGTTGCATTAATTGAAAAAAAAATTACAGCAACTTAGTTTGAAAAACGTTTTTACTTTTTCTTCTAACAACTGCGCTGTTTGCTTCTTATAATTGAACATTCAGGTCTATTTCATCTTCTGAAACAACTAAAAGCTTCGCCAATTAATCTGTAGTTTTTTTTCTTTACAAGTGTGGGCTTAGCTTGGTTTTTTATCATTCTCTTGTTGAGCTTGAGTATTAGGCCTACAGCAGAATGATATGAACCTATATAGATCGAAATTTTCCTCAATATGAGTAAAATTGCTAGTTATTCTCTTTGATATGGTAAAGTATAGAAGGTCTGGTGTTTTATTTGTGTCTCTTGGCCAATAATTTGGACTCATTGAAGAATGTAAATTCATCCTAATATTCATTGATAGCATCTCTCAATTCTCTTATACCGCTTATATACCTTATATAAGTTACCTTATATACCTCCTTCTTCATCCATTACTTTTGTGGATGACAAACAAGAATCCCAGTTAATATGCTTAGAATTAAATCTCCCCCTAGAATAAATCTATCACCCAGCAAGTGCTATCAGGATATTAATATCTACCGGTATTAATATTATCAATATTCATGTATTATCGATTATCCAATTAAATATGATTGCTCTTAATATTACACTAGTAATCTGGCTTTTTCAAAGTTGTAGAAGTGTTGCAGTTGCAGGTGGCATTGCACCTGAGCTGATCAATCTATGAAAGTGAATTAATAATAAATATGCGAAATGGCACTCATTCAACATGCACACACATTTGATTGTACCTTTGGACACGCACTACCAACAGATTTTGAAAATTTCCCAAGGATGCATCAATAACGTATTCAAGTTATTCTACAGTTTTTCTGCGTTTTCTGTGCTTTTATTATTTACGTCGCTACAAATTGGTGAAGTTTTCAGCAAATTTATTTTAGTTAATTTATACAACTTGAATAATATTATTTCCAAAATTATTCAAAAAAGTAAAATAAGATACAGTATTTAATGATGACAAGAATTCTTCAAGATTTACTTGTGAATTCAAGTGAATTTCACTGATCAGTTGTTACTCAACCCATATAGGTTACTTTAAATCCTAGATCAAGCTGCATTGATGAAAGCTGGCCTCAATCAATTTTTCGCCACACTGGTATGAAATGGACTGTTTTACATGCTTTATACGGAGGCCAAAAACGCTCATTTTCAGGCAAGGTTGCCAGCAACTCGCCGGGAAAATGCGTTTTTTGGCCCCAGGGCGGTAAAATAACCTTGAATGTCAGCTGACTGAAGGTCATTGTCAATGTAAGGGTTAGTTGATCAATAGGTAGCATCCTGGTTTGATTGCATTAAATGTCAGCTGTTTTGGGAGTCAATGTCAACATATCTGTATTTCAATGTAAAGGTAGTCTCTCATCTGTTATTTTGATTGGTAAGATCCCTTGTCAAGAGAACTAAACGTTGAAAGTTTTCACATTAATCAGTAGGTAGTTGAATAATAAAGGAAAACTGCTTCAATAACTAATAATTCAACTTTTATAAGATTAAAAATGTTTGTATTGATTAACTGTTGAATAATGATTAACGTGAAATCCATGTTCAAACAATATTATTGTTGTCAGACTCTGTGTTACTTTGTCTAGCAGGTTAGCCAGCGCCATCTAGTGGGTGATAATGCAACTAGACTAAGCTTCTCTGTTAGCCAATATCTGTCGAAAATCAACAACTTTGAATTGATATTGTACAATTTAGGATGATTGTACAAAAATTATCTTGGGCTTAAACATTTCTTGACTAAGAAAATCGAATACACTCTAAGTTATAGAGTAATATTCAGTCAGTAAATCAATAAACTATTGACGCGAAGTTTCAATAGCAAGCAGATGGTACCTACTCCAAATTCAGTATAGGCGAAGATAGCATAATAAGGTTACTGGTCTAGCTGTTCTTGGAACTGATTAACTAATTTTTTATTTTGTTTTGTTTTCATTGATGTTGTGTGCCGAAAAATAAAGTTCAACACCACGGGTCGAAAATGTAATATTCCGTCTCTCAATCTTTTCTAGTCCTCGGCCTATGGCCTTGGACTTGAAAACCGATTTCAAGCCGGTAAACGCACATTTTCGGCCCTAGGTACGAAATATACTATATTACGTGTTTAAAGTTATGGATTGCTTTCAAGAAAGAAACAAACTATGTAATTTATGGTATGACTGAGTGTATTATCATGTTTTATTTAGAAATAACTTGCCACTGTAGGTGCGCAAATACTGGTAATTATTAAAAAAAAAGAAACTGGTGAAGTTTGAGATAAAAATTTCGTTATTCTGGATCTCAAAATTCATTCATTTTGTGATGTGTAGCTGAAATGAAGAATTGCAGTACAAATACGGTACGGCGGTGGATAATAATGCTAATAATATAAGTTATAACTAATAATATACTTGTTTGTAACCATATATATAGTGTTCAGTGATAGAATACCATACGGTACTATTTAATATTTTAAGTTACAAGGTGTTCCTTAAATGCTTCAATAAACTAACTGTTATTGTATTATTATTCTTAAATATGCAAAGAAATAAATTTTAGCAGCTAGTAAAAGTAATTCTTGGTTGATGGTGGAGTGAAAGGTGGGATTATCAGTACGGTATATACAGGACCGGTTCTAGGAGATTTTTTGGTACATGCGAACCTCAGATTTGGCGCCAAACCCACCCCCCTCCACATAACAGTTTATATTGTCCAATATAACATATGTTACTGATACTGTCTTCTGTATTTATTACATAAACTGTAATATATGAAATTGGATAATATAATATTATACATATGAATTTTTTTGCGGATGATGCCCCCATAATATTATGTAAGTATATAAGTATTCAATTTCACTTGTGCGTGGGTAATGGAAAGTGCGAGGATGATTCATGAGGTGATTTAACGATTATGCCTCAGGTGAGATTTGAACCCACGACCGGGTAGCACCCCAGTCCACTCAGCCAACCGTATTATGCGGTATAAATATTTTTCCATACCTATATAAATACGGAATGGCATAAAATATACGGTATTTTATTATGAAAAATTGAGGCTGTATTCATGGGAGGCTCGTTTGAGTAAATGATAACTCGCCGGTCTGGTAACCTAAGCAAGGTTCCAAGGTTCAATCCTTAGCTTCAGTTTCAAAAATTGTCAATTCCTAAACAGAAATTCAGAAGTCTGTAGCTTGAACGGTTTCTGAGATACCGGTACAGGAGAATATGCTATAATTCTTTTAAAATAAATTATTAAGAATTTTAACTGGATATTAAACCATAAATATGTATTTTTAATTCATGGTGTAACAATTGTGTGAATAATGATGATTTTGGATCCACCAAAATGTAACGGATGTGAGTAATAAATTTCAATTACTCCACCAAAATGAAATGAATGGAGGTACCGGTAATGATGTTTCCAATCAATGAGAATGGATTGTATGAGTTTTGTGTTTCAATTTTTATTGGTTAGTGCCTCTACTCAATGTTTGGTGAGCGCACTACCATAAATTATTGGATCTTGAATATTGTGGATAATTGAATGAATTAATCCCCGGATTCCTCCAAATCTTTGGGTTTTGATCAATTCATTCAATTACCTCACAGGAACGCCTCCACCAGTGTTTTTTTATAAAAAAAAACACAAAAACTTGAAAATTTTGATTGTATAATTTTTGTTCTACACAAGGTGTTTGAATTTCCAGAAACAGGATGAAAATGATAAAGTTAGAATTGAAAATGAAATTTCGTTTTTATTGACACTGAATAGAATAATTAATTCTTATTGATTTCTGACAAATATTGAGAATATTTAACAGTACAGAAACTTTTGAAAATGAAATATAAAATAGTAGTAAAACAGTTTGTTGAAGTTTAAACAAAAATAAATCTAATTTAAATAATTATACCCTTTCTTTCGAAACCATGGTTTATAATTAATTATTTAAAATAGAATAGATTTAAAATAAAGAAGTTGGACAGAGTTTTATTTGGAGAGTTATACCCTTTCTTTTGAAACCGTGGTTTATAATTAACAATCCAAATAAAAAAATAAAAAAAAATGTGAGGAAAACGTTCTATTATTATTATAAAAGATGTGACTGTTTAAAAGAGTTAGGATGAATTTTGAAAATAAATTAATAATAAAAAGGACTTACAGAAATGGAAATGACTCTCCTGGGTAAACCGGGACTCGTGGTCGATACCGCAGCTGAACGAGAAGTGATCAGCTTTGGTGGGAATAAAAATTTTGTTCGCGCAAATGCTGAGTTTGTACTCAGTTCTTAGCCAATGGCGTGAAAGCCTTGCTAAGATTTTTAATTGAATAGAACGTTTTCCTCTCTTGCTTTGCAGTTTTATTTTGGAAATGAATTTATTGTATATTATATTATGTGAATAAATTTTATGAAACTGTATTTTAATAAAAATTTATAATTAAATTATTTTCATTGATAGGGATCTGTCACTATTGTGACAATGGAAGGAAGTTGTAAAGTAAAACTATCTGAATGAAAATTTAAGTGACGGTGAGTGTGTAAATCCTACTCAAATCTCAGCAAACATTCTGTTTAAAAATGTCTATTTAAATGGAAATTTAATTCTTATCCTGGTGTGAAGCTGCATTCCAGTGGCGCCAAATTGTTGATCAATTAGGAAATTTTGACAAATTTTATCCACAGCAAAGTCTACAAAGGCTTTAAAAACTGTCTCTTCATTTTAAAATCTCTGACAAATTTTAGATTTCATTCTCAACTTGGCGCGCGCCGTGATCCAATGGCGCCGAATAGTAGATAATTTAGAAAATATCCGCCAATAAATTGAAAATCTTATTCTCAATTTGTCGGGACGCCACCTGACGGTTGCGCCAATTAGCAGCTTTTTTCAAATTTCTGGTAAATTGAAGTTTTGCAAAGCTAGCTCGGCGGTGCCACATGCGGCTGCGTGGCCCGCTTGTACCACGCGCCGGCCCTGGGTATATAGCAGCATAATATTCTTATTGTCTTTGATAGATGAATACTGGTAGTATGAGAAAAAAATCACGTAAAGCCCCGATTAATTCCAGGTAATTACTTTAACATTATTTTTTATTATGAGTACAATAGTATGCTCTTAGGCAGGAATAATATTTTCTATCTATGATAAGATACAAAATTAATGATAAATTATCACAAAAGTTTCTACAGCACGAAGCTAGCCTACTCTAATTGATCGCAAATGCTCCTGTTTCAATTTAACTGATTTTCAAAGCTGAGAATGCATGGTGCTCAGAATCTTTTTAAAAGAGTTTGTTTTTATCATATACATGGTAAATAACTCAATAAACATTACCAAAGACAGACCTATTCAAATGATATTCTTCCATTGAAAATTGAACATAGAGATTCAATTATAGTAGGCTACTAATATCTATATTATTTGTTGGAGATATTAAGTGTAAGAGACTAAATTACAGTACTAAAATATCAATATTATTATTAACTGAAATCAAGTTTACTCCATTCTCCTAGTCAAAATTATTTTAAACTACCTGCCTACTGCTACTCCTTTGCCCGTTCAATGTGTCGTGTCGACCTTTTGGTTTGTCGCTCATTCGGTATCCACCGCTGAATACAAGAAGGCATTGCCGTCAATCCTAGCTCTGCCTACATCATTGCAAGCTTTCGGAAGACTGGATTTTCGGAACACTGGTGTATCCTTGTGCAAGTGGGTGGAAAGGATATTTTTGGCGACTGAGGCGCTATTGGCAGATCATTTCGGCGAAAAATTGAGAGAATTACCATTGGAGGAGATAGGGCTAAACCTGAAATAATGTCCTGGAGAATTTGTTGTGTTCCGGATTGTAAAAATAAAACACGCAATGGAAATTTCAAGTTTTACGCTTTTCCAGTTGCCATACATAAGTTTCATCAATAAAAAGAATGGTTCACTGCATTGAATAAATATTGATAGGTGAAGCTAACCTTATTGTTTTGTTTACGTGCAAAAGAATTTGTCAATCAAGTAGGACCATGGAATGCTCCATTCTAACCTGTACATCAGTAGTACATGAATAGTTTTTATATTAGTTAATCTAATAAGCTGTTATTATCAACGCAAAAACTCTATAATAATGTTTTAATAAGGAATATTCATATCATTCAATTTTTCAAATAAATGTGAGCTTGCCCCAATTTTTCATTTTCATGTAAGATAACTTATCAGCTGTTATCTCAAAGTTTTTGTTGACTCTCAAATACATCTGTTTGCGGTTGTCTGCTCTCAAATACTTGAAAACTAGGATTTTTCTAATGTAATGAGCTATAATACTATCAATAACTAACATTCCTATCCTAAATATCATGTTCTAATTACTGAGAAATGCATGAAGCAGCAAATAATTCCATTCTAATTATAAATGCGGTTTTCCCATTTAGCGCTATGCTTTGTATGCTAAAACGCGTATAAAAGTACACACGATAATCCACCAGAGCCACAGCATGGTAGATGCTCATAGTGAATAAAAAGGGGGTAGACTCATGGTCTGCCGTTCTGTGGTCAACTTTTAGCGCCAGGTTTGAATTCATATGAATATTTTTGATGATAGAGACAATCAACAGCTGTTTATCAAGTTGAGCAAATGAATTAAGTTATTGTTTTGAATTCTTGGAGGTTAATTTGTCATATAAAATGGTTCATATTGCTTAGCATCAAATTGCAAAAAATATAACCATTTTTAACATAAAACTGGAATTAAAAAAATACAAATTTACCAGATTCAGGAAGATGAATCAAGGTTAAAATTTTGACTTGAAAATTGCCAGACTGGAAATTCAATACTCTGTGAAGAAGTATTATTTTTTCTACCATGATTTTTATCATTAATCATATGTTTGACTGTCAAATTGAATGAATTCAAACTGGCGCTATAAGTTGACCACAGAATGGCGGACCGTGTGTCTACCCCCTTTTTATAGAGCCCTAATAATTTCTAGGCAAATATCCCACCTGGTAAGATTTACTAGCCTTGGATCTTAGGTACTTATTTAACAAGGCTACTAAATCTTACCAGGTGGGATATTTGCCTGGAAATTATGGTTCACAAATCTGACGTCACTATTTTTCTACAGTGTCACACTCTAGCGCCCAAAATGAAAAGCACAGCTGATGAAAATGTAAACATAACCTATTTTTGTTAGTGTTGAAGAATAGTATTGTTGTAATTAATTCTGATGAGTTCAGAACATCACAATTAACAAGGAAACAATATTTTCAAGTTGTCCTAGTTGTTTTGTAGTGAAATATGATTATTTTCATTTTTATAATTGTAATCACATAGTTTGAACCCACCAAAGCTTATTTTTTTCTCAACAAAAGTGCCAGCTTCTCGAATCTTCTGCCCCAATTTATGACAACAATAGCATTATATTGTTCTAATATCACAACATTATTCATCATTATTTGACTGTAATAATACTCAATAAATTAATTCATCATTTTTAAATATTTTCACAATTATTTTCATTGATATTGAGCTTTTTATGTGGTATTTTTTATTTTTCAATTCTCTGTGGAACCGCTGGAAAATTGGAATCCTAGATACATGTCGAATCATAAATATAGGTATAAAGCATAATGTAAAAAATAAAACTAGTGATGTCATCCGGCAGGATAAAAGTAGACTGCTGGGCTCTTATGGACGCTGGCCTACCTGGTAGATTTACTTACCTTGCCTATTTAGTACTATTTTGTACCTCTAATCACGGAATTATTACCTCAAAGGTGACAGAGATATTCAAAATTATAACATGGGCGGGCCAGCAACATGCCTCCCCGGCCATGGCCAAATTTGATCAAACTGATAATGTAAATTAGAATTGGCTTGTCATGTCAATTTCTCCACTCTTCTATTCCTTTCTAAGGATTTCAACAACATTCCAAGCTTCTTTTGTCCTTGAAATTGGATTATATACACCAACATCTATCATCACTAACTCTAAGGCTGAGGCCGCACTGCCGGTGGGTAGAGCCTGGAAAGTGGAGGGTAGTTGGTAAATCTATAGAACATACACACCATCCACAGTAATACATTGTATGAATGGTATGTGTTCAGCTGCCATCTTGAAATTCTTAAATATGGGCAACATAACCTCAAAAAACAATATGACGTAATACCATTCATACGATGTATTACTGTGGATGGTGTGTATGTTCTATAGATTTACCAACTACCCTCCACCCTCCAAGCTCTACCCACCGGCAGTGCGGCCTCAGCCTTACATCTGTTATAATTATACACTGCCCATCTGCAATGGAAAATGTGAGGGGGGTGATGGATGATGGTCATTTACAAGGGGGTGGGGTGATGGAGGGGGGAATTTTGGTGGTGGGAGGAAGGAGGTTGTGGTGATGTTAGGTTGGATGAGTTGTCAAAAGCGACCTTGAGATGCAATGTCCTTTAGGTGCGCCAGAATCGGCAATCTACTACTACTGATATACTCCTCACCAACCCCAACAGTTTGAACGTCTAGTGGGGTTGGATACGCATTAAACTTAAGAATCTCAATTTCATCCTTTTCCTTTAAGATATCAACTTTTTGATTGAAGTTACTAAATAGTTCTTGATAGGTACTTAATATTTCCATAATCAGTTTTGTCAAATTTGCTCATGGCCGGGCTGAGAAAATTTGACATTTTCAAATTTTCACGGTATTTTTTGAGGTAGTTATTATCTTATTGGGGCTAAAATATACTTGAAACTAGGTAGTTGATATTTACGAAGTCAGTTTTAAGATTGTACATCAAGAAAATAAATTTATTACGTGAATGGACTCACAAGTCACTTCCAAGTATGTCTAAGCAAAGAAGACCCTCTGGCAAGATGAGAAAATTACTCTAGCTCGGTCTATATTGGTTAAAAAATTAATGATTTGTTCTCAATCCTAGGAAACATTTTTATCTACAATATGAGACCAACCAAATAGTATTTGAACCAATATTGACCGAGCTGGAGTCATTTTCTCATCTTGCAAGAGAGTCTTCGTTGCTTGGACAGACTATTTATAGCTTCCATTTACGGTGTATAGTCTAGTCTGTCCAAGCAAAGAAGACCCTCTGGCAAGATGAGAAAATGACTCCAGCTCGGTCCATATTGGTCAAAAAATTATTGATTTGTTCTCAATCCTAGGATAGATTCTGATCTACAATTTAAGACCAAATCAATACTTTTTGAACCAATATTGACCGAGCTGGAGTCATTTTCTCATCTTGCCAGGGTGTCTCCTTTGCTTGGACAGACTAAATACAGCTTCCATATACGGTGTGTAGTCTAGTCTGTCCAAGCGAAGAAAACCCTCTGGTAAGATGAGAAAATGACTCCAGCTCGGTCAATATTGGTTATAAAAATTATTGATTTGTTTTCAATCCTAGGAAACATTCTGATCTACAATTTGAGACCAAAATAATTTTTTTGAACCAATATTGACCGAGCTGTAGTCATTTTCTCATCTTGCCAGAGGGTCTTCTTTGCTTGGCAAGACTATTTCCATATGAATTTCGCCTCGGCTGAAGATCATAGACCCTGAATTTTATCGTGCTATATTTCGGCTATTTTTCACGATAAATAAATTCTTCTTGAGGTACGAAATACTACTTGATAGGTACCTAAGATTTACATAGTAATTCTTTTCCAAATTCGAACATGGCCGGGGAGGCATTTCACTGGCCTGCCCATGTTATAATATTGAATATCTCCGTCAATTTTGAGGTGATAATTCCACTATTGGAGGTACGAAATAGTACTTGATAGGTACTTAATTGAACGAGCGATAGCGAGTTCTTTTTTTTTACTCAAGGCCAGAGTCGTTGTCCGTCTGTTCGTTCGTTTGTTTGTTTGTTTGTTGGTTTGTTTGTATGTTCGACAATAACTTTCGAACGCCTCAATTAATCAAATTCAAATTCAGAACATATATTCTTCATACTTCTATACAGGTCAAGTTCGTTGGACAATGAAATCGACCGACTCCTTCATCCTTTTTCAGGCAAAAAAAGGATAAGCTCTCAGCAACAATATAGCTATATATACCCCGGCATGTATTAAATTTTAACACAATAATCACGGCTGGAAAATGTCATAAGGAACTTGAATAATTTTTTTTTGAAAATCCATCTGATTACAGTGGAACAGCTGATTGAATATTAGCGGCAAATTTGAAAATATTATCATGAGAAATAATAATGTGCTCAAATCAATAAATTTTTCCATGTGAAGTCATATGTTAATATTGATTTCAAAGTTTAAACATGTGATAGGAGTCTATTTATTTGAACAGCTGCCAAAAGGCGGCAAATTTAAATTATTTTACCATTGGTTATTTTTCAAGTATTCTTTTTCAAGGAAGTTAGTTGTTCAATTTGATTCCCATGCTTTGATAAGTAAGACTGATAAATAAGTCAGCCGTGCTTTTGTACGGGATTTGAAGAATGCTAGGAGATCTCTAATAATTTATACGATTTATCTGAACTATCAAAAAATTCCATTCTTGAACGAATCTCTACAATGTTTGTTTTCAATTTGATACACTAAATAATTTACAAATTCTGTTGAGTTTAGAACAAGAGGCGATCAATATGACTCTACAGAGTGTTCCAAAAAGAACTAACTCAACTACTAACACGGTGTTCTTGGAGCTGAAAGAAAACAGAACATATCATTGGCTAAACACCGAATTCTCCTTAGCTTTCCTCTAATCCGCCCTTGTATTATTTGAAGACTTTTCATCATACCTAGATAATGGATAGACTCTACACGAAGTTTTAATAGTATTTATGGTTTTCATAAAAAATAAGGGAAAGTTATTACATCCATATTTGTAAATTTGTTAGAATTGTTCATTGAACTATGTTCAGTTCTTCACAGATCTACTCTGAATTCTTGCAGTCAAGTCGTCTTGAACAAGTAGGCCTACGTTTTTATTGGTGCTTTAGCGGCAGAAGAGTTGCGGATAATGATGTATCAAAATATGATCAAAGAATTGATCAAAATATACCGTACATAGCTATATCCTCACAAAAAGGAATCATACATCAGTATTCAATAAATCTAGGTATTGCATTAGTATGATTTGTGGTTCATATTTTTAAATGATTAGTGCCATAAGTTAACTTTGAGTGTTCGCACGCGAGTTCTTCAGCCCATTGGGCTTACTAGTATTGACTTGATTAGTTTTATGAAATTCTTTCATGGCCGGGCCACGGACATGTAACGTTTGTCATTTTCTTGCTGTATCTCCGTTATCGTTGAGGTAATAATTCCGAGATTGGAGGTACTAGATAGTACATGATAGGTACTTCTAATTTGCATTATCAGTTTGATCAAATTTGGCCATGGCCGGGGAGCAAAGTCTATAGAAGAAGGTCGGGACACATGTGCCATATTGAGTCTTGGAACGGGCGGTAGATTCAAAACTTTTTCAAAGCTCAAACATCTGCTTATGAAATTTTCTTATTCTGCGCAAAAAAATCACACTTTCATTCAAAGTCACTACAGCTGTGATTAAGACTCAATAAGACTAGTTTTGAAGTTTTAGCCACGTATCGACAGTCCGAGGCATGTGCTACGAATGCCTCGCGGTACAGTCTGTTGACACTAAAAAAGAGTACTACTACTAGTCTACTATCTACCGCATATCGACAGTCCGAGGCATGTGTGGCACATGCCTCGGACTGTCGATACCGGGTTTGCTAGCAGCAAGGCAAACGCTGCACATAATTCGCAGCGAGCAGTGCCTGTTGCCTCGCAACGCACAACAAACCTCAAAATTGTACCCATTCCTATGCATTTTTGTGATTGAGAATTCTATTTGGGTGCAGAAGGTTGTAATAGGCAATAATAAACATTGCCTTAAATTTTTATCTACTAATTGAGCACAAACTAATCTCCAAAGTCGAAATTATAAATTGTCAGAGGTTAGTTGCTTTGTCTCCCGCTTGATGGCGCTAGTCAATTTGTCAATTCGTTCGCGTGCTCGCATTTTTGGTTAGGCCGGTATTACACAATAATAGTTCTATGATATGATCATATGAAAATATGATTTGGTATTTTCATCTCTTTCCATATGATCAGATATGCTCATAGAACTATTATCGTGTAATAACGGTCTTACAAAAATTGCAGAACACACATATGCCTCAGCCATGAGTTCATACTTTTTTTGCGTTAAACGACTGTACCGCGAGGCATTCGTGGCACATGCCTCGGACTGTCGATACACGGCTTTTGAATCTACCGCCCGTTTTAAGACTCAATATGGCACCCGTGTCCCACCCTCCACGACCTTGCCGGGGAGGCATGTCGCTGGCCTGCCCATGTTATAATATTGAATATCTCCGTCAATTTTGAGGTAATAATTCCACGATTGCAGGTACGAAATAGTACTTAATAGGTACTTAATATTGACATGATTAGTTTTATGAAATTATTTCATGGCCGGGCCACGGACATGTACGTGTGTAACTCTTACCCAAATCTCAGAAATAGCGATCAAAAATCGCAAAATTGACAAAACATAGCACAAGTAATGAATTTGTTTTAGTAGCGATTTTGCGATTTTTGATCGCTATTTCTGAGATTTGGGTAAGATTTCAACCATCGCCGCCATTTAATTTTTTTCTTTAGAATCCGACTCTCTTCAACTTCCATTAATAAAAATTACAATTTTATTATTCCTTATCCAGTTATAACCCTTATTGTTGAAAAATGGCGTTTTCTAACATATTTTTTCCAATTATCTCAATAACCGTTGAAGTTACAAACTTGGAACTGGTTTCATTGAATTCCTCAGCTAATTTTTCAGAGGAATTGATTATTTTAGAACATCACTAAAGCCTCTAAAAAATAGAAAAATCTCTGTTTTCCTACATTGTTATCTCAGTAACAAAGCATTTTTGGGGTTGGTCCCATGGAACTTTTTTGTCTATTTGGTGTAAGGAATCAGCCTGAGAAGTATTGCACATTCCTCCTGAAACACTCTGTATATGAACTTTGGCTCCGAGCTAGAAAGATTGTATAGCTATAGTTGAATATAGCTATAGTATATATACTATATAGAATATAGTATAGCTATAGTAAGCGAGTTCTTACTTTTGACTCGACGCCAAAGTCGTTGTCCGTCTGTTCGTTCGTTTGTTTGTTTGTATGTTCGACAATAACTCTCGAACGCCTCAATTAATCAACTTCAAATTCAGAACATATATTCTTCGAACATTTATACATGTCAAGTACATTGGACAATAAAATCGATCAACTCCTTCATCCTTTTTCAGGCGAAAAAAGGATAAGCTCTTAGCAACAATATATCTATATCTACTCTTGTATCAGTTGTATCTATCATATTTTAACACAATAATCACGGCTGGAAAAATGTCATTTGGAATTTGAACAATTTTTTTTTGGTGAATGCATCTGATTTCAATAAAACAGCTGATTGCATATTAGCGGCAAATTTGAAGTTCTATCATGAGGAACAAAAATAATAATGTTCTCAAATCAAGAAAACGTTTCATTTGGAAGTCATATGTTAGTATTGATCTCAAATTTCAAACATGTGATAGGAGTCTATTTATTTGAACAGCTGACGACAAGAGGCGGCAAATTTGAATTATTTTATCGTCATACATTTTTCCATTATTTTTGTTGAAATGTTTTAAAGTGGTTTGTTCGATTAAATTTCCATGCTTTGATAAGGCGGGTATTTAATTACACAATTGGGCAGTTGAAGAAACGCGAGCAGCACGCCCAGCGTACAAAAAGTGTACTAGATGTCTAAAGCTAGGCGTTTTATTCTTTTATTTATTTATTTTTATTTTTTTGTTCAATCACAAATAAATATTAGAATTATTTTTTCAATTATTACAATTTTATTACATCTGTCATGTAAACATGAAATGAAGGTATATGATTCGTTCAAATTAGACACATTAGAGAGCGCATATCAGTCCAATCTTCAACCATTTCCTGTTGTCCTATTATATTTTCTATCGCATAAGGCTATAGATCAAATGAAAAGAGATGAAAAATATGATTTGTATTTTCATCTCTTTTTGTATTAATGAGTAATAGAAAATATTACCGTGTAATATCGGCCTAAGTCAAACTAATAATATGTCACCCTTGCTTGATGAATGCTAATGACATCCATAATTTTTTTCTTATTTTTTACAAATTGAAATAGGCTATAGAAATATTGGAAAAATTCCATTCTTGAACGAAGTTCTACAATATTTGTCAATGGTTCAACTATTCTTCAATTTAATACATTTGAGAACTCACGAAAGTCTATTGAATTCAATATAGAATGAAATTAAGATATTTATACATGTATGACTATACTTTACATGAAGTTTCAATATACTACGAATGAGTTTCAGCAATTAATAAGGGAAAGTTATTGTATCAAAATTAATTGTAGATTAGAACATACGTATATGTAGAACGTTAAAATTATCCGTGAATCCTCTGAATTTTTGCAGTAGAGTCGTCTTGATAAGTACATTTTCATTGGTGCTTTGGCTGCAGCGGTTTCACGGATAGTTGGAATAACAAAAAAAATTAAAATCATAAATCAAAATATTCCGTACATAACTATAACTTCACAAAATGGAATTCTTCAGTATTTTATTAATATAGGTATCATATTAGTATGATTTGTGGTTCCTATTTGGACTATTCGCGGCAGCCAACGCATCAATGAACTTGATCAAGTGGACTTGACTACAAAATTTCATCATCATGTTATTCAAGCCATAAGTTGACTTTGGAACTTGCACGCGAGTTCTTCAGCCCATGGGGCTTACTAGTTAATTCATATTAGTACAGTGACCACTAAATAAAATTCTTCTTTTACTTTTCTTCTTGAAAAAATCTTATCAAAAACAGAGTTGAGATCAGCTTTGAATCTTACCGGTTGGACAGGACAGCTACTGCCATCTAGCAACGAAATGAAGTACTAATGCCGTACGGATACAACAGTACGCAGTTTCGATTTAGTTCTTCCATTCGCTGCTACATAGAAGAGGCTACCTACGAGGCATAAACATTAAGCCGCGTATCGACAGTCCGAGGCATGTGCTACGAATGCCTCGCTGTACAGTCTGTTGACACAAAAAAGAGTACTACTACTAGTCTACTATCTACCGCGTATCGACAGTCCGAGGCATGTGCCACACATGCCTCGGACTGTCGATACCGGGTTTGCTAGCAGCGAGGCAAACGCTGCACACAATTCGCAGCGAGCAGTGCCTGTTGCCTCGCAACGCACAACAAACAATTCTACAAACTAACCTCAAAATTGTACCACATTCCTATGCATTTTTGTGATTAAGAATTCTATTTGAGTGCAGAAGGTTCTAATAGGCAATAATAAGCATTGTCTTGAATTTTTATCTACTAATTGACCACAAACTAACCTCCAAAGTCCAAAATATCAATTGTCAGAGCTTAGTTGCTTTGTCTCCCGCTTGATGGCGCTAGTCAATTTGTTCGCGTGCTCGCATTTTTGGTTTCAAAAAATGCAGATTTTTTATTATAATTATTTTTATTATAATTATAATAATATAGGCTACTATATACTATACTATTTTTGATTATTGCAGATTATATTCACACATATGCCTCAGCCATGAGTTTATACTTTTCTTGCGTCACCAGACTGTACTGCGAGGCATTCGTGGCACATGCCTCGGACTGTCGATACGCGGCTTTACTGTCACTTGAGGAATTCGCGGCACATGCCTCGGACTGTCGGGACGCGGCTTAACTTTTTCCAGTCACTGTAACGAGGTAAAAGCCCGCGGAGTATTTGATTGATTTTCAATGGAGTTATCCTAATATTTGTTTATTGCATTTTAATGAATTTCTGATGCGTTTGAAGTGACTAAGATATCAAATTACATGTACCAATTGAACCGAGGAATCAAATGAGATTGGTTTCAGAGACAAATACATTAGGTTTTGCGTAAACGCGAAAAAAATTGAAATTTGGGGGATTGTAAAATGTGTAAATCCGCTGGAAAAATGAAATAACAGGATAAAAATAATAAATTATAGAAATAAATTACTGTATACACATTTTATTCATTTACTTGAACAAATAAGTTACAAATAAATCACCAATATCATTGGTTATATTTACAATAGTACAATTATGCTCTATAACGCTTGCACAAAAAACACACACCACTAATGATCGCTTTTCCATTAAACATTCCGCATTTCATCCAAGTTTATGTACGTGATAATATTTTAATTTTTCAACCTACAGATTTACAATAATATTACCTAACAAGAATGTTTTTTAAAATCAATGATATCAAATACAATAATGTTTTAAAAGCAAAAGTAATTTCCAAACTAAGGCAATGAGAATTTTTCTAAGAACATCAAACGTGTGCTTTCCGAAACGTGCTTTCCACAGCGTACAAAGAATTTGGCTACTATACTTCAAGTGGGAACTGGATTCTTTCGGAGCCATGCCACTACATAGCAGCACTACCACGCTGACAGTTGTTGCCAATATTATAGCATAGAATTAGTATGCTGTACGCCTATGCGCGGCGCGTTTCGTAAAGCACACCTTCGTCAAAGTACAATAATCCTAATTAGAACACAAAAGATATTTCTGATATCACTAAGTTAGAAATTAACAATTTGCAGGTCATATATTTGCCTAATGCATTACAATAATATCTTTTAGAAATTAAATTACAATGATGCTGGGAACCAGTACAAAACATATTTCTTCATAGAAACACACACACCACGAATTTTGGAAGTCCGATTTTATGTCAAACCATAGACTATGTAAGTCAAGTTAAATCTTATACGCGTACAATTGAAATTCTGTTACTGTTCTGTTAAATTCAGTGGTAGTAATGCCTACTTATAAATCCCACTAGTATTGAATCGAACTTGGCAAACACATTATGTGTATCTGCACATATTCAATCTAGTAAATAACTTACGACAAAAACAGGATGTCCAAAAATCGTGATTATCATGTGCAAAAGAGGTAATTAATAAATAAATAATGCTTCACAAGGTAACATTATAAAATTTTCCAACATTAAACTTAACATTTTGAGCATGATACTATAGTTCAATTTCTTCCAAAAAATGTCCGCCCTTATATTATAATAAAACAAAAATACGGATCAATTATTACAGTAATTATTTGCTCATGAATTGGAATGAGAATTTAATTTGACAAATGAAAAGGTATTCTTGAAAAAAAATTGAAATGATAACCATTGTTAAGTTTATTCTTTTAAAAGTAAATAACGAAGTGAGATGTATCAAAGCACAAAGCTAGAGTGCTCGGATCCATTTATAGCTATTTATGTATTAAGAGCGTAATGCGCGACTTTATCGCTTGCACAAAACAGTTATCACGCAACGCGTAGCGGAGCGAGATAATTTTGCAAGAGCGATAAAGGAGCATTACGCGCGAATTACATACAATATTTTTTCTACAACTGCACGAACCTGTTAATCTACAGTTTCTTCAGTCCTCAAATACCGCGAACTATTAAATTACTCTTGTGTAATTACCGGTACAGGTACAATCCGACATTGTTGACTTTTGTTAGGTTATGTTATGATTCCACCATACATACTTTTGGCGAGCCATGATCAGCTGATTAGCGAGCGTAAAGTAACTCTACTGCTCATGTGCAGATGGTTAGCGAGCGTAATGAAGATTCTCCTCAGAAATGAGCTACTTTACAAGGAGAATTCAGCTCGTAAAATCTTGTTTTACGCGCAGTTGTAGAAAAAAAACTTTAAATGGAAACTGTCGCTATCATGATTCTGCAATAGGATTGTGAAAACTTGATGTGTTTACAATATTGAACAATACTTAACCTAATGGATTCACGATCACTTGAGACAAGAGTAACAAACTTTTTGCGCGTGTAGTTGTGTAATGGTAGGTCATCTCTATGCAAAACGGTTTGACGATCACTTTATGTGAAAGACAAAATAAACTTTTTGTGTATAATTGTAGGCCTTCTTCTATGCTAAACGGTCAGACGGTTGGCCGCAGTCGAAACAGCTGTAGCCAAGAATCTTCAGACAAGTCGGACTGCAGCCAATCACAGCTCAAGACAAGATCTGTGATTGGCTACAGCCGTTCGACTGCGGCCTACCGTCTGACCGTTTAGCATAGAAGAAGACCTTCAATTACACACAAAAAGTTTATTTCGTCTCAAGTGATCGTGAATAGGGCATAGGTTTATACCTTTTCTGTAAACATTTTATGGGCTTGAAAAAAATTCCCCAGTGAATTTTTAAACCGTGTATTTTTTGGCAAACATGCAGACTTAAACATTTTTTGAAGTGAAAAGACATACATAAACTAAGGTACGGTACCTAATGAAAATTGAACTAATAAGTTAAACTACCAAGTAATATGAACTATGATTACAGCTATACAGTACATCCGTAGCTCAGAATTCATTATAATCAACTAAAAACTAAATATTGTAACACTATGAAATCAAGTTAGAGTATCTACTTACAGTCGTCAGATCGATTGCTAATCGCTAGGACCAGCTATTGATTGCCAGGACAATAACTTCACTTTTAAACCTAAATTTTTTAATCTATCCTCAAGTTGATTATAGCATTCAATAGAATTTGATTATAAACGAGTTGAAATAGATTTGAGTGAACTATGAAGAAGTCAATTCCTTCTATAAAATGATTGTTTTATTAATGTAAATAATTTAACATTACTGTGAATGCTTCACGCACAACATAAACAATTTTTACATTTTAAATAACACGGGTTTCACTTTGATAATTTTTGTAAGGGCTAGAAAAATATGTATGGCAACCCCAGAATAATGTACTGCAACAAAAGCTCTTCGGAATATTATTGATATTGAAGAAACAATAAATTAATCAGGATTATTGTAGTATAATTGATAATTATCGTAATATTTAAATAGAACTGGAACCCCGATTTTACATATTCATTTCAAATTGTTTTTATAAATACCCTATAAGGGTGTTTCAGGAGGAATGTGCAATACTTCTCAGGCTGATTCCTCACACCAAGTAGACAAAAAAGTTCCATGGGACCATCCCCCAAAAACGCTTTGTTACCGAGATAATGGCGGAAAATTGAGATTTTTCAAAATATATTGATTTTTATAATTTTTTAAAGGCTTTAGTGAGATACTAAACTAATCAATTCCTATGTAAAATTAACTGAGCAATTCAATGAAACCAGTTCCAAGTTTGTAACTTTAACGGTTATTGAGATAATTGGGAAAAATATGTTAGAAAACGCCATTTTTCAACAATAAATTAATTAAGTTAAGTTATAACTGGATGAGGAATCATAAAATTGTATTTTTTATTAATGGAAGCTGAAGAGAGTCGGAATCTAAAGAAAAAGTTAACTGGCGATTATGTAAATCTTACCCAAATCTCAGAAATAGCAATCAAAAATCGCAAAATCGCTACTAAACACAAATTTATCACTTGTGCTAAGTTTTGTCAATTTTGCGAGTTTTGATCGCCATTTTTGAGATTTGGGTAAGATTTACACAATCGCCGCCATTCAACTTTTTCTTAAGAATCCGACTTTCTTCAACTTCCATCAATAAAAAATACAATTTTATGATTCCTTATCCAGTTATAACTTAACTTAATTAACTTATTGTTGGAAAATGGCGTTTTCTAGCATATTTTTCCCAATTATCTCAATAATCGTTGAAGTTACAAACTTGGAACTGGTTTCATTGAATTCCTCAGCTAATTTTACATAGGAATTGATTATTTTAGAACCTCACTAAAGCCTCTAAAAAATTAGAAAAATTAATATATTTTAAAAAATCTCAATTTTTTGCCATTGTTATCTCGGTAACAAAGCGTTTTTGGGGGATGGTCCCATGGAACTTTTTTGTCTACTTGGTGTGAGGAAACAGCCTGAGAAGTATTGCACATTCCTCCTGAAACACCCTGTATAATGAGTTTTGTTCTCTGTCCCTTGAGCTATGTAAAACCGTAATTCCAAATTTTACCACAGGTTACATGTTATTGCACTAGCTGGCAAGAATAATTAATTATTGAGTTTTGCAAGACATAAATAATTATTAAGGTAATAGAATAATTGTTCCATACCGGTAATCGTTCCAAATCCATAACAATGATAAAATATATAGTACCAATTAATAAGTTCCAAATTGGTAAAACTTCATGAAAATTGGTAAAAGTGAAATTTTAAATGAATAAAAATTCTGGTTAAAATATTATCCGGTTAAATACACTAACATTAACTTTGCGACCAAACTTTTTCTGAAAATCATATACACTGGTTCAACTTCATGAGATCTTTTAAATTTATTTAGGTAATTTGTAAGTAAAATATACAACCTAACAAATAATTAGGATACATTATTAATACTAGTTTATACAAAATTTGTGGGACAAACTGAAATCGACTTCAACCATTAATAGTCGAAGTATAATAATTATCTATAAATAATAATTAATATTAAAAAGTAACTACCAAAGACAAGAAGAATAAAATGGATTTGAATATATTTATAGCCTATTCTCTTGGGGTGGTTCCAACTATTTTGTATTAGTGTTTCAAATCGTTATTTATAGATTAAATTTGATGAGTTTAAACAAGTTATTATCACTCGAATGTTATTGAATCAAGAGTAACAATCTTAAACTAATATCACTCCCGATTTGAATTGTTCCGCTAGGAGGCATTATGACACTGATAGTGATGGTATTGATTCATGTTAGGCAGACTTTGTGAAAGCTCTCTGGTACATGATGGGGCAAAGGTCTTTGCTCATTTGAGTTGGACCTAGCTAGCTGAAAAGAAAGAAAAAAAAATGAAATTAGTATATGCAAGTTGAATTCAGGAGAGAAATAGTTAAGACTATGCCCAGTTTTCCAGACGATTTGAGTGTTTTGTATAAATAGAATAAATATAATTAATTATACTGCTCATAAAAACCAATAAATGATTCACTCAGACATTCATCATTGATAAAACATTTTAATCGAAAACCATATTAGCACATAAGAAAATGTTGAAAGGCCATAATTGTGTAGGACTTGAACAAATTTCAGAAATCGCGATCAAAAAGACACGTGAAAAATCTTTGTTTTGTCACAAAATCCCCTTTTCATCGAGATTTCTGAGATTTGTTGTGTAAGTTTTACACAATCACTGATTTTTTTCTTTCATAATTTGATCCTCTACAACTTCTATTGATTAAAAATTACTATACCTCATTCACGATGACTTAAGACGAAATAAACAAATCAACAAAGTAAACAAACACGGCTTCTGTTGTAATGACAAACTTAGGAACAAATTCGGCACAGTCCCGACAAAAAAGGGGACACATAAAATTTCCAAGCAGTGACGTGTGTATGATATGTTTTTTATTGGCTATGTTTTATCGTGACCGGAGTAGCCAGCTCATACTTACATGCACACAAACGCAAAAAGTTTGTTTATTTCGTCTCAAATCATCGTGAATAAGGTATAGTTTATATTTTTATATCCACTTACATCCCTTTACTGTTGAAAAGTGTTTATTAGCATATTCTCTCTATTATCTCAAAAACCGTTCAAGTTACAAACGTGTCATAGATTTTCTCTGCTACTTTTACATGAGAAATTGTTATTTTGCTACCGGTATGAAGCTTCTGAAAAATTATAAAATTATATGAAAACTGTACATTTTTTGCCATTGTTATCTCGACAACAAAACATTTCTGAGAGTGTGTTCTAAAGAAGTTTTTTCAGTACTTGGTGTAAAGAATCAGCCTGAGAAGTTTGGTACAACCTCTCCTCGAACACTCTGTATTTTGAAATGAAAATATTCTACCTAAAACTATGAAGTGCGTTCTTTTTTAGACATCCATTATAAGAGAATACAGTAACATAAATGTTAAACCTGGGCCCTGGCTTATAAACATTTTACAATCCACATTACTCATAATTCGTGAATGTTATTGGTATTTCTGTCTCATAAACGTTTCCCATAATTCGGAAATTTTACAACCTCGGCTGGCTAGTTGCATAGACATGGAAAACCCAAAACTTCGCTTCCAATGCGATGATTTGATTAACAAATTGATGTATTATTATGAATATGAATATTGATTATTATTTTTATTGTGAAATTTGAATAGAAATAATTTTTGTCGCCAAAATGATATCATAACCTACAAATCAAATTGTAATAGTCGGCCATTGAAGTACTTTCAACGTCTGCAATATTAGGGCAACAGCTGTTTTTTTTTCAAAATTTGGAACATTGTAATTCGAACGTTTTATTGGTGAATCTACAATCCCGATCACTTGTTTTTCATCAGAAAAACAAGCTGTAAATGTTTATAAGCCAGGGCCCAGGAATTTACAAAATTAAAGAGAATAGGCCTGACATTAACGACAGATGTGAGCAAGCACATGAAGATTATCACTTCAGATGGTGTATAAAATATGGAATTATTGTGAAATATAAGAATAGATACAGCGCCCTGTACACGGGGATCGTAGTGTCGGCCAGTTGAATATCTGTAGCCAATCACAGCCTTTGTCTTGTCATTGAATCAAACAACAACAGCTGTGATTGGCTACAGATATTCAACTGGTTGACACTACAATCTCCGTGTACAGGGGATAAAGATCTCTGATTTAGAATTTAAAGATTTAGGGCGCCTAAAGATCTCTGAAATTATCCTATTCTATTCATGCTAGTAATTTCTGTATTTATCTGAGTATGTCAGTATAACCGCGGCTTTAGAAAACAACACCAACGATTTCCACGAAATTTGAAATGTAATAGCACCGTGATAGAAAAATAAGATTGCTCGGGTCTGATCTCCAGGATAACTCGCTCAAGGATTAGAACAAAATTATTCCTTCGAGAAAGCAGCTGTTCACCAGGTATTTCATCGTCTGATGTTGGTTAGTGTGAGTGAGAGCGGGAATGTCGGGGAAAAAGACAAAAATATGTCATCTGTTTCAACCAACTTTTCATTGCATTTCTATCAGATGATTTCAAGTAAAGTAAAGTATACGATATGACACTGACTACGGATATTAAAGGGAGCAATACACTGGCTCGAATATCAATTTATTGTTATCAACATCACACTTTTCACAATAATTAAGTATATTCATGCAAAGCTGAAGAAGGTGGTTTCTTGATCCATGACGAGCTGCTGTGTGTTAATATTTACTAGTGTATATTACCGAAAATGCAGTCAAACGTTTCTAGAGAAGGAAACTGTTAAATTACCTTTATGAAGTGGAGGCCTTGTCGTGTTGACAATGTGTTCGTGGAACACGAAAGGCATCCATTCCAGAAAAGTAATTCAACAGTTTCCTTTTGTAAAAAATCGTGACTGCATTGTCGGTAATATACCCCAGTGAATTCATGCAAAGCTTAATTTGTGATGCCCATTCACAGTAAAAGGAAGATGATGTTGTCTTCTTGAATATAAAAATTATATTGATGCCCAATTCACAGTAAAGCGAAGATGATGTTCAAAAATAATATTTCGATAATCATCTAAGACTATGCATTATGCAACCATCCAGCAGTGCGGCCGCAATTTCAGAGCGGAGCTCGGTGCCCCGATATTGGTAGTTACAATAATTGATTACATGTATACAGTAATAGCATCTGCTTGCTGGAGCAATAGGTACCAAACTAAATAGCAAAAGTTGATGCGTACACATTTTTTAATATCATCTTCACCAATAATAAATTCAAATTTATCTCAAGCTTTAGCTTTATTTTCAGAATACTTAGTACGTCTAGTTTATATAAGTAGTTGAAAAATTAGGCTACTATTTACATTCAACTACTGTCAATCAAAAAAGTATCTATTTATAGATACATTTTGAATTATCACAGTTGGTTGGTATTCTAGCAACATTTTTGTTTTTAATTGGGATTTTCAGTCGCGCAAAATAACCATTTTATCACTTATTACATTTTATCAATATCTATAATAAGAAAACTTGGCTATGAATCATAATAATTATTATTGAGTCTGAAAATGATGAATATAATTAAATAATTAATGTTTTACCAACAATCAATAGCAGGAGGCTTCGACTTCTTTCGAAGGATAAGAGGAAGGGGAGATCGTACAAGGCGAGGGAGAAACGTGGATAGGAAAGGGAACTGGAGTAATAGGAACTGGAATGGAGAAAAATCAAAACAGAATATTAGAAGGTGATCCATAGAATAGAAAAAACTATTCCAGCAAGCTGGAAATTCATTAAAAAATAGACTACTCTCAAGATTTAAATAACATTCTGGCAAGATGGGAAAATGACTCCAGCTCGGTCAATATTGATCCAAAAATTATAAATTGTAGATCAGAATGTTTCCTATAATTTGAGACCAATTTATATAATTCTTGAAACAATATTGACCAAGCTGGTGTCATTTTCCCATCTTGCCAGAATGTCTTCTTTGCTTGGACAGACTATGGCAGTAAAGTATTAGCCTTATACAGAGTGGCGCAAAAAGAATCCATGATTTTGAGTAGCACTAGTGTAGGGAAGCTGCCAGTGACCGCTGAGTGACTCCATTTGGACGTTAGAGCACCCAGTTTTAGTGAAGATGGCGCAGTGGAGCATCGTGTGTTCGCTGTTGAACAGTATTTCAAATCTAATGAGTCTGTCATTACAGTTCAACAAAACTTTTGTAGACTTGAATGAAGAGCGAAATGGTTTGATACCTGATCACACACACAACACTTTGTTGGGTGAAATCATTTTGTACAAGAGTATCAACAATGAAAAATGAATTTAATGGCCGTCCTCGTATTCCGCAAAATGTCGACACTGTCAGAGCCTCGGTTCTTCAAAGACCTCACCTATCGACTAGGCGGTGCGCTCCAACTGTGTCCAAATCTCACGATGTTATTTTTATGAAATTTAATTAAGGGCTTTGCAATTCACAATGACCAATTCTAAAATTGGGTCAATTTTTTTTGGTAAAATTAGGTCTGATTGTTTTGGTATCAAAATTAATGTTGTAGGATTATAATAGACAAACTTATAACGGTTAAAAAACCATGCGTTTTTTTGCGCCACTCTGTACAGTTATACAGTGTTTCAGTAGGAGTCTGCCAAATTTCTCTAGTTGATTCCTTACACCTAGATGAAGAAAAAGATTCATTTTTCTACCAATAAATGATTTGCTGAAATGCTCTGACAATGTTAACGAAGTAAAGCAGGGCGCACACTGCAACAGACAGATGTAGGAAATATCCCTCCCTGGTTATGGAATGTTACAACGCACAGACGGATATACGAAAGTCTGTGTGCGTTGCAACTTGCAACATTCAATAACATAGGAGGGATATTTCTTCCGTCCTTTTGCATACGTTCATCTGTTGCTGTGTGCGCCTTGCTCAACAATGTATTTCTGGAGATATGCCCAATGAAACCTTTCAACTAAAATAGTTAATAGTTTAACTAAATGTGTGAAGAATTAGCTTGAGACGTTTCGCAGATACCTCCTGAAACACTCTGTAAATAATAATTATCATTCAAACAGATGTTACTGTTGAAAGGTAGAAAATAGGTAAGTTCACACGAACATGCAGGTAGAGCAAGATGCACACATCAGCAGACGGATGGAGGTAATATCCCTCCCAAGTTATTAAATGTTGCAGCGCACAAAGACGTCCGTCTGTGTGTTGTTACATTTAATAATCTGTGAGAGATTTCCTCCGTCCGTTTGTTGCTGTACGCGCCTTGCTTTATGATGAGAGTTCAATACTTCAGAAAACTAAGGACCCAATTACACAATGCAGATGTTTTAGTGCATGCTTGTTAAATCGTCCCCTAGAAAGTACGTTACAATAATCATTTGTGACAGTTCTGGCTACTCATGGCGAACTCACATGACAATTCAACTCAAAGCTTAATATAGAGGATTGAATTTTACTCTTAATACTAGTGTAAGTATTAAATCTTGTAACATATGACAGAGAAAATTACAATCATCAAGCAATTTCATAGTGGGTTAGTTCAACTGCTGAATTTCATAATACATTACAAATTTTAAGCAAGCCAACTAAAGAAAGCATGCAATTCTCCATTTAACCACTAAATTAATTTTTCTCGACATAACATTTAATGAAATATGACTGTGAAAAATTATAAACAAAAAAGTATAATGATGGAGGAGGATGAAAAGAGCCTCTAAAGATGTTAACATTGTTGATTGGGTTGAATGAGAAAATAATGAAGATTCAGTGGGAATATAATATAGACTATTGAGAAAGTTTCAAGATGAAAAGAAAATATGTAGTCACCAATTAAGTCGTCTCGGAAAGTTGAAAAAACACTAACGTAATTGAACGAGCTATCATGCTGAACACATTTAAACATGAAAAAATGAGAAAATTTAAAAATAGTTTGAGAAGATTGGACTAACATTGAACGTATTCATTCCTTGCAAGAGCACTAGCTACAGGAAAGTATAAATGAAATAATAACCGAATTGCTTGACTCCATTCGTTGACTTTCCGCTAAATTTCGATGACTTCTTCGGTTTGTGTATTGTTCATTCCAAACAACTTGGCCAAACTACTTTCAACCGATTCGAGACTAGTATTTGAGACTGATTTGGCCGGTTCAGCCGACAAACATTCAGTCCTTTTCCTGGCTGCTGCAATATCTTGTACTGAACGCTGTAAATTACATTATGATGTTCATTTCAGAGTAAGGTGAACGCTTTCAAAATTTTTTGAAAAGTCAAATAAATTTGGCACAGGAATAATAATAAACGTAATTGCTTTTCTGAATATTTGAATATTGTATTATACACTGCAAATTCCATTCAAGTTTCATTTAATAGCAAGGTTTTTAAAGTAGCTTGGAGATTCTAAGTGTGATGGATAGTGAAGATTTGATAGGTATTATTCTTCACTCACAACTATGAGGATAAAAAGGAATATTTTACGCTGTATACCATAGCAGGAATTATCTAAATCAACTACCGTACTACACCTTTTCCAGATGTAGTTAATAAAGTGTCAATTGTAGTTCAGAATAGTGCATTGTATTTCAGAATAATAATTTGGAATTGAGAATAGCCAATTGAATTTGAGAAGATATAATATTGTAGTTCTGAATAGTCAATTGCATTCCAGCATTCATAATATATAAAAGTATAATTTCAAACAGAGAACATTGTCCTCCATGGTTGTAATCGAGGAAGTCAGCTGATCTTGTTTGAAATGATTTCTCATCTTCATAATAATATTATGACATCTCAATTAAAAAAAATTATACTTTATATCATTTAGAATTCAATAATGAGTTACTTGTCGCTGGAATAAACGTAATTGCTTTCTTGAAATTCTATCATTTGAATTCACTAACTTGAATTCACTTGACTAATTTTGTCAAATAAAATTGACTATTCTGATTTACATAATTTATTTCTGAATTACAATTTACATGTTCTTCAATTGAATTGATACTTTTTCAACTAAGTATCCAAAACATGTAGAAACCTGACAACAATTCAATCCTGACTGAATATCTCCACTCAACTAATAACCAGTCTAAAAGGTAAATGAGGCATACAAGAGGAGAGTATGGATTTGTGCAGAAACGTAGCCACAAACCAACAAAATATGACATACACAAGTAAGTATATTATGTATGAATACTAAAAAGATGAAGCACAAAGTGCAATATATTATATAGTGACCAATACAATTTACAAAATAAAAGTAATGTTTGACAGCAATTCAATTTCATAATGCACTACCAAGCGAGTTTTTATACTATAAATATAAAGCTGAACTCACCGCTGGCTGGCGTACTTTCTTTGGATGAGATTGATGAAAACTTAATCCAAGATTGATTGCATCTATACCTACGGTTGCTACTGATTTGTCTTCGAATTCAAGCTGAAAAACCATGAAATAGTATAAGTAGACCATCATTTATTACCTTGAAGGAGAGGGGGGTGGAGAATCTTGCACAACAACAAGGCCCCTCATTCTTACATAAAATATTATTAGAAAATTAAACTTTAAAACTTAGGGCTATTTAAAATAATTGATAAATTAAATGAAAATCAAATACCCTTTATGAAAAAACTTTAAAATTATTATTCCACATACATGTTCCGGGACTCAGTTCATTATCAATGTGAATAAAAAAAATAAATTTTCACATTGATAATGGGCTGAGTCCCAAAACATGTATGTGGAATAATAATTTAAAAGATTTTTTATAAAGGGTAATTGATTTTCATTTAATCTATCAAAATATTATTAATAATATATGTTAAAATGTATACATTTTTTGGAATCGGTACTAGTTATTAAGGAATATTATTACACAAAAAGCGGGGTTGTTCTGCAAATGACCTAAAAATTTATCTTTTCTGAGCTTAGTTACTCCAGTCATCGATGAAAAGAATCGAACGTTGCAAAACGCATTTTTTCGAGCAGCAAAATCACAAGGGCGAAGATCCTATATCACTGGAGTAATTCACCCAAGAAACAATTGAATTTCATCCATGAACTTCATGAATATTCATTGATTGTGGAATAATTGCATCAAGAGCATGCCTCAACAGCAAATGCGCACATCTACGCCATGATGGCGATTAAAAAAAGCAAAAAATTCAAACATTTCTTCATCAGATAGCCTGAAACTCTTAACGGCAGCCATCGCTTTGAAATCAACAAATGAAGTAATTAAATTCCTCTGCCCTACATTGTACGATGAGTTTAAACTATGATCTTGAATTATGAAAAAAGAACTACCCCAATTCATCGCAAATGTATCCCAATTTCCCAATACCAGATGAAAGAAAGTATGATCTAGCATGATGAGAACATGAAGATGCTGCAATACATCATGAATGTCTACCAAATTTCTTTTCATTCAACACATTTAAATTAGGCTACTTTAAATTGGACAAAAAATAATATACACATACCTGTGTTCTAAATCTATGTTCTCATCTGTCAGTTTCAAATAACACTAAAAATTCACAAAAATTACCACGGACGCTTACGTCATCTTTAAAATCCCCCCTCAAAAACTAGCAAGCGGCGATTAGACTTCTCTTAAAACAAGGGATCGTGTCATATTGAAAAAAATAATCACAATTAGCTGTTCATCTATCTCAACGGGAGTTTTGAGACCCGCTAAATTCGTGGGTACCTCTGCTAGTGAATAATAAGTTTATAAATAGCTCCAGGAGGTTAATAGAATTAAATCACTATTGTTGATCTATTGACATTTGATTATAAGTTATTTCTAACACAATAGCGTCAAACTCGACTTAAACTTACAGGTTACAATTTACTTTTTCTATTCTAATTTAACCGCTAATAAGAGATATTGATTGATAAATGTTATATACCTTGTACGCAAGCTTTTTCTCGTGACCCTCATATATGCCTACATATTCTTCGCCATCAGTCCATCTTATTCTCATAGGAGATCCGATAGCAAGGGAACCTTTACTGTTTGTAAATTCCTATTGGATCAAACATAGAAAAATCAGTAAAAACAAAATTTAAATACAATGTTATTTAAATGTGAGCGAATAATTTTTTATAGCTGATACTCGCACTTTCAATCACAAAATTATATTGTACAACAAAGACAGATTCAAGGGGTTACATAAAAAACATAATTATTGTAATAAGATAAAAAGTAGGATAATCATTATCTAAAAATATGATAGGATATTTATGGTCTTAATACTCTAAAATGCATAGTTTCACACAGTCTTTTCACATATTATATGGAATTATTGAATAAAAGTTTATATTAAAAGAAACAAACATGACAAGTTTAGTGGAAGCTTCAGAAAAAATTGATGAATAATATGGAAACATAAATTTATTGTACACCTGTATTCTTCGGAAATTCAACCATTATACATTTTCTATCTTCTTCCCTATACATTCACTCATGACACATTTGAATAAGATCAAATAAAATTACATATTGAATAGTTGTTAGAAATGTTATTTAAAAATACAGGGTGACCACGGGAAGTATTTACATTTTTGATGGGTGGTCGGTTATTCACCTCCTTAGCAGTGGCCATTTAGGTATTCCTAATACCTATTAAATCCTTACAAGATTGTGTGTGTCCAGGAGTTAAAAGAAACTGACTGCTCCAACGTTTGCATTTCGCTACTCAAATGCAAGTTCTCCTCCACGATGAGCCTGACGTTTGAAGGAGAAAGTTTTTCAACACAAACCTCGCAATTTTGAAGATTTGAATGAGGCAATTCGTGAAGAGGTGGCACTAATCACCGAGGAGACACTACAGCTAGCTTCCTCAACATAATTGAAAACTGCATCAGAGAAGACGGCGGTGACCTTCCTGACCTTATTTTTGCAAGTTAAATTAAATGACATATCCTAACAAACATGACAGGAGAGTAAATAAATTTTTCATTTCAAAAATTAACACCGTTTTGCTGTTTTCAAAATGTAAATACTTCCCGTGGTCACCCTGTATTTACCGACGTAAAATGATGTTATAGCAATAGCGTTTATAAGTTCTTGTTGCATTGCTCCGTTAGATGATATAATTTCATGTCGATTATATTCAAATGGATTTCCACTCATTTGATATAAATAACAGGGGGTGCCCATAAATCAGTTGTCACTAGCGATTTTCTTAGAAGATTTTTTTATTTTACATTTTCATTTCTAACAACTGACTCGTGGGCCACCCTGTAAAAAAATCTGATGTGGTACACTCACACTACTTGCCATTCATATTTGCGTAGGCCAAATACAAGTATAGTATGTCCAAGCAAAGAAGAACCTCTGGCAATATGGGAAAATGACTCCAGCTCGGTCAATATTGGTTCAAAAATTATCAATTTGATCTCAAATTGTAGGAAAAATTTGATCAACCAATAAGACCACATTTATAATTCTTGAGCAAATATTGACCAAACTGGAGTTATTTTCCCATCTTGCCAGAGGGTCTTCTTTGCTTGGATAGACTATATCTTGTATTACTGTATTAGTTCTAGGCACCTAGTCACCAGCGAGTGCAAATTTCATGAGTCTATTGCAAAATTTCAATAGACTATAAATTGATATTAGACAATTATAGAAATTGCTATAGTGAAATTTGCACTTGCCGTTAACGCTTCGCGGCTCATCTTTTGTGTGATTTGAAATTTTCACAAGCCTATGATGCCTCGCACCTGTAGGCGTTTCGGCTTCCTGTTAGCCGAATTGACTTGCATTTTGAATGAAAGTAGATTTTTTGGTCTGTAGTATTCCAATATATCGGATCAAAGAGGTGGAATCGATAATGGATCATTCGATTTCATAACTCTGGTATTTCACCAATAATTATTATTATGAAACACTAATACTTCTTTCAAATGTGATTTTTGTCTTCTTTAACCCTGATGCGGATTGCCTTGATTGCGAGAATGACGGAATGACATTGATACACTTTTTGTACACGAGCGTCAAGCGCGCTGCCCGCGTTGCCCGACCTCCACTTACCGAGCCATGTAGTGCGGGTTGCCTACATACAAATTCATGTAGCCTGCCATTTTTCAATGAATTTGTTTGAATTTCTTCGGGTCGGGTACTCAAGGTATAAGAACCTTAAGTTTCAAGTTTCAAGTTCAAATCGGTCAATTAGGAATCTAAATAATGCAAAATCCATTATTCTCAACAATGCTGCGGATCTTCTGCAATTTTGCCAGGAACGAGACTCATGACAGTCGATAGGGCTTATATAGGACTATTTCGGGTATGAGTTTGAAAAAAATCGTTAGAGCCGTTTTCGAGAAAATCGTGAAAAACACCATTTTTGGCATATTATCCGCCATTTTTCGATGAAGTTTTTTGAATTTCTTCGAGTCGGGTCCTCATGGTATATGAATCTCAAGTTCTAAATTTCAAGTCAATCGGTCAATTAGGAATCGAGATATAGTTTATACAGACATACACACATACATACACACACACATACACACACACATACACACACACACACACAGACCAATTCCCAAAAACCCTTTTTTGGACTCAGGGGACCTTGAAACGGATAGAAAACCTAAATTTGGAGTACCTTAATTTTTTTGGAAAGCAATACTTTCCTTACCTATGGTAGTAGGTAGGGCAAGGAAAGTAAAAATGAATGAGTGAATAAAATATAAGACAGAGTCACTTGATTATTTCACTCACCAGAATTTGTTCTTCCTGCAACATATCGGTGTAGGAACCATCAGGAAAAAAGAAATTGAAGAAATGTGCATTATGCACATCAATGACTTGGCCTTTGTGATAACGACCGACCTGATCTTTCCTCGCCCACACCCATTGGCCCATTTGTATTCCACATGTCTGAAAGCAAAATAGAAACAACTTTATTGCATACTGCCATAGTAGAAAAGATCTGTTGACGATATTTATGAATTATTGTTTGCTACTTAGACTCTAGACTAGTTAAAATGAATTATAATTGTAAGCCTGCCTTCAAATATCAATATGAAACACAATGCAGAAGAATAACATGACAAGACAGATATTAAACTTTAAACTTAGGGCTATTTAAAATAATTGTTAGATAAAATTAAATAATCAAATACATTTTTGTAAACTTTAAAAGTATTATTTTTACACAAACATGTTTCAAGCTTGAAAATCGGCTAAAGCCCGAAACATGTCTGTGTAAAAATAATACTTTTAAAGTTTAAAAAAGGATATTTGATTTATTTCATTTTATCTATCAAGACAGATATTTTTGACTTTTTACAAATTATGAAACTGTATTAACAGTTTGTTTCTTTGAATTTGCTCAAACAAACTGAACCGAACTTGAACATATCGACGTCCACATTCAAATCGAAATGTCAATAATAAAATCAATGTACTGTATAAATGTATCAAGTTATTATTACAACTATCAATAAAAAACTATATTATTAATGGTTTTGATATGTGATTTCCATAAAAATCCTGGAAGAGCCTTACAAGGTTACAATGAGGTTTACGATTGAAAATAAACACAATTATAAACAATTTTTCAATTGAATTACGATACTTTGTCAATTCTATACAAACGAATAGAATACACACTGATGAACATTTCTGTAAACATTTACATAATACAAACAACAAGATTTAAGTTGTCTGACAGTTTTTGAGTAGGCTGTAAGTGGTTGAAGAAAATAAAAAAAACTTTAAGGTTCAGGTTTAAAATACTTTAACTTGCAACTTCAAGATTTTGAATAGATTATGCCACATATTTGAAAAAATCAAGTTACGAAAATCTGCTAGCGATGATTCGTACAGCTGACACCAGAAATTGTTTTTATTTAAATCGGTTTTAGAAATAGTTGTCATTTAGCTATGCCTAGATGATGTTTTTTAAATCAAAAGGAACAATAGATGCTTTACATCGGCTGTTAGTAGGTTACATCACTAGACGAAACCACCTAACTTTTTGGCGTCTGCTATAAACGAACTATCAATATAATCCTTCAGCGTAACATCAGCTGTTTATTAAAAAATACATTATTTACTAATAGTTTCTTTGAAAGTAGCTGTAACTTGAAATAATAGTACATTACACTACAAGCACAGAAAGTAGGTGTTTATGGTATTAGGATAGTTTCCCGGGCGAGGCTTGCCGAGCCCAGGAATATGTTATTCAAATACCGTAAACACCTTTCTGTGCGAGTTGAGTACGATACTTTTCGCCACACTGCGAGAATAAGAATAATAAATATTGTATAAGAATGTTTGCGGCGATCGCTGATTCGAACTGAAGTAGGCTACGGCGGAAAGCAGTGCATTGTCGCCCGATCTAGCGGCCGGATAGGTAACTACCACTCTTTCTGTGCACTAGCTCCGAAAGAGCCCTCTTTCGGAGCTAGTAGCAAAACCGCCTGTAAATGGCGTCTTTCGAATCTCTTTAGTGCACAGAAAACAGCTGCTTTCTGTGCAGTGTGGCAAAAAGTGTATTTTATAATTAAATTCGGTTTTGTAGCAAAAAAAATACAGAAATAGTTTGTGTAGCTACAACATTTTGTTGAGAAACCACACACGGCATTAGGGGACCATCCGATCAATTCTAAATCTAGGAAATGCGCTATGGCGCAGCATAATTTAAAAACGGAACTCAATTAGAAAATATGCCTCGTAGTTTTTGCAACCGGCTCCAAAATGATCAATTTTACCATTTGGGTAAAAATACAAGAAAAATAGTTGAATTAAAGAAAGGGAAATCAGAACAAGTTCGATAAAAATTAAAACAAAAACTACCTTTGAATGGCTGTGAGAGTGATCAGAGCAGGTGATGTAGAACCTACAGCCCGGATTTCTGCTGATGCGGAACAGACAGCCGTTGATAAGTGCACAGGTCACATGATACCATCTGCTGCATGTCCAATCACAGCAGTGCACCAGACCGCCCCCCTTATTACACACCCAACACTGCAAACCAATTCAATTCAATAATTAATAATTTGATAGATTTTTAGTAGTTCATTCATATTTTTTCACAAATAAATTAAATTCTAAGTACTAAAAAATAGAATAATAAACTGCCAATAAATTCAATAACAACCTGAAAATATTAAACTTTGAACAGAAAAAAAAACTAGATTACCTGGAACAATTTAAAATTTATAAGCATACAAAATTGTATCCCATCGAAATTCTGAAAGATTAAATAAACTTTCCATCCCACACGCTGATTGATAACCTCACTTGAATCTTCCACCTACTTACCGCCATAAACCTCCCCCATCCCTACTCCAATACCATCAAATTACCAATTAGCCACACTTAGTGTCATTAGCTCAGTAGTGTCAAACCAGCTAGATAATGAGTAATACCAGCACGAAAGAATTTTTGCGCTAGAAACGTGAGTCATTTCACTACCAAGTCTTTAAATTTAATTCAATAAATAAAATTAATCAAATCAAATCGTTCATTGTACAAAAAATACAAATCGAACTAAAATTACTAAATACCTAGTTTTTCATTCGTAAATATCTTATGAGTATTGTATAACACAAATTAACATATATGTGCCAAAGACAAATCCAAGTAAAAATTGAAATCAACATAGAATATAAACACAAAAAATGAATCTAATTATTTTGAATAGATTCCGAACTTCGAACCGGTTATCATACTGGTGCTTCAACACTTACTCCAACGAGCGACTCATATTAATACATAATATTATATCCTTTCCTAATTCAGTCTGAATAATTCATTAACATAAAGTAAACTTTAAATGGCATCGAATTCGTTAATTGATGCATTGTTTGTGAAACATCTTATGATTCCAAGTACTAATACAGTTTGATTTTCTATCCAAGAAAGAATCTCCAATACAATATATTTTATTTTGTTTCACGGCAGTGAAACAGAATGCGAAATTTTGTGAAATAGTGGAGAAATAAGGATTGCCGATTTTAATTTTGGACAGCAATTGTTCACCTTTTCGCCATTGATTCGTGTGTTGGAGACATCAATAGCATTCGCATTGTGCCTGTTGAGAAAGAGAGACGAGGCACCAGGCACAACAGTTGCACACAGAATGTGGCACCATCTGTTGTCAGTTGTTGGCTTGTAAGCGCCTCCTCCCAACGGACACAAACAACACTCCTACAAACATAACAAACAACTCATCACAATACATTATATTCCGGTTTTCTAGATTTATTCAGGTTTTCAAAACGTGTAAGCTATTAATATATAATTATTTTGTACCAAATATTATAATCAAAATTAGGAAAGAAGGCGTTTTGTACGTGTGTTTTCACCTAGAAGTATTATTGTGTTAACTTCAATAGATAAATTTATTAATGTTTAAAAAATAATAGGAAATATGATATTGCAAATAATTATTCAATTGCTGATGAAATGTTATTCCAATTCATTACGGATGTTTAATAGCTATTACTTGGGAGATACAACATTTTTGCGTAGTATAGGCCACATTTCTCAACTTAAGATTTGTGGAAAAGTATAACTAAGAGAATCAAAATGTGATCTACATTACAACAATCAGATCACCTATCAGAATCCACATTTAACAATAAATAATTTTAGTTGCCTCATCAAAAAAACTGAAATCAGCTGATTAGATTGGAATCGGTGTAGCAATGCAAGTTAAGTAACTAACAGCCATGGTGAATTTTGGTAATGGCTGTTTTTCTGATATTCGTGGATAGGATGTTTTGATAAAGGAGTTTATGAAATTAAACTCGCTTAAGCTCTTGTTTTTAAGCCTGCTGTAGACATGGTAAGTAATGGCGACCAGTCGAAAAGCTGTAGCCAATCACAGCTCAACTCTAGTGCCGGGTTTTCCAAGCACACTCAAAGTTGAGGGACCCTCAAATTACGATAGAACAGCTTACATTTTCTATGCTAACTATAAGAAATGCAAACTTGAGGGTCCCTCAAATTTGAGTGTGCTTGAAAAAACCGGGCATCGGGCTATGATTGGCTGTAGCTATTGGCCGCCATTACATACCCCGTCTATAGAAGGATTAAAACCAAGAGCTTAAGCGAGTTTAATTTTATGGACTCCCAAACTCATGCTCCAAAGACTCATGATACAGCCGTTTTATAATATAATACACTAACATAATACTCATAATGAACTAATAGGCTACTCATTTGTAATAATTAAAGGCACTAAACCAGTCATAGTTATATTCAATCTTACACTTGGAAATGGTTATTATAATATTTCATCATTTGCAAATATAAGTGAATAATAGCCTTAAGCCCCGAACTGCTCTTCCATTCTATACAATACTGGGTTTTATGTCTGTCCAAGCAAAGAAGACATTCTGGCTAGATGGGAAAATGACTCCAGCTTGGTCAATATTGGTTCAGAAATTATGAATTTGGTCTCAAACTGTAGGAACCATTCTAATAAACAATTTTAGACCATATTTATAATTTTTGAACCAACATTGATCGAGCTGGAGTAATTTTCGCATTTTGCTAGAATGTCTTCTTTGCTTGGATAGACTTCATGAGGAACATGTTGTACTGACCACACCGGAGAGGCCTTTCGTACAGCGATCGCAGGTCCAGTTGGTGCGCGACTGCACTTGGTCGCAGCCGTAGCAGACGTAGTGCACGCACACGTGGCACACGGAGCAGGTGAGCAGCGGCGACTTGCGACTGCCCTGTCGCAGTGTGGCCGTCGCCGGCAGGTAGACGTTCGTCTGCGGTGGACGCTCCTTCGCACCTCCTTCGCCGCCCTCACTCTGTCGCTCCACCGTCTCAGACCACTTCTTCAGCACACTTTTCGGCGCCTAAAATCACAAATAATTATTCTCAGTTAATAAATAAAACACTTCAATTATGAATGGACAGTAGAAATCGGTCATATTGTCAATAGCAGTTTAACAATGTTTTTAGTTCAAACTATAAGCTGACTAAAAACATTATAATATGCGACCAGATCTTGATTTAGGGCCTACATCCACTGACAGTTCTGACTAACTGTTCGGAATGTGATAGTCAAGCAATGTAAGGGGATGGGGAAACCGGCAGTCCAAATTAGCTGTAAACTGGCCGATCGTTGATCGATCGAACTGTAAGTGGATGTGGACCTTGCTGAAAAATTAAGGTGAAGTCCGTTCCACACACTACGATTTTTGACGTCCGGTTTTTTGCTTACATAATAAATTCAGTAGACAATTTCATGCTTAGAATCAATTTTGACTATAATAAAATGAGATATAAAAAGAATGAATTTTTTACTTACTTTTAAAGATGGGGCAAAGGTACTGCACACTGAGCAGAAAGGATCATTATCACTTAGATATTTGTTTAGGTTAACTTCAATTTGATACTCCAAGATTGGAGATTTCAACTTTTCCAAGTTCATGTTCGGTTGCTTATCTGAAACAAAATGAAAACATTTTGTAGAGATAAACAGTATTTCAGCTCATTTCAAGCTCAAGCAGTCATTTCAGCTCAAGCATCGATTCAATCTCATTACACAAGGTATACAAATCACCAACAAGTACAAGTATTATTCGACATACAATTCGTCTCTTCTTGCTTGCGCGAACTAGTAGTAATCACGCTTAATAGGTCTTTTGCCAGGTATAAATGAATAACAAACACCTGAAATAACGTTGTTAAAATGCTGCATCTGCGAGTCCACATTAAAGAATACACAAAATATGATCAGATACTTATATGTTAAAAATAAAATAATAGATTTTAAATTAATTCATTTTATCGTATTAATAAGAAGATGCAATGTCGTCGAAAATTCAGCTTTTTGCTCATTAAACGTCAAGTATTGCATCTTTCTTGTATTTTTAAAATCAATGCATGATAGAATAGTAAGAAATAGATCGCTATTAGGCAGCAGATGGCTGCAGGTCGGCTCTGTATGTGAGTTTTATGAACTAATCCTAGATCTTCATTCCATGCTTAATGACAGAGGTACTAAAATTGTGATAATTAGCCTATAAAAAATTTTCAATGTTAATTTGTGATTGAATAAATTAGCGAGCAAGAATATAGAAAAATCTTATAAAAAGGGTATCTGGTAGGTGACAAGAACACTTTATGTACGCCCGCGTTTCCACAGCTCCCCACAGCAGTCCTAAGCACCCCATGTTAAAATATGATCCCCTCTTATGGTGTTAGTCTATGCTCTACTGTCTATACTAAAATTCTATTCTAAGCGTGCGTGGCTAAATAAGCAATTAACAAGATTTGGTAGAGCATAAAAGTGGATAAAAAATGAATATTTGAAATAAACGTACTTATAATAAACTATTTTAAATACAAAACATTAAAATTTCCAACATGTGAATAAAAGGGTTGCATGCTGGGATAATTCTAAAAGGGATTATAGGAAAATAAGCACGAACATGCAAAGATTAGGAATGCAAGTGAGTTAAAAGTACGTACAATGCCCATTAGCTCTGAAGTTTGGTATATGGATTAGCGGCAAGCCTGGAAGTGTAGTTTGAACAGCTAGAAAGGTAAATTTAGCAGTTCAAAAATCAAATATCAACACAAAGTTAATATAGTAAAAACCAGCGAAACTTGGTAGTTTACGAATGACTGTGATTAATTCTCAGCTCTGTCAGGACAGTCTGAATGCGCTCTGCGAGAACATATCAAGTCCAGAGTGATCTCAGATGAACCGTTTCGCTTTCGCAGGCAGATTTCAGGCTGTCCTGAAAGAGCCGAGCTTTGATACCAGACATTCACCAACGCCAATTTCTGCTAAACAAGATCCCATTAATATAAACGAATGAAATTATTGATTTCTCTTAGTATCACAACAAAGAATGTAAGGGCCTACAAAATTAGTATTAAATTAAACATCCAACAAAATTAGTATTCTGAGCAATAACCATTATTTGACTCTACAACATTAGAAGAGTTCGATATCAACTTACTGCGAATGTGAGGATAGATACATGAATGAATCGAAATTTATATTTTTGAATAGAAATTTATATGAAAAAGATTAAAAAAAAATTACTTGGTCCACACAGGATAATACCGTAGATTAAGTAGATCAAGTATATACTTAGTCTATGATGATACTAACTTAAACAGGAGACGAATAAATTAATGGCACAAGTTTTGCGTATGTTTGCTAAAGCAGAGTGTTCAGTTTTCATTCACTTTCAAGGTGATTAATTAAAGCCAAGATAATGATTGATTGACTGCCTTTATTAAGGGCGGAGTTAGGACTCTTGGTCCTCTCTACCACACAACCCTTAATGATGATAATATAGCCAAGATAATACATAAATCAATTGGAAACATTGGATTGAAGAGCCTAGTATAAATTTTTATATGATTGATATCAGGATTTTTCAACTGGTACACACAGAGTGTTGCATGAGTAATGTGTAATACTTCTCAGGCTTATTCATCATACCAAGTAGAGGAAAAGTTCCATAGGACATACCCTCAGAAATGCTTTATTACCAAATTAACAATGGCGAAAAATAGATTTTTTCTTAAACCTATAATTTTCAATTTTTATTAGCTTTAGCTTTATGTTTATTTCTTATGTGTTCATTTACTGGGTTTCGATGAAACCAGTTAGAAGTTTGTAACTTGAACGGTTGTTTAGATTATAGGGAAAATATTCTAAAAACACACTTCTTCAACAATTTTGGGAAGCGGTTTGTCCCAGTGGTAGAGAGCGTCTAATCGGTGAGATTAGATAAGCGACGTGCCTCTACCACCACTGTAGTAACGGTGACCGGTTCCTCTGAATTCAATTCATGAGCCTCAAAAATCGCTTCCCGGTGGTTCGGAACCCACCTAAAGAGCAGTAGGTCCATTCATCTCTCATCATCATCCTTCCCATTACCCACGCACAGGCCCAAGAGCCCATGTGGGCATCACCCTCGGAAGAAAAATCAAGGGTTATAACTGATTGTAGCTGATTTTATATAGAAAATAGTTATTTTTGTATCAGTATAAAGCTTTTACAAAATTGTTTTTCTTTAAATATAATTTTTTCGTTATTGTTATCTCGGTAACAAGGCATTTCTGGCATATGTCCTGTGGAACTTTTTTCAATACTCAGTGTCAGGGATCAGTCTGAGAAGTATTGAACATTCCTCCTGAAACACCATGTATATCACCTCTTGTAACTTTTTGAATGTGAATCTTAAAAGTAAATTGAACCGTATACACACATATTTATGTTGAGCGTAAACCAAGTTTTGGGAGGAGGTGGAATACGTATTGTTTTGTGGCACTGTTAAGATCTCAATCATTCAATCAATTGAATACAAAGGTGAGTACAACAGGCATAATGCCCAAAACTGTTTCCCAACCAATGAATACTCATAGCCCAAATCAAGGTTACGTCATATAGTAAAACTTCAAACTAATTTTCACTACCGAAACAAAAAGAAACAATTTTAAAATTTGAAACTAGATTTTATCAAAGTTCCGAGAAAAACACCAAATTGATCCTTCAATTTTTTTACGTTTTGAATTCTATTCACTTAGATATTTTAAGCAGAATTTAAAACACACCCACTCACTACAAGACATTACAGCTGATTTAAAGATAGGACTATTATTTGGTTCAACACACTTAATCCCAACAATGCTCAATTTAGAAAGAATAAAATGCAACTTACCAGTGCTTTGAACAGGGACTGACGAGGGTTGTGTCTTGACACTGGTGAGGACCGGCATATCAGGATCGTCCTTGATTTTCACCTCAGCATAATCAGGATCCGGTTTGATGTCGTTTTCGCATTTCAATTGAGGCATGCTTGACATTTCACTCTCCTCATCTGGTTCTATTTTCACACCAACAGCATCGGGTGGCTCCTGTTTGATCGTAGAATAGTCTATGCAGGTCGCACTAGAACTGGACATAGCACTATGACTACTGTATATTGCACTACTACTAGTGGACGCTACCGCCTTATTCGAAGAGTTATTCGTGTTTGGCACAAAATACATTGAACTAGAACTAGACGCACTACAGCTAGGAACTGTTCTCATTGCTAAGTGCTGTTGGTAGCTATTTAACGTCCTATCCGGTTCACTTTTCACACTAGCGGCACCATTCAAACACATACTCCTGTTTTGTGATGAGTTATTGGGAATAGTGAACGGAACCGCTTTGCTCTTGACATCAACCAGCTGAACTCGGCACTGCCGGTTCTTCAAGCACTTTTGGTAGTTGAGGTTGTACTTGCGCAGTGCGCTACTATCCACTGGGGTACAGAGTGAGTTGGAAGACTTCTTAGTCGGGCTCCTATAACTGCGTAAGGGTGAGTTGCTGGTTTTAACAATCAGATCTATGGACGGTTTGACACTGAATGCCGTAGCCGGGCCTGCTTGTTCAGCAGTGTGCACGCGACTTTTCTCAGTCAGTGAAATGCTAGGATTTTTGCCAAGTATGTTCGTATGCGAGTTGCCAGTTGCTTCCTCGTTTCTAACGTTGATTTGCAGTTTTTTGCACAATTCTTCAACATTGTCCTCCACTTGCAGTTCGACTTCAACTGCGGCCGCATCAAGACTCGAATAATAGAAATCACTAGAGTCTTTAACGTTGATAATCTGTTCAGGAGGAAGAATGGTCTTTAAATAATTGCACTCTTCAGAGAGTTGTTTTTGTAGCGAGTTAATATTGCGAGAATAGGATTCGCTCTCTATTTTCACACAGGTATTAGTATTAGCCGTTGTTGGTTTGGACATGTGAGGATGGTAGGTGGGAATTTTGAGTGGAATTTCGATGGGAGGCTCGCGAGTGCCGATTATTTTGCCGTCTTTCGAGCGCACCAGCATTGATTCCTGTAGGTTCGGCAGCATTGGTCTCGAGAAAGCCGCTTTCAGCAGTTCCTGTTTCTTAGCCTCTGTTTTCATGTGCCGGTACTTGCAATGCTTCTTTTTCGTCTTCTTCACATTAGAAGAGCTGTGATGTTTGTCCTTGTCCTTCTCTTTGGATTTCGATTTCTTCTTCTTATGTTTCTTATTCTTTAAAGATTGCTCATCATCAGCTGTTTTCTTTTCAGCAGCTGCATCAGGCTTTGCTTCCAAACCAAGCTCCGAATTGGATTCGTTGGGATTTGTTTTTGACTGCGATCTACAGCTTACATCGTCTCTGCTTGTTTCTTCGCAGTTGGATTCCGACTTTATTGTCTTTGGCCTTTGCACAGTGTTCAAGCCATTTGAACTGGAAAGAGGCTGGGATAAGGACATTTTTCGTTTCCCATTCTTTTTCAAATGACCATTGGCTGATTGACTGAATGATTGTCCCTCAACAAATTTTTTTGGCTTCAAAATATCCTTTTTACGATTCTTCTTTTTCTTTTTATTATCCACATCGTATCCAGAATCGTAAAATTCAGCTTCTTCAATATCTATAAGAGAAAAAGATAAATTTATTGAACAACCAACAATAGAATTCATCTGCATTGTAGATAGATACTGCAACTAAGAACTATATTATCAACAAACTATAATTTTTATATTTTTAAAAATTGGAAAAAAGGAAAGACATTGGCTGATAACTTTTTTCAAGCAAGAGCATGAGGGGGGGGGGCGTTTTGAAAAGAAATTGGAGAAGGTTTTGGAGATCCAATGAGGAGTAACAAAGCCTTCATTAAATTCTAAATTTATTCACATTTGAAACCGAATCAAGTTCATTCGAGTTTAAAAAATTGTTATTTCAATTTCAATGACAAAACTTCTAAATAATCACTTTGAAACCACAATCAAAAAGATTTGGGAGGGAAAAAATACGCTTGATCCCTACTATTTCTATGCCTATTTTCAATTAGAAATGTGCTCCAAAATAAATTCATTAAAAATTCATTGTATAGTTCTATATCATAATTTCATTTACATTGTATATAAATGTTATAATTTCATATAACATATTTTGGATTTTCTATATTTATTTTCTATGTCAACCTTCTAAATTCAAAATTCTCTGTGGTGTTTTTTTCTGAGTGGAAATTGTATCAAGTGAGTATTGAAAAGGGAAATAACCTGTATTTGGACATTTTTATCAAAATTGGAACAGAAGAAGTTTTGGCTAGCGCATGTTTTTTCGTTCCTTCAATTGTATTTATTCAATGAAATTAATAAATATCATTATATTAAAATTTCATGTAACTTCAAAATAATTTCTAAGCACAAGTTACATGCGTTCTTGGTCATTTTTAAGAGTTAATAACTTCACATCCTTACTGAAATTCCACATCTTTCAATTTGTAGAATATCATGATGATAGATACGCAGGCCACACATTTTAGGGACATTGTATTTCCTCAATTTCTTTTTAAAGGTTAAGAAGATCACAATGAAAGTTTTCCCACTTACCCATTTCACCAGCTTTCAACCAAATGTCTTCAAGAACTCCCATTTGCTCTTCATCGGGTATCTCCTCCTCCATTTCCATTTCATCCACCACTCGTTGCACTTCTTCAGGCACTTGTTCTTCTTCTCCTCCTCCTACTTCCTCTCCTTCAGCTGGTTTTCTTTTTACTGCGGGTGCCTGCTTCTTACCAGCCTCGGCGTAGCTCTTGGGAATTTCCTTGTTATTGCTGTAATCAGACAAATATAATTACCATCACAGTAATACAATCACAGAGAATATTTTATATGCTGCTATACATAGAATTGTTACACATATTTTATACGTTGCTGTAGGTATTGGAGCTATCAAACAAACAGAAATATCCAAGAGATATTTGAAATTGAAATTACACAGAGATAAATAATACGATTTCCATTTAGTACCACAAAAAGGTTAAATTTCAGGCAAGTTGTCTCCAATAAAACCTAACCCAAATGTGTTAGCTCAGTAGAAGCTATCTTGAAATTTACAATATCTACAAAAAGCAGAAATAGCAGTAGTTATATTACAGAATAAATAAGCTGCTTTTAAAGAATAGATACAGTATGAATTACTCGATTTTCTTAAAATGAAATGAATTTGTAATAAAATACTAATGAAACACGATAAGGAATTAAATTCAGAAGAATTTAGTAATTTGAACTGTAAAGAAAGCTGCCCACGATTCAGTAATAAACCGGCTATTGAGCTTTAAGGTATAAACAAACAGTTATTCACAGTAGAACAAAGAAGACACATAAAGGAAGGCTCCTAGGTAGTAGTATCAAACAATTTCATAGATTAATGGAATGTGAAAAATTATGGTTTCACAGAGAAAATAACAATCAAATTGACCTTTACATGAGTACGATACTTAATGCTGCATGTAATTAGCATATTTCTCTGATAATCAGAATGCTTCAGCGTCATCCCCAATTATTATCCCCTATTCTCTACAATTGAAATGGAATGAATGATACTTATTACTAATTATTTAGTAAGTTTACTACATCAAAAAAGTTATTTTGAATCAAAATCAATGTTAAAATGTTTATTTGGCTTGTATGCCTTTGTAGTTTTAAATTAATAATTTCTTATTGTGGTGATTTTTTGAGTGAAAATTGTGTATGCGAATTTTAATTTGGAACATAAAGAAACTTTGGACATTTTTCTCCAAATTGGAGTTAAAGTAGTTTTGGGCAAAAGCTTTTTTCACTTCTCACTATTGTTATAATTGTGACAAAATAAATAAAGAAGGGTGGTGCATATTTCAGCCTCCCCATCAAATTGAAATGTAAAGTAATATGGATGAATAATTTATAAAAGAAGAAAACAGAATTGTGTGAGATCTTACTTTTTGTTGACGAGTATGTCGCCTTCGCTTGGAACAGGCGCAGCAAAATGCCGGTTAGGATCCTCTGGGTGGGAGCCGACATCTTTGCCTTGAATCCACAAGTCGTAGCGGTCTGGCTGCAGTCTTTTCACAAACGTATCCATGCTTATCTTAACATTGTCAGGCCTGTATAAATTGAAATTTCATCATTTATCATTTATTCAATAATAATTATAAATATAGGTGAAATTCAACAATTCCATCAACAAGTAACACCCAAAAACGTTTTTCAACAAAAACAAAAACATTTTCAATCTTTCTAGATTCCTCTTTCTTTAAAATTCAAGGCCAAGCGTGCAATTTCATTGAAACACTAATAGAAGATTCGTAATTTACCAATTAATTTACTGTTTTCTATGAATAAATCATTATTTCAGTAATTGGAGTTTGTTATAAGTATGCCTGCATAGTCTGCTAAAATATCAAATGAAAATTTACCCTTTTATCAGAGATGTTGTGGAAATCATCCATAATTTAGGTAAGTGAAAACAAAAGGTTGTCAGATCCATAAAGTTTATTTAAAATACCATACTTGTGTTTCAATGCTCAGGGCTTTGTGGGTCTGACAACATTTATTTTCATTTACCTAAATCAAATGAAAATTTTCTGAAATAATATGGTATGCTACAATAGTATATTTTATTCTTCATTGTCAATTGTGGAGTTGATATTTTTCGAAATAAGTTCATAATCGACCAATTCCAGAGAAAAATATTTATTCAATAGCATACAAAGAATGCCTTGATAGATTTTTTCAAAGTAAAACACTTTAGCGTATGTTGATTAATAGATTATATTGATTTACAGGGAAATCCAGGAAATTTTTGTGTTCAAGATCTATTCTTAGGAATCAAAAATAAACAATGGGTTTATAAAAAACTATAAATTAACTTGGGCTACCTTTACACTTTCTTTACCTGCAAACACACTGTGATGCTCTTTTGCCATATTCTACCCATCGTGGCGATGCAAAATTTGTTGACTCGGCACAATTGAAGCCATGATTGAAGCCAGCATGATAACCGTATGGAAAAGTTATCATAATTTCTCCCGCTTCTTGAGTGATCTGTGAAAATATTTTTCAATGTATAGTCGAATTGCAAGACTTTCACTTTGATAAAGCACCTGAATTGATTATGAATTATCTCATTACACCTATTTACAATACTGTATTATGAAAGTGTATGAGTATTCATCCACTATGTTTTAGCTATAATAATATAAAATAGTAGAAGATAAAATAAATTATTATTATTATTGGCGTATGCCATATTTGGTGGGGAGTCCTAAAAGTCCACCGGCAAAATCAATAAAAGAAATATTAGATACATACTCTGATACTCAGAACATGATAATAAGTTGCAACGAGATTAAAAAAATATAATTTTATGTTGATTCAATCCAGAAGCCTTTGAAAATTGAATGAGCTGATCACTTGAACATTGAATCAGATTGGAAACATTCAAATTATTCAACCTGCATAATAGTTCTAGACTTTTATCACGAACATCAATAGCTAAAATAGGAAAATCATGTTAATTGAAATGAAAAATGTTTGAAAGACATCACAAGCAACAGTTATACTATCACCAGCTGCCCCTCGGCATTTCAAGTTGATTTTGTCTCTCATGCTGACAATTGAAATTACTCTCAATATAACAATCGACCAGCAGAGACCAACAACATATAACCGAATAACATAGTTATTGGTAGTTCTAACAAAGCACTACAATAAAGAATGAATTATCCCTAAAAATATACAATAATCGACGTTATTAAAATAATTAAGAACTAAAATGAACATCTCACACACTTTACATACAAGGAGTGTTATGCAATCGCGATATGAATAATCAATTAAATAATTTATACGAGGAGAAAATTATTCATAAATAGGAACTAACAAAATATTGAGGTCATTTATAAAGTTATTTGGTCAAAATTAATATGAAACAACAACAGCAAATAGTTGAATAATACTTTGCAACTATAATTAATTGATCAATAACCAACTCATAGTCAAGAATTTTTATAAGGAATAAACATTCAGTTTTATTTGAAGCCTTACTTTTTTCAGTGGAATAGAATATTTTCGAAGGACTTGAGGTGAGATGATAGTCATTTTATGCCTCAAAAATGCTGAGCATGATTTGGCGTGCCCTGAGAAGAATCCGGTTGCCAGCCTTTCAAGCCTTCGTCCATGTTCTGGTGGAATCGCATACCTTCATAACAAACCAAATACATTATATTAAATTATGATTTATTATTAGTAATTGAAATATTACATTGTAATAATTGTAGATCAATGATTGATGATTAAATGAAAACACGTGGATTTTGCCAATTCTACACAAACTTTAGGATGAAACCATAGGTACTAAAGGCGTACAACGTAAACTGAGAATGAGAGAATTATAAGAGGTTCGCTTTCGAGAAGCTATTATATTCTGTGTTAAGTGTATAATTCATTTATTTATTAATCTATTGGAAAAACACACATCGGTTGAAAGAACAGGCATAGCCCTTGGTATTTCAAAACACAATTTTCATTAAAATATAGTCCAAAATTTGAGAATACAAGTCCAAATTTCTTCTTCAGCCGAAGTTTTCTCACTCAAAGAAATGATCTGAAAGTGATAATAATTTTTAAATTATTATAATAATTGAAAATATGTGTGGTTTTGTTCAAGGAACGGTTCTACAATATCAACAAGGACTCATAAAATTTCTAATAATTATTGTAACCATTGAAATAAAATCGAGAGAGAAATTATATTTTAATGAAATTTCACTCGAACTCCCGTTTAATAAATTTATGTTTATCAATTATTGCCATAGCGATAAAATGAATGGATGGCGCAGAATGGACTCACTAGTTTCAACTGATCACTGAAGAGAGCACGAGTGACGTAGCAGAGTGGCAGTGAAAATAATAATGCTAAAAATAATAATAATAGTTGGGAGAAAATAATGCCAATTCGAGTGGTTTGTTGAAAATTTAAATTTCGTCATATAAATATTCTATAAAATACAGTTAAATAGCGTTGCAGAGGGCTTGGTTTGAATCGACATAACAGGGTTCCAGATTCTAAAGCCATCTAATCCATGCATTTAAGATCGATTGAAAGGTTTCATAGGAAGTGAAGATCCTGTTACTTCTCACAAGTAGTAATCTTTGATAGAATATATCTATATTGGAGAAGTTATATCTATTGTCTCCACCAATAAGCTGACTCAACATCTGTAATAGTATAATATAAGGTCTAGCAATTAAGATTAGTTAGCTCATTACTGTATTTGATGTCGGTTATTGCTGTATTTCTATTAATAAAGTCTTTTTAAAAAGGCAACCGTTGGTTTCGATTACTTATCTTTTGATGATTTTCACTTGATAATGTGAACCGACCACCACATTATTCTTACTTTTACGTAATATTTGTATGACAAGAACTGTCAATCCCCAAAAGAGCACAACATAATGACTACTGAAAATTACATATTTTCCCCCACCTAAGCCTGTGATCCGTCCCACAAGCTCTTTCAAGTGATCGTTTGAAACTAGTGAGTCCATTCTGCCCCACTCTGGATTTACTAGTTAAGAAATGTTTCATTGCGATGCATCAAGATAAAATGTCTGTAGATGGTAAAGGCAATAAACGAGAACATGATATTACATCAGCACTAGATTTAGAAAGAACCTTGCTGAGTAAGTGAAGTTACTCGACCAACAAAATTATTTACTGTCGCAGTAACTTTATAGGGGAAAAGCAGCCAATCAATGAAAGCAATAACATATTTATTGAATTGTGAAGAAATTGGGCTTATTTTTCTGCGTGGTGAATCTTTTAGCTCAAGTACTTCCAATTCCCACAACAATTTTACAGTTATTTCTGCGCTGGGATATGAAATTTTAGCTGTTTCAGTTAATGCTCTAAATTCAAATTTTATATAATACGGTATTTCCCCTGAACTATAAATTCTTGGTTGAAGTGCTGCGAAAAAATATAACCTAGTATTCACCTATTATTAAGCTTCGAACTTATTAATCAAAATTTGGTATAAAGACGATTTGGAAAATAGTCTGTGTTTTTTAACAAATAAGTTTACTTGTTTCTGTAAAATGAATAAATTATGCAGAGAATGATCATTACGGTGCTGGTGGGTTAGCACATAACCCCACTCACTGTTTATGACCATTCTATGATTCAATAGACCAGTCACAAACTTGGCAAAAGTTAATTTTCATATTTCTCTACACTGGAATGATGATAATTCCGGTAAAGTACAAAAAATATTATAAAACGTAATAATAAAATTATTTATCCCGGAAACTCACCAAGTTTTAGGCAGGCCAAAGTGCAGATAGTTTATGCTATAGAGATCCATGTCCTCGGTGTGCCAAGCAAATGTAGTTTTCCACATGCCAAAGTATAAGTAAGCAGTGTTCACACCTTCAATACTGATGCCGTAGTCTTCGTTCACGTAATCCAGAATTGTACCCAGTCGATTGATATTCCATACCTGACAACAATCCATCTCATATAAAAAAAGCATAATTAAAAAAACTCTTAATTAGTAATAATAATAATCATCATCATTTTTATTCATCAATTACATAAACATAGGTGAGTGCAACAAACTAGAGTTTGAGCTCTCTATCACTGACTCTAATGAATAATATGACATAAGTTATTGATATTTAATCATGAAAATATATTTTATCCGTAAATTATAATCATAGGAATAGATATAACTTATTTAATGATAAAATCTAAAGCTATTCTCAAGCTTAGATATACCGGTAATATACTCTACTTTCATTCAAACAAATTAACATACATTGTTGTTTTGATGTTTAGACTTGGCCTGTGTGTTATGATGTTTGGCTCAAGTGAATTTGAATTACTCACAAATTATTTTGATAAGACTTACAGTAGACCTACTTATATCACCAATAGCTAGCCAGTAAAGTGAAGATTCAAATACACTATGCTCTATGTACATCATCGAATAATCCGATATTTTCTTCACCATTCAATGGTCTCGAACAATTGAGCAGTGTGGCCATTTATTTTTGTGTATTTCTTTTCAAAAAGTAAAATAATGATAATGATGAATTAATAGATAGTGAAGACCTTTCAATTTGATACATGTAACTCCTTGAATTTATATTTTTTGAGTAGTTGTGAAGGTGATATTGTGGTAGTAATCCATATAAATGAAAAGACAAAATGTTGTCAAAACACAAAACTCAATACAGTCTTTTCCTAAAACAATCTATTCAATTATAAAGTCAACTGTTTCTCAGTTTGATGAAGAACAACACCAGGTCGAAACGACCGTCATAATAATGCCGGGTTTTTCCAAGCACACTCAAACTTGAGGGACCCTCAAATTTTGATAGAACAGCTGAAATTTTATACACTAAGTATAGGAGATGTCAACTGTTGAATGTGAACTTGAGGGTCCCTCAAGTTTGAGTGTACTTGGAAAAACCGGGCATTGGTGTTTTTCTACTATAAAAGGTAGAATGAAGAATTGATAGAATAGGGTTAATGAGAGTACTCACATCAACATCTTTATCAGTGAGAGTGCCGGATACATCAGCGCCGTAGATGGGTGCCACATAGGTGATATTCTTCCAGTACTTGCGTTCGAGGTCCTCGTAGTTGGAGTGGTGCGGCGTGCAGTAGCGAGCACTCTCCGCCAGCTTCTTGTACTCCTGGATGGTCATCGACTTCTTCTGAATGTTGATCTGCTGATAGAGGCCCTGCTTGCCGGTTACAACCTGGCAGATCGGCGCCGGAATCGTCACATCCAGGTCTGCCATTTCATAGCCGCTTTTTCTAGGCTTCCATTCGGGTGGAGGAATCACCTTCAACCACAAATATCAGTTAGGCTATGAACGCTCAAATACTAATCACATACAAATCTAAACTAAATTGATTGTAAAGGTTAGATATTGTGGTACTTCTTCATAATAATGAAAAAAGAAATGATGTCAATATGTCTACCACTTATATTTTGAATTTTTTATATAATCAGTAAAAATTTTCATGGCAAAACCTGCCACATCCTCAGCTGTTCTCATGTTTGATTGCGGGACAATATTCCCTGCCCAGCTAAACTAGGTATAGTCCAAGCAAAGAAGACATAATCGCAAGATGGGAAAACGACTTCGGCTCGATCAATGTCAGTTCAAAAATTATAAATTAGTTCTCAAATTGTAGAGCAGAATGTTTCCTACAATTTGAGAACAAATTCATCAACTTTGAACCAATATTTAACCATGGATTTCATGGCAAAATCTGCTAAACCTAGGTGCTGATGATATAAAAAATTTACAAATATAAGAGATACGATATTTGCAATATTATATTAACTGACTTAAATTAACTCAATTGATACAGTTAATAGAGATATTTCAACATGATTGGTTTAAAGGAAATATTTCATTTTTTCTTTTGTTTTTTAATAAAATGTATATTATTAACGTAATATGAATAAAACTTAGAACCAACACATGATATAAAATTGGTGATACCAACACAAGATATAATCTTGCTCTGAGATAATAATTAGGCCTATAAGAGATGAATGAGTGTACAGTTTTGGGTAAGACAAACTAATTTGAATAACATAAAATGTAGGCTATTTTATAATAAACTCAATAAGTTTAAATAATATAGTTTATGTAAATAAACCCTTCATGAAATGAGACCATAGTTATGAAAAAATATGCTTCCAAAATACTGATAGGCTAAGTGATTATAATTAAGCAGTTGAAAAAGAGAAAAAATAAATGAACAACGAATTCCGGATAGAGAACAATTTTGAATATTCACCATAAAGTAGTGTGGCCTAATTTCATACAAGATTTCCTCACTATTTTAAATTCTAATATAAAGCAAAAAATATCCTGAAACTCGCCATTTCAAGGTGATGGAATTGATTTTATAACCCTTCAATTTCATTGAAGACTTAGACAGAAAACATTGTTCTTATTCGTAGAATCGAATTTGTAATAAAGTTTGCGATCAATTCTAATCGTCAATTATTATTTAGATATTTCATCTTTTTATTCTTCTTCTATGATTGTGCTGTTTCCTGTTTAGTATGGAAAATGATTGTAGCTTTATGGATCACGGAAATAAAAAAACAATTAGAAGATAAAAAAGTTATTTTATTTTCATTCGAGTTCGTGACATATCTAGATACCATTTTACATATTAGACCATCAATACCATTCATAGATGAAATCAATATAATTTTTCTTTTTTACATAAGTTGCATTCTCCTTTTTTCTACTATAACAGGTTGTCTGAATAAGCTCAATAAACTGAATGATAATTCATTGTTTATCATGGAAGAGCATAGCCTCATTTTTGCCCAAACAAGGATTTTGACGTTAAAGCGTTTAACAATGATTGCGTAGTTTTAATGTGCTGCTTATAGACATTTATTCTCCACCAATAACGTCTAATTTAATCGGATATTTGGATTATTCAGGATTTCCTCTAATAAACTTTTATTGCATTTTTGAAGTGATTATAATTATATGAGTAGTTGTTCGAGATATATATGTATATGAGTAATGATTGTGTAGTTTATCTAACTAAAGCTACATGTCAATTTAATTAGATATCATCCATATCAATAGAAGACATGATACAATAAACAGGATTTCTTGTAAGATTTCAACAATGAAACAAACCCTCTTAAATTCGATTGTTTCTTTTCAAACATATTGAGATAAAGTTAATATACGGTTTAAAACTACACAAAACGTTTACGAATCATACAGGACCTTTTAATAAGATGTAAAAAACGTTTTAATAAAACTAACATACTCTCAGTTCAAATAATCAATAAAATTTATTGCCATAAAAAACTAAGAACAATTTCGTTGTGCAAAAATTCCTTAGTCTAGTAAATTATTTATTGTTTGTTTGTTTATGAGGGTGAAGCCCACATAAGCTAATAGGTTTGTGCGTGGGTAATGAAATGGATGATAGATGACGACTACTTTTTAGGTAGTCGGGACCGACGGCTTATCGTCTCCTCCGAAAGACGGGGTGGTCGTATCTATGTGATTGTGCAGTGGTCAAAAATTGTTCTCCGCTTGGGATTCGAACCAGGGTCCACCTGGTTATCAGACCGGCGCTTTATCACTCCTCCAACGAGCAAAAAATAGTAATAGATGAATAAAAAATGGAGAAGATCAAGAATGAGAAAAAATACAAGAGTAAGAAGAGATCAAAAGAATATAGATTAATATCAAGAGAAATTTTTTTCTCATAAGTTACTTACTTCTTAATTAATGTTGATTCAAATGAAGCTTAATTCTTGGAAAAATTAATACAAATCCATTCATTAAGATCAATATTTTTATGGTGAGTCAGAAATGCATGAGGTACAAATTTATGAATTTTGTGTTAATATACATAAGCTGTCTACATATTAAACTTAGACTACTATGGAAGACTTTGAACTTTCTTGTACTATGTGGTCTTAGTGAGTATGTCGGCCTATCAGTCTCTTCACAGTAATCTTTATAATTATTCATGTATTCTATTAATATTTTTAGATATATTTGCTTCAAAGTCATAACATGGAAATCCCTGAAGACTTTCTGGGAAGGATAGTCTCGGATAATCGAATTAATATGTTTTGTATTATTACTATATTACTATGTATTAAACTCGTATAAAATATGAAACACATATTCACTACATCACTTACTTTAGCCAATCCAGCTTTATGGGCTCCTTTCGATTCCATGTATTCAATGAATTTAGAGAAATCTTTGAATTCGTCATAAGTTGGTCGGAAAACCATTATTTCCGGCTGGCCCGATTTGGGCAGGTCTTCGTCGTCAGACATTCTGCTCTGCAACAATACAATAAAATATAGTATATTCTTATATAATAATCATTCCATACAATGAAGTATGTAACTTACTTACTTCATACTTTTTCTCTGTGTCATGACCAGTGCTGGTTGAGCATCTTCATACTTTTAGAATAAAAGATACTGTTGAAAAATCCATGGAATAACTCTTCTGTACTATACTTCTTGGAGAAACGTACTGCAGTTGAGTCTGTTTGCCCGTATTGCCTTCAATAGCGGGAGCTCGTCAAGATCTATCTTTCTTGATGAATTTTTGTAATGAGCTTGCCAGGGTAAGGAAACAAAAGAATCACTCCTCAAACACCACCTTACATCAATCAATACTGCATCATAATCGGCTATCAGAGGGTCCTGTACAGTGCACATCCACATTGTGATTGTGACTCAAGAGATGTTGCAATATTATCAAGGCAGGTATTGCCTATAGTGTGTGCATAATTTGTTACATACATTCCATGGCTCTGATGTATATATTTGAATGCAATATAAACACTGTCGTGTATTTTTATAGGGTATTATTGCCATCAAAACGGCCCTACTAAGCATGTGATAATCTGTAGGCTATTGTACACGGCAAAGTTTATTTTCAAGATTATACAGTGTTTCCGAAATATAACGACAACCTTCTCAAGCTGACTGACCAATAGCTCGTATATGTTCCTTAGGCCTACAATTTTTTGCTTTCTCAATAATAATCTTATTACTTTTTCTTATTCCATTCTTGTTGAGATTGTTTATAATTTACGACAAATGAGCCTATTGTATTTTATTTATAATTTTTTTTTAGTTTTACGTTGTGAATAGTTTTCAAATTGAAATGGCACCTGCTTGAAAACCCACGGGTTTAGCATCTCTAATATAATAACTAATAAACTTAAGCTACGTAATAATTTATAAAGCTAATAAACGAACGAGGTATGTTGGGCCTAATCTGTAGTAGACAATATTATTAACTTGTAACGATTTCCACAATGCACAATATGATTATCCAACCGTTTTGAAGAGAAAAATAAAATTAACTTATGTTAATTCAAAGTTAAGAGGAAAATAAAGTTAACTTATAATAAATAGAATAAGATAGCATAATAATAATTTGGTCAATTATTCAGTTTGGGTAGCTTAGAGCCCATGGGTTTCACAGATCTGTGAGTTAACTTATTTGGATTTATAAATTTTAAAAAATTTCATAATAAGTTACTTCAAAAAAATTAGAACCTTAACCTCACGGCTGTCATTCCAAAATGACACATCGCAATACTGTTGTGCGGTATGATAATATGATTTAGAAGGTAATCCATAAACGCTGTTTGATTCAAGCTATTTTTACTGACCCCCAAATTATCTGCACTCGAGAACAAAAAATGTATTATTGTAAACAAACAGACTACAGACCGCTGAGTTAGGTTAGCTTGATCAGTTAATTTTAAAACCAAATAAAAGTAGGCTACACCGTACGTATGAACACTGTAAAGTTAGCACTTGATTAAAAGAGTTTACTAGTTTGAATAAAGATGAGTTTAAGTTGATTTTCACTATTTTTCTAATAAAAAGTGAAGATAGAAACGAAAGAGAAAGTTGAGAACATGAAGTTATGAGAGCAAGGAGAGGTTATATATTGTATTACAATTATCTCTCATTTCAAACATAAATAAGTTCAATTTTCATCAAACGAATAAGTTTTCATTTGAAAAAATCATTGTTTCCCTAATTCTTACACAAGAATATCAATAATGTGAATAATTGCCATTAACTTACGTTTATAAGACGACTTGGCTTATCCACAAAATTCAACTGTCAAATTCAGCACACTGATCAAACATCCACATTACAACTAAAATTATTCAATAGAACTATCATTTCCACTTTCTAAATTAATTAAATTGCACAACACAGCACAAAATAATGCAGTTTAATCCATTCACTCACGCACGCGATTGCACGTCAATAATAGAGCAAAATCCTGACCCACTCGCGACTCGCGTTCATTCTTCCTCAGGCGTTCACTTCATACTGGGCTACTGGCACTGCACTGGTCTGGCTGTGGTAGTTGCTTGCTGTGCCTGGCGCTGGCGTCCTGCAAACATAACAACTTCTGGTTCTCAGTAATTAAAAATTTAATGGGTAGGATTAAATTTCTATCCTTGGATGATGGTTAGAAAGAAACAAATATTTGTTCAAAAAATAGTACTTTTTCGAATAAAATGAATGACTATTGAAAACTAGTTTATAGAAATTAGTGAATTGCAGCAGCCATTGGTGCATTCGCGATGGTCACGAACGCAAGAATAACCGGGAGTGTTTTCATTTAAACTAATCAATAATTATTTTGTACATAAATTTTTATACAAATTTTCTTCGGCAATTCAAAGAATTTATTAATTAGAACAACTAAATTATAGTCAGATGTTATATGAGAGGAAATTCATCTTTTTTGTATTTCTATTAAAGGATTTTGTAAAACCCCTTTAGAAAGTAACTCACGGGAAAAATTGGTGTGATTTTTTTTAATTCAGGCTACTACCAAAATATTTTTCAAGTAAGGTAAATATAAATACATAATGATATGGTGATAAAATATATAAATCTATGGAAAGGTTCTCGTCAATTAACGTAAGTTATTAAATTTATATTAAAATTAACAAACCCAAGACCCAACGTTCCAAAACCACGAAAAAAGGGATGGATTTTATTGTAGCTGATATGATGGAAGTGATTTACGGGAGGGGTAACTTTTGAAAGTTGGATGGGTGGGTGGTAAAGGAAGGATGGTCAGGCGGTACTTGTGATAGGGGATTGCTGTAGTAATTTTATGTATTCTGTCCATATTATCTGAGCCGTTAACTTATTTCTGTACTGTAACAATCAATTGATCTTGACTAGATCGAGCTAGAAGTCGTGATGAAATTATAATTATCTAAGGATTGAAACTGAAATCAATTGTTTAAAATATTGATGATACGGTAATGATTTTTGACAATACTCTATAGCAGGGGTGCCCATCCACCCCATGGCTGATGGCGCAAAATCCCCCCCAAAATCCATTGCTTGTCCAATAGTCCCACAAAAAACCCACTCATCCACCCCCCCCCCCTCACTAACAAAACGTGAGAAACAAAATGTTACCAGTGAAATCATGAACTTTATGTATTGAAATAATTCAATGAAAGTTGATTTCAGCAACTACACTTCATTTGACGTGAAACTTTAAGAATACAATATGTAACTTATTCAAAAGACAGATATTTTAATATTCATTCCATAATAATATGTAGTGTAACTTACAAAACACTTGAATGCTTCTTCTAATTACCCTTTTTCAGGAGCATTAAACTGGGGGTTGCACATTCGCAGTGAAGCGAGGGGTCCGGGGGACCTCCCCCGGGAAATTTTGTACAAATTTACTCTAAAATTGCTTTTGAGAAGGCCATTTTATGGTCTATTAAATGAGGAAATCCCAATTTTTTGAGCATGAAATATTGATAATGATAGCCTATAGGCCAATTCAATTTAAATTGTGGACTAATTCAATACTAAGTTTAAGATTAAAAAACAAATAAAAATTCAATATTTATTACGAGTTATTAAAAACTCGTTCACTTTGAGATTTGGATAAAATTTAAAATTATACAACTCATTCTTTCAATATTGCAGTCTTTACTAGCAAATCTTCACTTGCTTACATTGCAAAATTGATCCCGGTAGAACCACTGCATGTTTCGATTTTCAAGCTGAAGTTTTTATAAGTTTTCATTTTATTCATTCAAAGTTGAATTAAACTTCCATAAAATAATAAGTGCCCAACTGCCAGTTTTTGTAGTTTGGTAGTGCGAACTGCCAAAGCATAATTACTTTTTAAAATAATTTATTATTCACTATCAGATTCAGAACAGCTTAGCAATATCTAAAATTTCATACTTATTGCCACGGTCATACCGTCATAGATTGATAAAAATAGCTATCAATGATGGATGAATGAAGAAGGATTTCTCCCGCTAGGAAAATTTTTTTCAGAAAAAGTACTCTAAAACTATATTTTTAAGAGTTTCAAGCCTTATTATTAGTTTCATTATTTGTTACTGTTATTAATAGTGTATTAATTTCTCAATTATTAGTCTGCTGTATAATATGTGATTTTAAATCATTGTAAGCTTAAATCCGCATTTTGAGCAAATAAAATTCATTTGAATCCAATTCTTCAACCAGGTAGGTGAACAGTCAGTAGGCTAATCGCGGTCCTATTGCCAAAGACAGTAATTTTGTTCAAGAGGGTTTTAAATAGGTTTAACTTGTAATATTATTAAACAGATACAGCCTACATTACATTCAACAGATATAGATTATATTACACATTTTGTTGTGTGGCCATTTATTGATATTAGTTTGCAAGAATGCAAATTGCCAAGTTCTAAGAAATGAAATATTAAAAAAAATTCTCGATATTTTTGTGGTGCGGGCCCCTTGGCGCGCGCCTAGTTGGCCTACCCTACCCTTGAATCAGGTACTGATTCAGGTACCGAATCAGGTACTTAAATCAGAAAGCTCAAAATTTGAAGAACAGGATATTTAATATCCTGATTCTAAATAAGTTGGAAAACTTGTCAAGTTAAAGGCCTTTTTATCTATTTCCATTTCCAGATTTTTCACTATTTTCTTTTAGCCGTGCGTCCCCTGGGATCTTTTGCCCAGGCAGCAGGCACTGTATTCTATACAATTCACGCAAAGCAGAAATTAGTCTACCGCTTGATACTTGAGGAATAATGTTTTCATTTTACCTTTCCTCGCCCGACGAAGTTTTCGGTTGAAGCTTCTGTCGCTCTTCGGCTTGTTTTTTCCACATAAGGTTTTGATGAATCGTCTCTACGATTATTTTATATTTCAGAATATTGTATATGCAGCAGAATATTTCATTGAACAGAGTTTTCTCTTAGAGTGCTCTAGCCACTTGTCATCCCTATGCTCTGCACATTTGTATTTGAAAGATTTTTCCAACTTTTAAGACATTAAAATTTATTACGTCTACATTAAAGTTGAAAGAAAAAATATAAAACACTACTAACTGCGAAAATTACAAATAACACTACAGTACTAAAATCTTCAAAACCACGTAGTACCACATACACAGAACACAACCGCTCAATTCCACACTGGAACAACGACTGAATATGAAAATTGTGTAAAATTGAAGAACAAACTATTTTTACGTCAAGTCGTCAACTATATTCTATATACTGAGAAGGAATAATTACAGATTACAGGAACCGATTAAAATCGATTTTGTTTATGTTTGTTTAAGTCAGGATTCTATTGGAAGTTTTGCGTGCATTCTGAAAAATAATCTGAATTGCTGAAGCATGGCGCTGTGATTATTTGTAAACAGAGAGTAGTTAGACATTTTTAATCCATATTAAGAATAACTTAATGGTTGTATAGGCCTACAACTGTCATATATTATTCTATTATACAGTTATTCTATAGATATTAGTTAGATTATTCAAATGTAGAACACGTTTACATTCAAGTGAAACATCAAAAATAATAACTGCATTTTACTGTAATTGAATTAATTTACCGATTCCCCCCCAAAATTTTCAATCTTATAATAAATTTTCAATAATATAATAATATTCCCCCCAAATTTCGAGCCGATGGCGCAAGTTGCGCCATCAATCCCCCCCGTGGGCGGCCCTGCTCTATAGTCTATATGTTTGTAATACAAATTAGAATTTAATTACCGTACCACCGGAAAAAATTATTTACCGTTTCAAAAACAAAAAGTAGATCATTTTATAATTTTATCTGTGCTCAACGTGAAAATTTTACCTAATAAAAATGCATTGATTCTTTTAATTTATAGAGTGATAGGTTTATTAAAAGAATGCTTGTGTAATTGTGTATATGCATATAAATCACTGTATATACTTATATAAGTTACTCTGTGGATGTACATAATATGTAGTAGGCTACTGCAGATGACTACTGTATAGTCTGTCCTTGGTCCAAGCAAAGAAAGGATTCTGGCAATATTGATTCAAAAATGATAAATTCGGTATTAAATTGAATGAAACATTCTGATCTACAATTATAGACCTATTTTTCAATTTTTGAACCAATATTGCCGAGCTGGAGTCATTTTACCAGAATGTATTTTTTGCTTATTGGCTTGGACAGACTACGAGAGAACTTCTCTTTTCATGAATTGCGAAGGGAAGAAAAGTAATTTTTAGTACAGTAGCTGCGGCACTTGATTTTTTAAATGAGCTATAAATAAATATAGGTCTCTAAGAAACTTGAAATGTAGCCTACCTCTACCTATATAGTTCTTACCGTATTTAGGCTACAATAATGTTGAAGCATATAGCCTACTTGCTTACCTATCTGCTTTCCCCTAGTATTGGTACAGTAGTACCGTTTTTATTAGGTAGGTACCGTAACTTCTTATTTCCAGTGTCTTCTTCTCTATATCCGCAGGGATCGAGGAATCCAGTAGCAAGTGTCTTTGGATTTGGAGTTACTGGTAGCCTAACCCGGTGGTTACTGGTAGACCAATGTCTCGCGGTCTCTCAAAAAAACTGTTGATAATTAAGTTAGGCCATAGACTAAGAATAGTACATCTACGGTTAGGCCTATTCAAAGTTCAAACGTAATCCAAGAAAAGTAGCATATACGGTAGCCTACAAAAAATAATTATTGCCCAACATTTGAAGGTTTAATTTTATCCAAATATAACACTTGGTGAACAATTGAATAAAGAGACTAGATATTGGAAAACCAGATTTATTTAAAATTTGAGATATACGGTACCTACCGTATTTGCTGTTTGCTACACCATTATCTCTGGAGCTTACGACATTATCTCATATTTTGTGTAAGTATAATCTCTGAAGTAATTATTGTGTAGGACTTTTGAAGAACCTCTTTGATTAGACACTACCGTACATGCTTACTAGCTATAGGCTGGTGACTAGAGAATTGAAAGTCTAGAAATATAAAGATGGTGTTTTGCACTGATGCTGGTTTCCTCCCGTGTTATACTCATATTTAACTGATTTGGTACTGAAACCTGCTTGGCCTCAGCAATGATAGCTACTCGGGTTTCAGGCTATAATTAGTGCTGCCAAATCATTGTAGGCCTACTCGCCTGAAAAATTACAAAACGATATCCAATAGATTCCGATTCTGCAATGTATCACGTAAGTGAAGCACGATAATGATCTCTGTATAGCATAGGCTGCTCACTAATGACTTTTACATCATCACGTTTGGATGAAACGTTTCATATTATTGCATCATGTCACAGGTATAGATTTTTCAAGTAGCCTACCTAGGTACCTAACTAAAATAAAAGAAATAGATAGAAGGTTCGGAAAAGACTCTATAAAAAAGCGGCCTGAAAAAAGACGACAGGGAGAGAGAGTGAGGGTGTGTTTATGATGGGATGAATTGATTGATAAGAGGAGGGGGAAGACAGGCAATCTTTATGAAGAGAGATAATCACCGATCACCCCCTGAGTATTGATTGTACCAATATAAAAAAGGTAGGCCATTCTTTCATGGAATATAGGCCTACCTGATGAATGGGTTCAGCTTTGTAAGTTATTGACACTTTGGAATTATTATGATTACGACATTGCAGTTAAAATGTTTGAAAACTAGTGTAGGTGTAGGCCTAAACTAATATTGTACCGTAATCAAAAACTTTGACTGCAATGTCGTAGCATACAGGTAATTATAATACGGTAAATATAATACGGTAATTATAATACGGTAATCAAAAAGTGGAATTTTAATAAGGGTAATAGCATTCACATTTAAGTTATTGCAATTGCTGCAGATATTCATCATTAAATAAATAATAGTCTAGTTATTAATTATAATAGTCATTATGTATAAATAATAGTCTAACTTTGACACCAGTGTGCCGTGTGTCAGACGGGATCGTATTTGTATCTCAATGGAAATATTCACAGTGAATTGCTTGATTAACTTCTTAATGATGCATTTAGGGACGGATTTAGGATCTGTGTGCCCCTAGGCTTATCTTGTGGTGCGGGCCCCCAGGGGGGAGTCCGGACCCTTCCCCGGGAAGTGTAAAAAATTACTTCAAAATGTGTTTTGGAAGGCCTTTTTTAAGGGGTATTAAATGAGGAAATCCCATTTTTTTAGCATAGAATATTGATATAATGATATAGGTACAGAATGATTCATGAAGGACGCAACGCCCAAGTGTACGAATGTGGTAGTAATGGGATGGGTCCTTCATAAAACACTCTGTATAAGATCAATTCAATACTATAAGTGAGGATTCAAAAAGGATTCATGATAGGTTATTGGAGACACATCCACTTTGAGATTGGGATAAAATTAAAAATTGTACAACTCTTTTTTTTAATGTTGCAGTCTTTATATCAAATCTTTACTTGTTAACCTTTCAAAATTGATTCCGATAGAACCACGTTTTGATTTTCAAGCTGAAAATTTATTGTTTCCTATTTCTATCAAATCTTGACAATCAAAAAAAGACAACTATCATAACAGCTTGTTTGTTTAATGTACATAAAGAGAAACTTACCACTTTTGCCATTGAATTGCTCTTTACACGATCATAATATACTAGGCATGCTTTTTCTCTTAGATTGAACCAATGTAGTTATTCCTACACCTTGAATGGGTTTTTAGAGTATGGGACAAGACTTTATAATAAGTTACCTGATATTTTGAAAGTTGACGATTTGGAATGTTTCAAAAAAAATATTAAGAACTATCTTATAGATAGCCTAAATGTCCTTACAACAAAAATTAATTGTTGGATTTGTGATATTTATACTCTGTGATGTATTTTGAAAATTTATTTTAATTACTAGTACTGTTTTGCATTTTTGTAATGTTACAACAATAAATGAAATTTGAATTTGAATGTGATAGTTGGGCTACCCTTAAATCCGGTACTGGATGCATTAGCCAAACATCAATTTTCATCCCGTCCGATGATTCCCCTGGCCACACTGTTAAGGCCGGGCGTATGCTGGGACGCACGTGACGCAGCCCACGCGAAGTAGCCAATCACAGCTCATATTGATGACAAGAAAAGAGCTATGATTGGCTAGTTCGCGTGGTTTGCTTTACGTGCGTCCCAGCTTACGCCCGGCCTAACTGTTGAGAACGAATTTTAATTTTAAGTTCTTTTAAACTTCAATGGTTTGAATCTTCCATCAACAATCCGTACATCAAATTCAATCCCATTCACATTAATCAATAAGAAAGTACAGTAGGTGCATAATTTTCTGAAAAAATCTATATTTTTTAAAATATGGATAGGCCTACTTTTTTGTGTGCTGCACAGAATCAGTATTCTACCAACACTGTGCACTGTGCTCATACAAATGCTTGAGCGTAGGCAGAATACCGTGCAGCTGCAGCACACAAAAATCGACTATAAAATGGAATAAACGTTATACATATACCAATTACGACTGTCGACAAAAAATGACCAGTGTCGTACAGGGAGTGCATAATTTTCTTATACTCTTGTAGACTGATGTTTACTATCAATTGAGAGGGAGAAACAATGATTATGAATGTTTTCTGTTTAAAATAATAATCATAGTACGGTCAGTACCCTTTTGGATTATTCTCATTTTAGCATTTCAAAAGGGTAGTTACTGTGATTATTATTTCAAACAGAAAACATTGATATAGTAGCCCTAAGAAAAAGGAAATATTAATTATTATGAAATACAACAATTTGACTGAAACACATAATATATTCTCTACCACATATACTTATAACAATAAAACATTTAACATGTCGCCTAAATAACACTATAACTACATAAGTAAGTCATAAATAAATAAGTAAGTAAAATAATTTTTTCAGGATTTCAACTAATAATTTTTTTGAACACACAAGAGATTGTTAATAACTTGGAAGCAACGTAAATTTAACTTGCTGATTTTCTTATTGTATTCTAATTAAAGTTTTGACATTGAGAATATTACATTCTTTAGGATAAACCACCTAAATAAACATGATATATTATTCAGACAGCAATAAAACTATAAAACCTAAAATTCTACTAGGTACCTACTTGTAAAGTTATGTACAGCTACTTTTAATAACATGGACAAAATTAAATCCTAAATCACAGAAGTCAAATAAACAGTTATTTATTCAAGAAGATTAAAAACTGATCAATATTACAAATAAATTGTCAGGTTTGCAAAAAATAATATCATACCTCATTAATTTGGCCTCATTGAATATTTATAGTATTCATGACATACGATACAAATAGACTACAACACAAAACGTCTTCCATATATAATTAATGTAACTTATGTAAAATACAAAAAATACAGCGAACTTAATATTTATGTTGAATACAGAGTAGCAAATAATAGTAAAATATACTTTGAATATTTGATGGTCCTTTTCGAAAAAAGTGCAATTGTTTACTAGTGAATATACGCATACAACTGGAATGTTGTAATTTACAATTTGGAATGGATATTCAAATAAATGTCATTGGAATTTATCCGCACGTAATACAACAATCACTGAATCTTCAATAATTACTGAGCGGTAATTGGATCACAATACATTTTATCTATTTTTAAATTAAGATGGAAAATGGAATAACTGGGGTTTCAAATTGATATAGGTACTCGATTAAAAATATTTTTATTTATTTTTGCACCAAAAGGCTACAAAATAGCTATCCCAAATAATTTCAGTATGATCATATTTATAAATTGCTTGGAAGTGGTAACTGCTATTCCATTTTTAACACAATAATAAGTTATTGTACACACTCGTGGACTACAAAGTTCTAATATTTTTGGAATGACTAGATTGATTAGAAATCATCATTCTACACACTTATCACCTAAATGACACCAATTAATTTTATTCCAATGGCGAGATTCATTTAAAATAGGAGTAAATCAAATCCATAATCAAATATTATAATATGTTCTATGGTTTAATTTCTTAACCAGTGATAATATGATAAGAATAAGAGGCTGATATTAGAATAGCCGTCAGATACAACTAACTAAACCCTAATTCATTATGTTTACTAGAACATACAATGCATAAGATGTGGTAAAAGGTGATAATAATAGTAGTAATTTTTTGTTGATAGAATACGTCTGATGACTTATTCTTTTTTCTTAGCTTTTGATCTTTCTTCCTGATCAATGATAGCCAGATTTTGGCAGGCAACATAGCCGTGCAAAAGAGAAATGCAACTCTTTACAAAAGCTACTGGGGCAGTAGCCATGCAAACAATTTTGAAGAGACCAACGCCTGCTACAATAGGGCCAGGGGTGAAATGCATCAGGTAGAGGGATGCATAGAATGCCTCATTGCCTGCACACATGGAGAACAACACCAACTTATTGGTGTAGTAGAGACGCATTACAGGATTTCCAGAAAGATCAACGAATTTATGACTTGTTTTCCCCTGAAGCATGGACGAGTGTAAGTAAATCCAATGGCAGGAGATGTCTATAGCCGAGCTCAACTGAAAGAGGAACATGTATTCTGGATAGAAATAGCTTAGTGTAACACACAGACCAGTAGTACTACAACGATCTGTCAGTTGATCCAACATGGCTCCAAACTTGGTGCTCTGGTCGAATATACGGGCCGCATGTCCATCGATAGCATCCAGTAGACCACTGATAACATAGAGCCAGCACGAGATGATGTAGTTTGTCGGCATGAAATAAAATGAGGCAATCAACAAGATCACTCTTGAATAACCAATCAAGTTAGGCACGAACAGAAAAATGTTCTCCTTGGTTCCCTCCATGGTAAAGTCCTTCGAACAATTAAGCACTAGAAGATTTCTCAACAAACCAGAAAATGTTTAGTGTTATTCAATTTAATGTAGTTAATAATAATAATAAGTTAAATATCAATCTTTTCAAGTAGAAGCGTTACTCTTGTTAAGTTGGACTGTGAAAAAACTTATGACTTCTCTGAAATACTCGTCAAAATCCAATTTTCACGTCATAGTTTTTACGTGAAACTTGATATAGATTGTATTTCTGTGGCACAAATAGGAAGCTCTATAGAGTCGCAGCCTAAGTCACTAGATAGTGATTAGAAAAGACGTTTTTATAAGTAATCTACCTTTGATTTGGAATTGAATGGACGGATCACTGTCAAAATAAATTTGTGTTCTGGAATGACGTATGGATTTGAAGCACTTTTTTAGGTTAGAGTATTTGAATGTCTTGAAGACTTGAGTTCGAATAAATTTGATTCAATTTATATCGGCTAGTAAACTGGATTGGCTATAAATTAATGAGTTATTTACCGAAAAATTCACCTCTGTACCTTCAAAAAAGCAACAAACTTCACTGAAAAGCTGATTCAACTACTGAATGTACGGTAGGTACTTGGCAAAACAAGCGTCAGTTATTCACGTTCGATGCACCAAGAAAACGTGGATTCCTATCTTTTCGTATCTAGAAAATGTTCAGGATGTTTCTGATCTAATACAATTACAACAATATGTCATATTCTCCTTAAATAATGTAAAACATCACTCACATCGAGATCGTACATACATAACCAACGTTGGAGAAAAATGAATGGATCAATACCAAAACAAAACAAGCACAGTGCTGCTCCGCATGTCAGCTGTTAGTTTTCAAACCGAACCCAGAGTGCGCGAAATTTAATTCAATAAAATATTGCGGTGCTTTCACGCTGTTTTAAACTCAGTTTTATTTCTCTTAAAATCATTTGAAAAGTTAGAAAAGGGTTGACTCTAGGTATTAAGAAATATTTATCAAGTTGATATTCTTCATTCACCAACTTGGGTGTATACAATCTATACCACTAAAAGATGAAAAATAAGGAACATTTAAGGGTGAAACCCACATGACGAAATGAGCTTATGAGCGACATGACCCACATGAGCTTATAGGCTTCTGCCTGGGCAATAAAATGGATGATAGATGACGACTACTTCTCAGGTAGGTGGTCTCCCCGAAAGACAGGAATTTTTTTCTTGGTCTAATTTAGCAAAACTTATATTTTATTTTGTGAACAAAATAACCACCCCAAGTGTGTAAGTTATATATATACTATGTAAGTTAATATAAGAATGCGGGAGTCCGATCATCTAGAATGTCATAGCGGAAAGTCCGATCCCACTTGACGTCAAACCTGCAAAAGTAGACCAAGAAATAGAAGTACCTAATACATTAACTTACCAACTCAAATTTAATAATAACGATACCGGTACCTAGCTTTTCCTTGAAGAAAGTTTATAATTACATTAATATAATAATTATAACAAGTTGAAAGCATTGAAAAATTATTAAGTTAACTATAGTTTATAAATTATTAACATTTCCTTGAAGAAAGTTTATAATTATCACATTAATATAATAATTATAACAAGTTGAAAGAATTGAAAAATAATTAACTATAGAAATAAAAAAGATCAGCATTATATAGGTAATTATGTGTTAGGGTTTCCAATAAAATAAATAATGTAATAAATCTCAGTAACCTTTTTTAAAATAATTTTTAATTCAACATAAAATAGAAGCCCTAACAATAGATAAGTTACAATAAAATTTTGAAATTAATGTAATTTCGTAAGGAAAAGGAAATAACTTATGTGTTAGGATAGCCTACTTACATTGACCCATAAACTTCATGAGTTATTTCTTGACTTCAAAACAAGAAAAAATTGAATGTAAACATGGGTCCTTTGTGAAAAACGAATAGTTTTTGTATTGTGTAACAACTATTTTTTTACCCAGATAGTGATGACACGGAATTTTTAATAAATATTAATAAATTTATTAATTTGATAGTGATGACACAGAATTTTTTATTAATATTAATAAATTTATTAATTTTTCATTCAATGTCAGGAAGCCACTTACATTATTGTTTGTCGATTTATATTTTAGAAACAATTTTTAGTTTTGGAGAAGAGATTGACTCAACACAGATTGTTTAAGCGATAAACAACAAAATATATATCAATAATTGAGTATTTAATTCACTGAAAATGAGCTTATGTCTCGAATCACAAACATGATTTAATAATATTTTATAAGTCTTGTTAAGAGTACTTGACTTCTATTTTTCAATTTGAAGTACGGTAGCCCTAAGTGTGAATTTCAATTAATCACAAAAGACTATGGTTTGGCCAATGTGCTTGCCGATTCTGAAAATGAGTGAGAGAAATCGTGTATAATATAATTATGTAGCAAGGTAATCTAATTACCTTGTGTATGTAGCACCAGATATGACCATAAAGAGACGGTCGTCATTGCTAAATAGTTACTATAGCCACAAATGGTGCACTCAAGACAATTTTTTTGATTTTCGGGCTCGGCGAGCACTCTGGCTATACCGGTACCAAGATAGATGCGCATCCGATTCTCCCATGATCCTCCTCTTAAGCTAAAGACCTTCTTTCTCTGAGTGCTTTCTCTATTTAATAAGAATTAGCTTCCTGGTGTTTTGAAACCCACGTACCTAGACAACACAAGACAAGAGCTACAAAGGAGCAATACTTTGCTAGGAGCTAAGTACTATAGTAAGTAGTCAACTATAGTGAGGAGCAAAGTAATTGTAGGGACTTTTACAAGGAGCAATACTTAAGTAAATGAGTCTCTAAAGAATGGTGTGATCCTCAATAAATTAAAAGAGGCTAAAATAGAAGGCTACCCATCTACTAAGTGGGTGACAAAGATGTGGCAAACAATTTTAGACAAATCACTTTAAGAAATACTATTGCTGGAAAGATTTTTTGAAAGTGCATATTAATTCGTTCAGTTGAGCATCTTATGGATAATCAAGTATAGTATGAGCGCAGGAGTAACATGGTTTTCAGGACAACTGGACTAATTCACAAAGACGTAATTTGATACCTACTTGATGGACATGGGGAAAAAGATTGTGGGCAAGTTCTCCTAGCTTGATGTGAACAAAGCTTCTGACTGTTTAGAGGTGTAGACTATTAAATATTTATAAAATAAGTTGTTGATAGTGGATGTGAGAGGTATTGAGCTGGAATAGTTCAGGTTCTATCTCCTAAATAAATCTCAAGTTGTTGAGATAACCGGGAGAAAGATGGGCAGTTAATCAAATAGGTTATCAGTAAGTTACAAACAGGAGTACAACAAGGAAGTATCATGCAAATTGAAGCAATTGTGATGAAGATGAAACTGTAATCAACTAAATCGAATGTCGAATGACCTTCTTTCCATGTCTTTGGAACAAAGTTCTTCAAGTAGTAACTCTCCAACTCTGCTAACAACTGTTCCTAAACAATTGATCGCCTAAAAAACGATATTATTAATATTAAATTATGTTGGTCATATCTTTTACTTGTCATTGATTTTTTTTTATTTCCCATTATAAGGTTATAATTTTGTATTTTGGGCCCAAGGCCAACCATTCAAATGGAGAATTCAATCAACACTAATTAGATCACTAATTGATCATTTTTGGTGGATTCGAATCAAAGACCTGTAAAAAATAACTACTTCTTTAGGGTCTTTGATTCAAATAGTTTGAAAGGTGCTCTATGTGAGGTGCCTAAAGTGAGGTGTCTAAAGGTGCTTGTGTTCTTTTTCTCTGCTTGCTCTCAAGTGGCCTACAGACTGGTGAGGAAGAAGCCTAAGCTAAGCCATTCTCATGCAATGTTTCACTTACAGTTCAACATTACAAAAATACAATCTACAATGATTTACCTACATTAGATCATAGACAATGGTGAGTTATACATTATTTGTGTAACTTAATATGTGTATTATTTTCTTCTTTGAAATAATCTATTATAAATTTTGAAAAATGAAATATTTTAGTTTTCATTTTGATTTGTTAAGTATATCTGATATTCAATAAGAACCAGCTACTTAAAAGAGTCAATGGAAGCATACAGACTAACTAAAAATTAACGACCATACACCATTAATACAATTTTTCTATTATTTTCAGTGAAATGACCTTTTGGAAGAAAAAAGGATCATAAATACAGTACCGGTAGTTGTGAGAGCAGTGATGAGCATTGAGAGTATTTTGTGAAGAAGTGAGAGCATTTTTGATGAAGGAGAAAGTACTCGAAGTAGGCCTAGATGAATGACTGAACCTCCTGCATCCGTGTCTACTATGAAACAAGGGTCTTCTACAAGTAACGTTTCACATCTGCAAGTAGCTGTACCTGAGCCATTTAAAACAGTTCATAAATTTCATGGCTACAACGAAAATGATGTTGGTAATACTGAGCTATAACCTTAATTTGACACCTGAAAAAAAGGATTTTCTGAAAAATCCTTGGGTTCCAACACTCCAACGTCAAGTTAAAATTTTGGGTCTTATGCAAACCATTTAGAGAGGAGATTCAAACGAAATTAGTTGAATCAGTACACTTCTTGGTGTAATCAAGTCGTTTGAAAGGTAACGTGCTTCAAGTCTGTATTTGTGTACTTTTCCTGCCACTATCACTATTGTTAGAGGTGTTCTGGGATCTTTCATGGTAAGGCCATACACAGTTTAAGATATACATTAAGATTGTAGAAAACATATCAACTGTCATTACCACAAAATCGCAACAGTTGCTGCAAAAAACTTTCTTGAGAAGGTCCCAATTAATTTACAATTGCACACTCATCACCAAAAATCGTTAGAAGAAACTAAAGAGATAGTATCATCAATTATTTCTTGCATAACATTTTGTGGAATCCATGATCTACCTCTTATAGGTACGGATGCAAATGAAGGGATCTTTTTTGATATTCTGAATTTAAAAATTGACAGTTCTTATCTGAAGCTAAAACATCACTTGGATAAATACCAGAAAAATGCAGTCTATACTTCACCGCAATAATTCCAAATTTGAATTATCCAATTAAACAAATAGTCAAGGAAAATGTAATTGATAATTGCAGACAAGCGAAATCCTTTGATGTGGCTGATGAAACAGCAGATGCAGCTGGGAAAGAACAGTCTCAATTGGATTAAGAGGGCCAAGGGATTGATTAAAACTCGTTGACAATGATGCAAGCAAATTACAAGAAGTTCGAAACTTAATTGCTACTGTTAAAAATACAATATCACTTCTTTGTGAATCGCTATCCCGGAAGAGCATAGCTCCTAATTTATCAAAGTGTGAATCCTACAAAAATTCAAGTGAAGAAGAAAAAATGTGAAATTAGCTTCACAAGAGAAGCATAGATAGGAATGCGAATGGGCTTGTCAAGAAAAATCCAGGGACAAAACTGTTGCTTTGTCAAATGACAAAGATATTTTATTGTGCTCTTTGGACCTCCAGGCTGTAATGCCATTGCCTTATGCAAATGCATCAGCATTTTATTACAAGAGTTAATTGAATGTATACGATTTCACAGTTTATAATATCCCAGATAGAAAAGGATTCTGCTACATGTGGCATGAAGGTGAGGCAAAGAGAGGAGCATGAGAAATTGCCACATGTATTTATAATTTTCTGCAATATCATGGGGAAGGGAAGCATGTTATATTCTACAGTGACAATTGTGCTGCTCAAAATAAAAACAAGTTCTTAGTATCTATGTAGCCTACTTGTATGTTGTGGAAAATTTGAATGTCCAAAAAATTAGTCACAAGTTTTTGATTGTTGGGGACACAGAAAATGGAGGCGACTCCATGCACTCAACTATTGAAAAGGAGAGGAATCATGTACTAAGGAGCAACCCAACTTATGTACCATCCGAATTATACTCCATTGCAAAGACTGCCAAGAAAACGGGAAGTGCTTACATTATAACAGAAGATTTTATTGATTGGAAAAAAGTAAATGAATTGACCAGAAAAAATTTCAACATCAATAAAAAAAACCAACGTGTACAATGGAATGAGATTAACAAATACTGGAAGTGAGAAAAGAACAACCTTTGAAGCTTTTCTACAAGACATCCTATGAATAAAGTGAATATGATGTAATTGATGTTGTTCGGAAATGTCGGGGAAGGAGAAAAGAAATAAGTTTACATCCCTTATACAACAGTCTTCCATCTATTCCAAGCAACAAAAAGAACGACCTGATCTCCTTATGCAAGGAGAATTTGATTACAAAAAATTACCATAACTTACTAACTCTCTAAAGAGCTGTGAAAATAATGATACTGCTAATGAAACTGAGTGTAATTTCTGATTAATTAATTATAATGACTGTATTGATAATTTCATTTCTTCATAAAGATAATTATCTTATTTAATTTCATGACCTATGAGAAACTACTTCAAACAGTAATTTTTTCCATTATTGTGTTTTAATAATAGTTTTCATTATTTTTTGTGCAAAAAATACATTATACATAAATTATACATTTGATTATTAATCTTTTTTGCATTAAGTCAACATATAAATGCAACATATACTGTACAAAAGAAGCCGACATAAATGGGTCTTGATTTTTTTTTAGTGAGCTTCATAATGATATGAAAAACGTTGAGGATCTCAATTTGTTTGGAAACAAGTTGAAAAAGATACCGATAGAAGTATTTTACACCATGCAGAAATATATGTGTAGGGAGGGGCTCTTTGCGTGTTGATATACTCGTATATTTTCTTCTTTGAATTAATGTATTTATGCATTTCTAACAGTTCCTGACCTATGCTCTCTTTAGTCTCTGGGAAGCTATTGGAAACAAAAAAGCTCATAAGAGGGGATCACAAGTAGAATTACATCAAGTAACAATCAAGCTCACGTGGGCATCACCACAGCAAGAAGAACCAATTTTCATCTTTTAATGCATTTATGGAAAAAATTAACTGATGAGGATAAAGTTTGATAAACTGACAAGCCAAGGCGCATTATTAAAACCAGTGAACATTGAATAATTTTATTCAACAATTTAATTGTACAACTTAACTTAAAAGCGTACAATATTAACGAAATTTACGATGTGAACAATCAGTATTACTGACTATTAGCCTACCTGAAATGCAGCAGGAATTTGGACAATGAAAGCAAATCATGATGATTTTCTGATTAATACAGTTTAGTTATTCAACTAGAATAGTTTCATAGGGCTTTGTACAAGAGTAATTAATATTGATTTATTGACACTAATTAAGAGCGAGTAACTTAGAGCCGCAGCCAGTACATGCGAGAGCGAATTCTGTTGTAGTCTGGCAACTGTTCAATCGGTCCAATAGCAGCCACGGCAGGGCAGCGGTCGTAAATGTACTTCATGCACACTTCGTGCACATTGCTGGCGGTTACGGCCTGCAAAACAAAATTATTGGTAAATAGAATAAATATTGAATAAAAAGAGTGAATATTTTATCAAGGAATAAATATCCAAAAACGAATTGAGGGTTAGGCCCCTATACACAAACTCTATTTAAACTGAGTTCAATAGAACATACTTGAACTTGGTTCATACAGACTATCTATACTTTAAACCGAGGGTTACAGTTTAAACGGATTTGAAAATTAGTCACAATCAGTTTGAACAGGTTTGGTGCATACCAAAGTTTATTGAATGCTAGATGGATTGGAACTGATAAATTTGCTGGGAGAACTCAGCTTTTTCAATTTTCATTGGACTGTTTCAATTTCTTGCGTTCTCCTATACCAGCTGAGGTAAAGCATCTTAAGTCTCTTCGTATTTAAAAAACATCACCAAGTCATAGCTAAATGACAACATCAGCTGTTGGAGCGCACAACAAGCAGACGAAACAACCTAACTTTTCGGCGTGAGCTATGAACGATGTTTTCAAGTTTCAATCTTATAAACATCAATACGATTTTAGCTAATATGATTGATTACCTTGAAAACATTTTACCAAGTAGGACAAATAATAAACAAGCTGAAGGCATAAATTTTGTTGGAGCATGTAAAAACCCCAGTCAAATCCATGTTTGATAATTTTGTGAAAGTCAAAAAAATATTGCTTTTTGGTGGAATTCAAAGGCTGAGATTACAAAGAACTTGATTGATCCTTTTTCTTCCTGATGGATTCCTTATAGAAAGAATCTATTCTAAAATACCTGGAAATCTTGAAATTATTCAGCAATAGACCATACTTATTGAATAGAACTAAAAAACTTATCCACCAGCCGCTAATTTTTTTTTTTGAGAACTCTACAAAGCTGGGTTGCACTCAACTTTTTCAATTCAATCAATCAACTATTTTTATTAAATGAACTTAAAGATGAATGGCGTTCAGTTTCAGTGTTCAACTAAGTATAGTCTTGTCGAACAAAGAAGACATTCCTTTAAAATGGCTGATTGGAACGAGTTTAACTACGCATGAGCAGATTTGAAAAGTATAGTGTATAATCACTTCTGCCAACATACCGCTGTGATATTAGTCGTTAGATGTTAAGAATGAGACTAATTTCATTTTTACTGCTGGCAGCATTGAACAGCTGCCGTTTTGAAGGAATGTATTCTTTGCTCGACAAGACTACTATGTCTATGCTTTCAAATAGTGATTCACTTACATCAATTCTAGCTTCCAACTCGTGAATAGGAATACGACGTCCGTAGCAGAGAATCTGGCGACCAATGTCTTCGCAGATCGGTGTGGTTCCATCCAGCTGCAGCAGCATATTTGTTTTCAACAGGTTCTTGGCCCTGGCAACTTCGGCTTCTGTCACGCTCGTACACAGTTTCATCCACTCATCATGGATCTCACCCAACATATCCTACAAGATAATAAATACAGTCAATCAACACGTAATTTGAAAACTAATCATCAGAAATAATCAACTTGATCTTCGAAGAATTGAACTTAGACAATTATTCTATGAGAGCAATTGTATTCAATTTGAATTGTCTTAAATTCATAAATTGATACAATAAATAGGACAATTTATTTAATCTCTTATGTCTCCTTCCAAAATCTCGATTCATTAATATTAAAATAAGTACTGTATAACACTTTCTCCTTTAAGCAGACGCAATTTCATAAATTTTATTAATGAAAAAAGTAGTAGAATCATTATAATGAAATGTTATCCCCGTTTCACGCACACGGCTTTTGGACGTCCGTTTTTTGTCGTCCCTATAAATTTAACTAAATTGAATGAAGCTTGGCAAACATATGGTGTGCGCAGAGACATCATTTGTTTGCTAAGTTTTGTTCAATTCAGTAAAATTCACAAGGCCGGTAAAATACGCGACGTCCAAAACTCGTGATATCTGAACTTACCATGATCCAACTGTACCACAAATTCATAGTAATTTAACGTCGGTTGTCAAAACAGCTGAAATACTCGTATATTTTTCATTTTTGAATCAATCATATTATCCATTAAATGACAATTTGATCGTTGTAACTTTGTTTCCAGATTTCAATCTCTGAAAAGAAGGCTATCATACCTCAACTTTGCTAACAGCACTTTTGTAATACACAACAACTGGGAGAGAATGATGAAGACATAGCAAAATTTTTCAATGAATTCTTCAAAAATATTGGATCTGAACTGGCACAAAATATATTGAACAATCAACAACCTGCAGATGAACCTACAGTTACCACTACTAGAGTATGTCAATCAATATTTTTTACGCCAGTAGATGAAGAAGAAATACAAAAAATAATCAGCAGTCTCAAATCAGATAGTGCACCAGGCCCAGACTACTTCAGACCAGAGCTCTTCAAACAAAACAGTGCAGCCCTAACTAGACCATTAACATTAATTGCCAACAAAATCCTACAAGAAGGTGTCTTTCACCACTGTTTGAAGGAAGCTGTTATATGTCCCATTTTCAAATCAGGAGACAAGAAAGATTTGAATTGTTATAGACCAATATCACTTTTAAATATCCTGGCGAAAATTTTTGAGAAGATTATCAAGTCTAGACTTATCAACTTCCTTGAAAGAAATAATATTTTATCACCGAATCAATATGGCTTTAGATCAAACTGTAGTACCAATGATGCAATCCACAATGTTATTTCACAAATATCAGAAAAAATCAATTGTGATGAGAAACCTTTGGCGATATTCCTGGACCTGAAAAAAGCATTTGATACAGTATCACATGATATTCTGCTGGATAGACTCTACAACTATGGTATCAGAGGAGTAGCATGGGAATTATTGAAAAGTTACTTGTCAAACAGAACCCAGAGTGTCAGAGTCAATGGAAAAATAAGTAGCAAGCTCAAAGTGGATTATGGAGTACCTTAAGGTACAGTTCTCGGTCCAATACTATTTTTGATTTATATAAATCCTCTGTGCAGTATGGAAATTGAGGGGAACATCACCACCTTCGCCGATGATACTGTACTTTTGTTTTCAGGACCAACTTGGTCAATAGCATGGAATAAGGCTGAAATAGGACTACAGAGAATCTCACATTGGTTGAATCAGAATCTGCTCACCCTAAACTATGACAAGACCCACTTTCTAACTTTCTCAGCTACACAGCATGGACAGCCTACAGAGAACCTTTTAACAGTCAACATTTCCAACAGCACTGCATACACTATCCACAGAAAACCAACAATAAAATATCTTGGAATCATACTGGACTCTTTCCTGCGCTGGGACCATCATATAGACAACCTATGCAAAAAGTTGAGAAAGACTATTTACAAGTTCAAAATGCTGAGGACATTGATAGATGAGAAGTGTATGAAGATGGTGTACTATTCCTTAGTCCAGTCTTTGATTACCTATGGGATTGTGGGATGGGGAGGGACAAACTTCGTTTACCTTGACCCTCTTTTAAAAGTACAAAAACTGATAATGAAAATTATTAAGCAGAAACCACTTCGCTACCCATCAGATCAGCTATACAATGAGTTCGGAGTGATGGATGCAAGACAGCTCTACTCCCTGGAAATCATTTGCAGACTACACAAAAAACCGGAAAACTTTCAATGGAGAAACCACAGTCATAACACAAGAAATAGAAACCTTCTGATCGCAAACGTTGCTAGGAAGGCAACATATCAACGACACTACAACCACCTAGCACCAAAAATCCACAATTTACTTCCTGCACACATCAAGATGATAGAACACCCAAGAAAATTCAAAGCCGTCGTTAAAAAGTGGATTATAACAACTGGAAGACATCACATAGAAAATATTATTTCTAACAGTATGTGAGCTCACTTACCCAAAGTATTCGCACCCCCACCCATAATTTACACCTACTCTAGCACATGGGGTTCCCATAGTTGAGTAGGTTAATTTCCAATAAAAAAAATAAAAAATTGAAACTTTATTCTTTAATTCTTTAAACACTAACTGGATTTAAATTTAAATTGTACTCATTACATTTGCTTGCTGTTTTGTTCATTTTTGTTTTTTGTTTGTTTTTTAAGGAAATAAAATTATTATTATTTATTTATTTTTATTTATGTATAGTGTAGTACGAACCTCAATGGTCATGCGATCGCAGACAAAGTATGTGCCCCACAGACCGGTGTCCTTGTAGCAAGTGTTGAACGACTGGAAGGAGTGAGCGAGGCCTTCGGCGGCCGCGGCCCTGGCGATGCTTGACGCGTTGTTTGCGCTACCGCCCTGCGACCGGTCCCACGCACCAATCAGCGTGTTGGCCACCATCAGCGGAATGTTGTCGGCACTCTCCCAGCCGCACCCCTCCACCGCCACGGCCACGTGCGCCAACGGCATAAAGTCGTCCCTGATACGCACCTCCGAACCTTAACAACAATCAAGAGAATAACTTAATGCATGGAACAACGCTTGTGCATATTGGAGTAGGTTAGTGCCACTCTATTAGGGAACAAGGAAATTCTATTCCTAGATTGCGCGGACTGTTATAGTAATAGTTATATCATGGTTATAGTTAATTAGTTATATCAAGGTTAAAGGAACGGACAATACTATTCACAGGACTGGAGTAAACAAAAATTTTTGAAATGCCCTATTCACATTGGAACAGATTCAGCTGTAAACTGGAGACTTTTTGTAGTGACGAAGAAAAATCGTATCCACTGCAACTATTTCAAATTATTGAACTTGTTAAAATGCTTACCGGTGTATCTGCATCCAGCAGGCTCAGCTGGCACGCCGTACTTGGGCTGGCTCTTGCCAAAGTGCTGCTCGGCCAACTTGACCAGTTCGCTGTGGTTGACTCCTCCCGCTCCGGCCAACACAATGCGGCTGGGCGTGTAGTAGCTGGTGATGTACTCCACCAGGTCTTGACGGGTGATCGACCTGAATCATCATATCATATCCATTAAGTTCATCACTTAAGAAAACAGCTTAATCTGACAATTCCAATGTCGTGAATAGTAGGAAAAGCGATTTAGAAGTCTGCACAGAATAGAAAGTAGAGAGGAAGAAAAATCAACTGATGCTGATCTAGTCAAATATCAACTCAATGTTTATCAAACTAAAAAACAAACTAAATTGAAATCAACTCAAACTTTGGCTTAGACTAGGCACAGACGAGCAGAAATATGTCGCATATTTCTGAAGTTTGATCCTAGATGCCACTGCGAAATAAGCTTAAAAATGTAATACATTTTGGACATTCAGCTCATCTTGACCACCTTCCATTAGATTTCTTTTAGCCCATTCACAGTACGATACAAAGTTAAAAAATCTGCAAATGTTTACTGCTCTAGTATGAAATCATACTAGAACAAAATAACTTACAAGATAGAGTTAGAAGGAAATTATATTTTCTATAAAAATCTAAGCAACTTAGTTCAAGATAAATTAATATTAATCGAAGTATCCAAAATGTAAGTATCAATTACTTTTATTAAATTTAACTCGGCTAACAGATCAATAAGTGGAAGAGTAATTAATATGGTTGAATTTCTAGGAATTATGCCTCTTGTTTCCCATCAGATGTAAGTTTAGATTTTTTCGTTATTAATTCATTGTGATCACTACTCAGAGCATGGTTTCAATTACGAAATAAATCATCTCTATCAGTCAATAAATTCTATAAATTCCTCATTGGCGAGGCGGAACTTACCCGTGAGGGTCTCTCCATATTTTTGATGAATTAATCATGCAATTGAAATTCATTCTTTCATTTATAATTTAAAACAAGTCTTACTTGATATTTTCAGTGGGTCCTAGGATGGTGCGGCCCAAGGGAGTGCCCTGGAATGCAACCGAGTGCAAATGATCGAAGATCACCTCTTGCAGGTTGGTTTCAACCTCCTGCATCTCTCTCAGAATAACGCCACGCTCGCGCTCGATCTCTGGTTCACCTACACAACAAAAATATTACAATCATTTGCTGCCTCTGATCTCTGAAAGTGGATTGAGAACAATTGGAAGAGAAATTATTCGAGTGCAGAAATTTGTGAATAGTGATAGTTATTAAGGATCAAGTGAACCGCAGATCCACTAGGCAGTTTAAAACCAAGTTCTTTTTAGGAACTTGGTTATGATTGGAATGGAGATGGGGCATACAAGCCTAGGTGTAGATTAATAATCATAATATGATCTGAATAGTTTGAAGCAGAAAATGTTCAAACCTAAGAGTTATTCTAGGCAATTGAAGTGCATATGGGCATATGTAGTAAATTATTCTTGTAAGTTAATTAAATACTTATTATTAAGTAAGAACTTTCCCCTTTTTGAGTAGTTATGAAGGTGATATTTTGGTGACTATGCATATTGAATAAAAATACTATAAATTATTTTCATACACCACAGGCTGTGATAACTGGAATCTGTGGTTTCTGGTAAAGGCCAGTAGAGCGGAAAAATTTGAATGATTCACCAATCCTTCAAGAAAATTAATTTCATAATGCATTCGTCATGAATAAAGGAAAAACCAAAATATTTTGAGAAAGATCCACCAAGAACAAACTTAGCCCAAAAACAAAGAATTTGGAATGAAGTCGAAGGTATAGCAGTCAATATGCTGGAGAATCTCATGAGAAACTTCCAGGCCCGGCGGCAACAGTGCATAGATACCATTTAGCTAGTATTATACTGTATTTAAGGAATGTTCACATATTGTAGGATAGATGGCTAAATTTTTCCTTCATATTTATGACTATTAATGATGAAATTAATTTTATTAAAGAATTGGTGAATCATTTAAATCTTCCCGTTTCACTGACTAATCCTTCATTTTTATACAAAAATAACTGTTTAAAATCTAAGAATAATTCAATATAGTTGGTGCTCAATTATGAGTAAGTTAGATAAATTGTCCAATAACATTTTTTTTTCAATGAAATAAATAAATTTACATGAGAAGAAGACAAACAATAGTTATTTAAAGGATACATACCCAATTTTGAGTTCTGAATGATGTCAGACAAGATTTCGAGTGCCTTGGGTACATCGTTCTTGAGACACTTGGCATAGAACACAGTCTGCTCGCGAGATGTGTAAGCATTGAGGTGAGCACCCATGTTTTCTACTTCCAACTCGATGTCAGTCTGACTTCTCTTAGAAGTACCCTGAAATAATTCATAGACAACTGTCAATCGACGGGATTCAATAAGACAAAATCTCCATTCAAGACGGAACAGAATCAATACGCACATAGTCGTAAATAAAAATGGTACAGTAGCTGAATTAAACACTGTGCTTTCGATACGGCAAATTTTATTCTGATATCTTTACAAAATAATCTTGAATAGAACGATAGTTAAAATGATTGAATATTGTGAAATACTGTGAATAAGTCATAGCTTACTATATATGAAAAGCTAGATTCAGGAGGGGGTGCCAAACATCTCTGGCTGCTTTCTTACATCGTTACATCAAGAAGTAAAAATATTCATTCCATTTGTTTGTTAATGGTTTATTACCGAGATAACAATGACCAAAGATTGACATTTTTTATTAAATAACTTGTATAGATTTTTGAGGCTTTATGCAGGTAAGTTACCAAAATGATAATTTTCCATAAGTAAAATTAGCTGAGGAATTTAATAAAACCAGTTAGATGTTTCTAACTAAGATGGTTATTGAGATAATGTAAAAATAATCTGAATACGTGATTTGTTAAAGGGAAGGAACTGGATATTGAATCGTAAACTCGTATTTTTCATTGATAGAAGTCGTATAGTTACATTCTGAAGAAAAATTTGAATGGCCGTGATTTCAATTTGAATGGCCGGGGCTTTACAACTAAGCCCCGTCCCACACACCAAGTTTTCGTTTTCTTTATAAATTTTAATAGATTGAACATAACTTGGCAACCACACTCGATGTGTCTCTGCGCGCTTCACATGTTTACCAAACTTCATTCAATCTATTAGAATTTATAAAGAAAACAAAAAAAAACCAAATGTCCAAAAATTGTAGTGACAATAATTCAGTATATTCCATCCTTGACCGGCGGCTGCCAGATAGATTTCATCAAATTTTTAAAATACATGGAAACAAATTTCAACTTTGGATGGCTGCAGATAGACAGCTTCAGCTGGCCCTACAACTTATTAGCACAGTCTTTCCACAGAAACATCACACAGCCTCAAACTCCTTTACAAGGCCACTAATTTCATCCTCTATCAAGGAGTAGAGAGGGTTGTGGAAGAGTTTCTCACGCCCGTGTCTGGAACGGGACTCACCAAATATCGGAAATCGCGAGTCAGAGGAAATAAAACACTGGTTTTACTCATGTGCTTTGTTCGGTTTACTTAATCTCCTTTATTTTGCGATTTCTGATGTTTGGTTTCAGTTTTACACAGTACCAACCATTAAGCTTTTTCTTTAGAACTGAGTTCCACAACTTCTTTTAATTAGAAATGCTATTTTATTTGTAATAGTGTATCCGAGTTATACCAAAGTCTGGATACTTCACCTACCTTGAAAGCCATGTGCTCGAGAAAGTGAGCGACGCCGTTGTTCTTTTCGGTCTCGAATCGGGATCCGGCATCAATCCAGAGTCCGATGGTGGCGGTGGGAGCACCCGAGTCCTCGGTGGCCACTCGCAGCCCGCTGTCCAGAGTGGTGACCGTGGTCGGCGGCGAATTCACAGTCACCTCGGCATGGGCGGCCGCTGCTGTCGAACGCCATTTTTTCGGCAACTGAAAACGAAATCAAGTCAGTGGTAAATTGGTTGAGTCAAGTGGGAATATTGTCGAAACAAACTATCAAGCATTGAATTATCAACGACCATAATGAGGTAGTAATCATACGGCCAGTAATACGTAATCGTAATTTTATTGCTCAGCATGATTTGAAAAGATTGATAAGATAGTCAAATTCCTCTTTAATACAACTTTTAATACTAGGCTATGATTTCTTGTTATAACAAGACAGAATTTGGCAGTAGGCCTACATGACATGATATAATATGATGTGAAGTAAGTAAGTGATGTAAATTTCAAAGTGAACTTAAACTAAGATGAATTTGTCAATCTTGAGGTGAGCAATACAACAATCTTACCGTAGCCTATTTATAATTATGAAGAGGTTTTGCAACACCAATTATTGTAAAAATTTAATAGCACATCATAAATTTAAAAAGCTTAAATAAATAGCAGAAATCACGGAATAGGTTCCCTTCCCTTCCAGTCGGTTTGCGCAGTTAATGCAAAAAAATTACCAGAACTCAATTGAAAAAATACCAACTTAAATATTAGAAAATGAGCACAGGCTACTAAATAGTCGTTGGACTAGTTACCAACTTAAAGGTGATATGGACTATGGAGAATTAAATTATTTGCTTGATTGGAGGAGAATAACTTAAGTTACAATCTTTAAATATCTATCAAATGTATTCTAAACTTCAAGATATGCATTGAGTGATGGTGTAAGTTTAACAGACCAAGTTAGGCAGGCTAGTTAATAGTTGTAGTTCCCAGCAAGTAGAAGTAATGGGTTTGAGGTTATGTTATCAATAAGGAGAAGGTTTTTCAAGCCAAAATTTTATTGAAAAATAGGAATATTATTTCATGGGAGGGTCCTACACCTGGGGAGCACTTCTCAGAATACTATCATAATTATCAAAGAACTAATAATATACTTATAAGTTATGTATTTCTATCATACGGTAGTAGGCTATTTTCAGTAAAAAGGAAGCTGCTGCTGACTAGGCCACAGTATTTCCTTCAGGAGCTGATTGGGGAGCAACTTCTTGGGTTGTCGCACCTTCACAACATGAATAACTTTTAAAAAGAATCCATATGAGACTGCAGATCTGTACCTCTAGTATCAAAATAATAAGTTACTGTACAATATTGAGAAAACACTGAAGCAGTGCTCCCCAGATATAAGTTAGGACCATAGAAATGACGTATAGTTAATGCTTGAATGTCAGAAATTAATGTTGAAGATAATTAAAGTGCATATTTCTAACAAATGATACCAACTCCCTACGTAACCTATTTGACATTGGGTGGAAATTACTAATAAATCGTTCTTTCATAAAGTCTTATTTGTTACGTTGAATCAGTGAACCAATGCAAGCACATCAGTACAATTATTTCAGTCAATAATGTTGATATTAGATTGCTCTTACAATATTAGAAAAGCTATTTCGACTAGCCTATATTGTGGGCACGGTGCCTAGTTAGCCTACCTACGAAGATTACTCCTATTTTCGTACTATAAAAATATATAGAAATTAGATTAAACGAATTTCATTTTCTCATTACGTTCATAAATAAATTATCATTTTAATTTAGAAAAAAGTGGTCTTTCTTGCCAAATTTTAATGGAAAGTATATTGATAATGAGCTAGCAGGTTACACTAGCCCACACTGATACTGAACGAAATATAAATCTCGAGCAAGAACTAATTCGATTGTGAACAATAAACATTTTTTCAAAGATTTTATTGCTTAATCAATTGTAAAAATTAACTTACCTTAGACAAGGAATTCCTGTTGGAAAGATTTCGAACAGTGGATGAAAGTCGAAGCAGACGAGTCGCCATTTTTGTCTAGGTCACTCAAAAGAAAAAAATGGATGGAACTGAAGTCTCGAACCCAAAATCTTTCTCATTCAAATATCGACTATTGGAATCGATATAATCGATTATAATCTCGTCGACATGTCAACACGTCGACATGGCGCTCTTTTCAAAGTGTTTTCCAAGAGCAAGCGGCGAATCTCTCGTATCTCGAAGGGTTGAAGTCTCCTAATTAGAATAAAATTGAGTTGAAACTCTTTTAATACAGCCAAGCTGTAGATAATTTCATCCTCTGCAATGCAATATAAATTTTTACGCAAAATTTTACCAAAAAATTTACGTTTTATTGGAAAAATTAAATTGGAAAAATTAAAAAATATTTCATTCATTATTACATAAATTTACATTTATTGAATAATTTGTAAATGATAATACAATGATATAAAAAATTCTCAATACTCAATTTTAAATTATTGTCTAATTTTTATTTTCTTCATGTTTCAGCATATAAGAAAAACTTTTAAAATTTCCTCTCAATTGAAAATACCTGTGCAAAGAAAATCAAGAGAGACTTCTTACATCCAATGTCTTCTTCATAGTCCTAGGATCGGGGAATCGTCCATATACACATTGGCGAGATGGAACTACCCGTAAGGGTCTCCCCACCATAAGCCATAAGAATATTTTATTTTTATGAGAAGGCAATTCGACAATTTTGTGACTTTTATAGAAACAAACATATTATAAACTTGTAAAACGGATAATTCAAAATACAGGAAGTTTCCAAGAGGAATGTGTAATAACTTATCAGGCTGATTTCTTACACTAAGTAGAGAAAAAAGTACCATAGGAAATACCACTAAAAATGCTCTGTTACCGAGATAACAAAGGTGGAAAATTGATATTTTTCAAAACAAATTTTAGAGGCTTTATGTAGGTAACAAAGATCAATTCCTACATAAAATTGGTTGGGAAATTCAATGAAAGCAATTGAAATTTTGTGACAGTTTTTAGATAATCGAGAAAAATCAGTATAGCCTAACTGGAAAAGTTGATAAGTTGTTCAATTACTGGTGGATATATCAAATTATGAAGAAAACGTTGAATGGCGGTGATTGTGTAAAACTTACCCGAATCTCATAATGAATCACAATCAAAAGGATACAAAATAGTCAAATTACCGCACATGTGGAAAATCAGTGGTGAGTCACGATTTCGAGATTTTATTATCGCGTATTTTTGCGATTATCTCAGAAACCATTCAAGCTACAAACTTCTAACTGGTTACATTGAGTTAATTTTATATGGGCATTGATCATTTTTGCACCTGCATGAAGCCTCTAATAAGAATTGGGAAATCATTATATATATATTTTTTAAACATGTAAATTCTCCTTCATTGTTGTCTCAGTAACAAAGCTTTTTGGAGGGTATGTTCTATGGAACGGTTATTTCTACTTGATGTGAAGGAATCAACCTGAGAAGTATTGCAAATTCCTCCTGAAACACTCCGTATATTGACTGAAAATGGAAGAAGTTTGCAATCTATACGGCAAAAATATGATTTCAATTACAGTATGACTTTTGTCATAAATTACTACCGAAATATAAGCATTTGAAAGCAGAAAATGAGGCCTATAATCAGTAGTCTACAGGGTCTACACAAAGAGAAAAGTGAAAGTCTCCTCAGCAATGGAAAGCTTCAATTTTGCCCTAATTTGAATTTGCATTTTAAACGCCTTGATGAGCTTGAAAGAATGAAATATCATTACAGATCTACATTTAAGTGTGGTCTTTGGGAATTTGAGGATCTTCAAATTTCAAAAAAATCTGACAACACTGCTTTATTTGGAGGTGGTATCAAGTTTAAGTTTGCGTTCTGCATGAACTAGACTGAGTTTGTTCTGCATAAGGTAGACTAGAGGACACAATAAGTTAGCCCATATTATTAGGCTCAAAATGTGGCTTTTTAGTTCTTTTTGAAATCAGGTTTAAAATGATTAATTATCAGTTTACAAAAAAATATCAATTAATCAATATCAATAATACTGTATCCCACTTTGATCCATATCATGTAGGCCTAGTAATGTATCTTATTTTATCCGATTAGGACTCGGTAACAAGTAAATGAATATTATAGGAATGGCAATTGCCATATGCAATCAAATCGAATCAAATTTATAAACTCAAAAACAATTGAGGGTCCTGCTAATAAACCAGTAGCTTGGTTTTCCGGCGGGTGCCCAAATACAAAAACAATAGTTAGAAAATGATAGATAAGTTTACTATAGATTTTTATGACATTTCAAAGAAAAGATACAATATATAATATAACAAAATAAACAAAACAGTATAACTTGAAACTTTTCAAAATTACTCATATGAGAAATATTAATTATTTATGAATAAATTATGAAACTATATGAACAACTATCTATGAAACTAGTTTTATAGAAACTTTAGTTGTGGTATAAGGTGAACAGATTGAAAGCATCGCAGGACCCGGTTCACACACACCACGATTTTAGGACGTCCGGTTTTTTTGTAATATGTTTGATAAGCTTCATTCAATCTATAAAAATTCATGAAGAAAAAATCCGAGCGTTCATAAATCGTGGTGTCTGAAACGGGACTAATAAGGTAAAACGATTAGATAAGCTACATGATTCTTTTAATGAAACATTTATTTCAATAACACATGTTTCGACCTCTCATAAGAGTCATTTTCGAGTCTGACGATATTGTGGTTTGGCTTTAATATTTTTGTACCTAGGTATCGTATAATTTTTCATCTAGTTGTAAGTATACGCAATAATTGTTTTTTTTAATAATAGGTATTATACTGGAGTTGCCTAATAAGCCATGAGAGGTATAAAACTCTCCACAAACTTAACAAGGCTAGTTTAATGCTGAATTTATTCAATAAGATACAAGAGGATATACAAGCCAACCATGGCTATCATGACGATAAATTAGCAGTTATGAATGAATTGAAATTAAAAAACGAAAACTTTTCGAGATTCCAAATACGGCTAAAATGGAAACTAAAAGTTATGAATGAGAGAGTAAGCCAACGGTTTGTCCACAGATAGAAATCGTCATATCCATTCAGGATTACAAGAACCTTGCTATAATGACAGAAGAACGCCCACCAAGACCAATTCCGTATAAGAGGGAAGTTTTCTGCTGTAACTGGGAATGCCATTTAAGATAAGACATCTTGTAAGTTGTAACATGACACCGTGGGGCCCATTCATAACGTCCCATTTGCTATAATTTTGCAATATAATAAAAATTCATACGCAGTATCTTGCATGTAGTCTGTTATTAAATATGAATTTTATGCTTATAGCAGAATGATAAAACGCAATCGAAAATGCCTTGATGTTTTTAATAACTTTAGTACAAGCGAAGATGATCTTTAAAATATATTATGAGAAAATACTCATCAGGCAGAAATAATTCGGAAAGTGCCTATGTCTTCAACAAGTATGAAAGAATCCAAGTTTTACAAAGAAAAAAGTCTGTAAGTCTACATAATTTGTTCATATCAGATAAATAAAACATGAATAATAGACTTAAGAAAAATAACTTAATTATTGAGATGAGTTTATGAAGTTTAATCTAAATTTTGTTTATCTACAGTTATATTCAATACTATATATATATATTCAATTGTAGGCTACTTTCAATAACAATAATAATTACCGATAAGTATAGCCTATCATGAAAATTTATAAAAAATTGTAAACCTTGTATCATGCTGCTGTATCAATCAAAATTCACTAAAATTATAAATAACTTTAACATGTCATTAATTTTTGTTTATAGGCCTATCAATTCTTGTATCATTTTTAGAAACAATTAACAAGATACCTACTTTGTATGCATATTGAAAAATGAAAAAAGTGTTAAAAAGTAATTGCCCTAAGTTTTAAAGTTCTTTGTTAAAAAGTAGCCTACGCGAGAATTTTTATTACTGTATATAGAGTTCTAGCTCGAGTCTCCAGGTTGAATATATGAATTCATTATTCCCATTTATTAATGAGTAAGTTACAAATAGTTGAATAAATAATAATGCAAGCTTGAATAGGCTTCCTTCATGTAGGCTACCTATGAGCAACTCGCAGTAAGTTTTTGTTCTATACTTCTATCAATTTAAATACGGTACGGTAATCTCTGTTCTTTTCTAGAAACAATAATATTGATCACAGCAGTGACAAATGATTATTAACAGCAATAAGGTTTATGTACCTCAACAAGTATTCATCACGACAAAGTGATTGAGTTTTTCTTATCTGGTCATCACACACATACCAAGATAATATCATTGAATGGGAAAATACATGTAGATACCGTAACTTATGTAAAATTCTATTCATCCGAACATTTTATTTCACCTTGAAATGAATTTTATTAGAATGAGCATTCATAGTTCTGGAAATGATTTACTATCCAATACTGAAAGCATCTTGTATCAATTGTAGATCTTTATCGTTAAGTCCAGCAAATATATCAATGTTTTGACAGTTTTTACGAACGTAAGTTATAGTTTTTTCTCTTGCATAATTGTCCGGAAAATTATTCTACTGAACATTGCAATAGAAATAGTAATTGCATTGTTCAACGTTCAATAATAAATAGCGATAATTTAGACTTCAAATTAGCTAATTATAGTAGTGACACCATTGAAAAGTAGTAGAGTCATTGCTAGTCTAGTGCAATCATAATTTTGTTTGTGGGTTTTGCTCTGAAAATATCCTTTATAAATTCCATTAATTTATCAATATTATGCATTTATTCTATTAATTTTTATGAGATACATTCGATTTATAACAAAATTATGTTAATAATTTTTCTGAAAGTGGACCAACAACTTGAATTGGCTAAACATTAAAGACCGAACTGATAGGTAGGCAAACTGTTCGTAAGAGGCTAAAATTTAAATAACTAACAAGAAGGTGTACCAGTGGAAAGAAAAGGAAAGAATAGGTGGGCAAAATATTGATATGTTGTGAACTTCTTCATGCAGGTCTTATCAGTTTTTCTTGCATTTCTTTATCTTCCTCCACTCACTTATTCCCAGCTCCTTATTCTAAACCACTGGCGGCTCGTGCCCACGAAACAGGTGAAGTGCTTTACAGTAAAAGATACGGACACTTCACCTATTTCGTGGGTAGGAGCCGCCAGTGTTCTAAACCTATTCCACCATATACATACTTGACAGAGTTATTACTACATAATATGCACTTTTATTTGCACTCAACTTCATGACCACTAAACAATCACCCTCACCGAGTGGTCAACACCCAATAAAATTTAATATTGTATTATAAGAGACAAACTGCAATCTTTTCAAATGTGCTATTTTGTCTGTTTTTCATTCATTCATTTTTTTGTCTCCTTTATTTGTCAAATCCTGTTTTATGAGGTTGAGTTTTATACTAAGAAGTTACCGATACTGAACATTTTTCTCCTGCATTAAATCATCTACAATATTACATGAATAAAAGGTTTAAAATATAGGGGCAATAATACCCATTTCGAAGTTTTAAGAATACGTTCTGGAATTTGTAGGTTTGGGTGTGGTAAGCAGTGCTGGATGATAATTTTGTGTGGAGGGGGATTCATGTTCTGTACCTTTATTGGGGGCGCAATAATTATAATAACTGGGGTTCCATTAATTATTTAGACTATGAGCCTATGAGCTCATGTGGGCTTCACCCTCATGAAAACAAAACAAAATTATTTATTCATAATGATAACTTGCACAGGTACCGTATTTTCTCTCGGACCACTTCTGACAGTACGGTATGCTGTTTTCATGCACTTTCATATCTCATTGACTCATTTCACTATTTATTTGCTATAACTTATCATAAAAATAATATTGTAGCACGGTCAATATTCTCATCTTTAGAATATTATTGAAGGTAACTCATTTAGTAAAATCGAACAATCATGGTAACAGAATAGGTACCGTAAGTTAACTTACGGTATTGCTTATCATTCATTACGCTCCATATAAGTCAAAATCTTTAATCAACCTTTAATTAAACTTAATGTAAAATACTTCTTTTGTTCTAGGGCTACTGTATTTAAAACTTTAAAAACAAATAAAATCAGAGTACCCTTTAAAAAAAAAAAAATTTAAAGGGTACTCTGATTTTATTCGTTTTTAAAGTTTTAATGTAAAATGTTTGAAAAATATTGAGGTATCAAGTGGGAGGAAATATATAGATCTGGAAGCGGTCTTTACACTTAATCTACTAATATTCTGTTTGATGCACAAATTTCAAGTTTGAAGACCTCAATAGAAATAATATATATATATATATATAGCTTTGCTAGAAGAAGAGAAGAGCTCTAACAAAACATTTGCCTTACTTTATCTTTTAAACCTGTACCGTATTGTACACAACTCAAAGATTATTTATTAATCTGTATTTCGACTTATCTCGTTTTCTTCATCCTTTATTCTCTGACCCCTTCTTCTTTCTACCTTTTTTTATGAACATTTTCTTCAAACTAGATACCGCTTTATCGTTTTGCTAAGCCTTTTTATCGCTCATCCTGCAGCTATTGCTATAAAGATATCACTGGCTGAACATAGCGGTTACCCTACACATAATTACAATATCTTACAGTTGGATTTTAGTTACGACTTCCTTCGCCACCAGGACCGATACGGACACCTTTTTGTTTATTGATTCTCCATTTCCTTGTTGAATAACCAACACACCTTTTTCAATTCTTCTATTCCAAATTCAATAATGTGTAAGAGTGTAACTGAGAAAAACGATTTCTTGAGTTCATAGAGCTATTACATTATAACACTACAGTTATTATAGAGCAATATTGAGATTTTTTATGTTTAAACTTTTAAAGATAGGTACCTATAAGGCTTGGAATAACCCATTTTCCAGTCCTCATTAAGTTATTCTTCAAAAATAAAATTTGATATCATTTTCATAAATTTTATTGAAATCATAACAATAAAGTACAGAAGTTGGGGTAGTTGAACAAAAAAAGGATGTTCCTGAAAATACTTTTTCATATGAAATTTCCAAAATAAATTTAGTGGGATGAAAAATATTGGATAAAAATATAATAAGAAATTGGTTGGATTTTCAACAACAGTGTTTTCCAATATATCAGGTATATTTTTGCTGTTGAACATTCATAAAATCATAAAATCAATAGTATAAGCATCAATAAAATTATTACATCAAATTAAATGAGATAATGCAGCACAGTGATCGATACGGTAGTTAACACTGTCCCTTGTTTTTGGAACTATAAGGAAATCTGACGATGTTGACGAGATAAGTCCAACATTATAGAATACCAGGTACCATCTAACTATCTTAAAAATTGAATTTACTCACAATAGCCTACTTAGTAGTCTATTGATTCCATCTAAGCTACTTGAAATATCAGATTTTAAGATCTCCACTTTACCGAGCAGATAATTCAAACCGCAGGCTCTATAAAGTCTGTATCTCTATATATAAAAGCGAAATGGCACTGACTGATTCATTCATTCACTCATCACCAGAACTAAAAATCCACTGAACCGAATGCGTTCAAATTTGGCAGGCATGTTCAGTTTAAAAACTTTTCAAGGATACGCCAAATATTTTAGTTTTTCTATAGTTTTTCAACGTTTTCTTCATTTTTTCGAGAACCAATCGGTAGAAAATGTTGATATTTGGTGGGCAGGTTCAGATAAGGTCTAGAAATGTTGTGTTAAAATATTTTTGCAATCCGTTCAAGATTACGCCAGTAATCAGGTTTTCAAAATTGTAGATGTGTTGCGGGTTGCAACATCTTCCGCCTTGATACGACCAATCCTAACTATAAATTCAATGGTTCAGCGAGATTTTAGATAAACTAATTTGGAAGATCAAGTTTGAATCATTGAATCAAGTTTCAAACTATATATACTTCCGATATACTTCCCAAGGTTACGCTTAATATTAGCGTTTTACTATTTTTTGGAATTTTCGGAGTTTTTCTCAGATTTTTCTAGAACAAATTGGCAGAAATGTTGAAATTTGGTAAACAGGTCTAGATTAGGTCAATAAATGCTGTGTTCAGGAAGGTGAACAGGTCCAGATCAGGTGTAGAAATGCTGAAATAAATTTCGAATCCCTTCTGAACGGAATTTGCAGGCGAGCGAAGCGAGCCTGTTTGTCTCAGCTGTCACTGACAGAGGTTTTGCAGGCGAGCGAAGCGAGCCTGTTTGACTCATTTACACTGCCTATACTGTCGGAGGTCCAGGGGGCGGAGCCCCCTGGCTAGGCAGAGAAGGCGAGCGAAGCGAGCCTGCCGGCTAGTTAAAGAAAAAAACCCCAAAATAAAAAGACCCAGATAACATTTTCTTTCTCTATCATCTGAACTAGTAGTTATTAGCATACAATGAAGATTTAATCCCAACAGGATATTTGGATGAAATCACATTAGGCTACCAGAATTGTTACAGTAGGGAGTAGGGTAGGTTTTATAATATTTTATTATAATATCTCACTCTCCACGTTTACGTTTATTTATGTTTTTTTTTTGTAGTAACATGAAAATTATTTCCACAAGAAATAGAAGAAAATAAAGAGCATCACAGCTCAGATAGGTACCTTTTCTATATTTTCAGTAATATTATTACAAAAGAATTCATGTAAAAAATCTCCTTTAAGCTTCGCAAAATTCTTTGAGCTTTTCCGATTGATTTTTCATTAACTACTTGTCACATAGTTCCTCCTAATCCTAAACCACTTATTCAGAAAAAACCCAAGACGATGAACATATGAAATAGATTATACTTTATTATCCTGTATATTACAGTTCCAGAGTGAAACTTAAAGTGATATTGTGAAATAGATTACGTCATAATATTGTATATTACAGTTTCAGTGAATAACTTGAAGTGATACGGTAGGCCTACTGTATTCGAAAAAGTTCAGCACATCAAAAGAAATTCAGACCACATAGAGCCTGCTTCATTCATGCTTGCGCACAATCAACACTTCCACATACAAATACAGCAATGCAAAACTATTCATGACAACAAAATGATGGCTAATCACGGGTGCTACTCTCAATCGTTTGCAAGATTGATAATTCCGTCAAACGAATTATAATATGATTTGATATCTGATTAGTCAAGCTTGTTTTCTATTGAGCACTATAATGCTCAAGATCTTGACTAGTACCTATTATTTGGCTTTTCAAGAGGATGTTACAAAAATGCGCACCACAGATGAAGTACTGTATCTTCCTCATTCTTCATTCCTCAGCTTCTCTTATTTCTCCTCAATCAAACTCCTGTTCTCCTCATATTGTCTTCTCACTAAGTCACTTATTTCCTTCATTTTGTCCATTCCTTTGACTTTTTCTCCTTCTAGTTTGTTTGAAAGCATTTTATCCAATTATATTGTCAAAATGTGAGATGGTTTTCAGTGAAGAAGCTTATAGTGATTATAATTTATTGTTTTTTTTAAATTCATGTGATTTTGAAATAATAGTATTATATTATTGTATAATTGTATTGATAGAAACGGTGGCAAGTGAACTCAGGAGGCATGTGGACTGTACTGATTCTTTTTAACTGAGCTCGATTTTCTTTAAATGTTCCTGAATGACTTTGATAGAGATTTCAAAATTCTAATAGATTTACCAAATGTCTGAAAATTCACGCAAGCTGAGAAGACGTTGATCAGAACTACACGTTAGCCGCTAGCCGAACTATACACTATACATATACTATATAATATACCTATATTATACCAGCCTCTTTTATAAGAGTTGAGGATGGAAGAGAATGGGATCTTAGCTGAAAAGTTATTCTTGGAATCAGATTTTGAATAAATAATTAAAATATTGTTACTTTAAGTTGAAAGAAGTTACACAACATAAGATATTAATTAGGTTCATATTCATTAGTTTAGTAATTTGCAGCAATTTGTTTATGAACAAACAATGTATGAATGAGGAAGAAAATATATGAGCCATGATAGTTTTTTTTTTTTGCCAGGACAAGGACCAAAATAACAAGCAAAAATATTAATTTATAGGAGGAACTATATATTGTTATTATTGGTGTTTCCGACTGGCACTCATATTGTATTCAATGACAAATTATTGGACAATGCCATCATCACTGAGATGATCTCATAAATGCTTTGAGGGAAGGGAAAATTATGTCATAAGGGGTCAACTATTTCCATACAAATGATCTGTTACAAAGGAAAACTTAAAAATTCATGAGTATCTCTAAACGTGATACACACTCATCAATCTTTCCATCTCTCTCTCTCTCTCTCTCTCTCCCCCCTCACTCTCTCTCCCTTTCTCTTTATCCCTCTTTCATACTCTTTCTCTCTCTTTCCTTCTAGTAGTTGCGTCACCAACCACATCAGACAGATTGGTTTCTGACGCTCATTATGTCCAATTACGCGAAGCATTATAATTTTTGCCGCTTTTTTCTTGTTTTCGTCCAAACACTCCATCATTACCATAGCGACTTCTCAATATTTATGTTTTAGACATCCACAGACTATAAGAGATTTGCAATAATGATGATTTTTTCGAACACAATGCAGACATACATTCTGACTAATTGCAGTAGCCTACAGTGCTCGTGTGTTCATTATCTTGGAAGGGTGTGATTGTAGATTAAAGAAGAGGAATCTCCACCACCAGGAAAAGAGTTCAGTTCAGATTAACAGAATGCTCCAGAAACTGTGCCTCTGTGTTCATTTTCGATTCTATTTCATCAAAATAAAGTAATATACATGAGATAAGAAAGAAGTCTAACTGTCATAACTTGATAAATAACACAAAGTTATTGTCAAATCTTCCAATCTCATTGTACGTATATATTCTTAAAATATGTGTATTTTCTTCCAACATCCTTGTGTTACCCATTATTAATAAAATATAAAATCATCTCACCGAACACTGTGTAACTGCCACAACTTGGTTAAATACTACTAATATAACATATTCTAGTTACTCATTTTCCAAAAAAGAGACTTGTGATATTGAAACTAGAAGTAAAATGTTTCCAGAATAAGCAAATTTTCAAAAAATTCATCTGATGACATTTGAGGAATTTTTAACTATTTAAGACGAAAGTATTGAGGATGTATGCTATAGAGGAATAAAATCTTGGATAAGTTGTGTTATTGCTACCACTTGGAATAACAAGTGAAAAATTCTACTGAGTAAAACAGTAACACATTGATAATATTCACGGGTTTCATGGGTGAGAGAATAATAAATCAAAGCATAATGCCATCTTTTGGGGAGAATCGATTTCCACCAGTAGCATGCTTTCAGTCTTCAAATAATATAATATAAGCTGATTTGAATGCTTCTGATTGGTTATTATGTTATTTATTTAAAGTAATATACATGAGATAAGAAAGAAGTCTAACTGTCATAACTTGATAAATAACATAAATATATAAATATATATATTTAAATAAATAAATAACATAATAACCAATCAGAAGCATTCAAATCAGCCTATATTATATTATTTGAAGACTGAAAGCATGCTACTTTAGTATTTGGTAGCTAAGCATGTTACATACATATATAGTTCCAGGGCCTATAAGAAAAAAGCGGGAGAAACCTCTCCTATAGCCTCCAACCAATTACAAAATTTTGTTCTCCCCTAATCACTATCAATACTATCACTGATCAATACTACCAAATTATTATGATGTAGATCAATACATAAATTATCATGAAATAGAGTAATCTTGATAATTCAGAGTAAAAACAGAGTATTTCTTCATAAAGATCACGAGTACGAAATTTACTCAGGAAAAGTCAAGATAAGGCTACCGTATGGCTGCATGTGGAAAGAATCTGCCCAAGCTCCACACTTGTTCGATTCTTATCTCTATTCCTTATCACAATGATTGCTTATCTTCCTTTTGCAATGTATATTACACCTACTGTGCAAGAACACCGAAGAAACTGGATCAGCTGAGGCAAGATGTAGCACGCTTCTTCTCCCAAACAGTATTTTATTCCTCTCGAAGTTGTTGCAGCGCTCCATTTGAGCTAGTTAATTTCAAAGAACAATACTGCACTACCTACCTGAATAATGTTGCTGTGCTTTTCTCATTATCACGAACACTCTCACCCTTAGCAACAGTCTTTCTCTCAGTATCTCTATCTCGCTCTTCCAGTGCTATTTCGCCATATCTTACATTGTTCATTCTCTTTCTTCCCCCTTCCAATCTCCCCGATAAATCTCTTTCGAAAGTAATTCAATCTCTGAAAGCCGTTCATTGTCCAGGTCATTGTTGTTGGTCACCCGCTCTCTCTTGCTCTGAAGTCTGCAATGCACCCTAAGCTATCTTTTATGTTTGTTACGTTACCCGGTACAGTAACACAGTTCGATGACAGTTATCTGTTCTAACGTAACTTACTTACTAGTTAGTATTGAAAGTAACAGATTACAGAAAGTAACAGTAACGGATTCGGCACGCTCTCAAAATAGTTAATTACTGTTTTGTAACTCAATAACCCGCGCGCGGCTCACTGCTTGATTAAAAACGAAACCTCATTATTTTATAAACATCAATAGGTATTTATTATGTATAGTACGGTAGGTACTGAATTGTTTTTTTTTCTATTATTTAATTAAGGCCCAAAGTGAATGTGAGTAAGTTACTATGTTAGTGAATTTGGTGTTTCTGGACTGTAGCATTATCTTAATCTATTGTTTTTCCATAATGAATGTGGAATGTGTTGATGCTTTTGAAAACGGACTACATGAATTTATGAACAATATAACAGTCATTTTGAAACGATATGAAGTATATTTGATGAGAAGTCTGGATATTATGGAAATAAAGAAGTCTTGAGCGGTCACCTCTTTCTCACCTGGATATTGTGTCAATCAATTGGATTAAATTGTAAAACCTATATATTTGATTATTATTAAGGGATGAGATTGACTGGGAAATGACAAAGAATTAGCAACAGATCTATTTGAAACTCAATTCCATAAGATTAATTTTCAAAAATGAAATGTTGTATTTTTGGTGTTAGTGTTCATTTCAGTTGATATATAAAATGGAGTGATTGTCAAATTCTTAACAACTTGAGTTGGAAAATAATTTTTTCTTTAGACAAAAATTACTAAGTAATAGTATAATTCTAACTTTAGAATTATGATAGCTACTTCAACGATTGAATGCAGTAGCTAGTAGGTCTTTCAATTATCTTGTCTGAGTGAGAGGAATTCTTTTCATTGAGAATGATCCATATGAATTTGTTTTATTCAGCATTTCTATAAAAATACATTAATTGAACTCGATGTTCTTGATGAAGTCGATATTTGAATGGACAATCATCGTATAGAGATTTTATTTAGTTAATGACTGTTAAACCACTATTTTCACGTATTTTGGTCACAATAAAAACCCGTTGTCAATCGGTGAGTTTCTCAATTGAAAATAAATAGCAGAAAAATAGACTTTTATCGAATATATGCGCATAGGGGCACGTATTCTAAACTTCGACAAGCACAACAAATGATCTGATACCAAGCAGAGCATTATTCGGCTTATGTTAATAAGGACATCCGCTCAGTGACGCTGTATCAAGTGCATTTGCATACAAATCCTTCTTACAACGAAATTTTTGCAATCCTTTTTTATTATCTTCTATCTCCTCAATTCATCAGTTCAATTCCGTTCTTCTTCTAGCCCTTTTCCTTCGTGAATGCATTTCCCCTATCCTATCTATTACCATTATTCCTTATCCTATCCTATCATCTTCTGATATTCTCTATTCTCTCAATAACTTGAGAGATATTGAAGAGTAGCTCTGGAGCCTTCTGGAGCCCCGCCATTTAATTATCGCCTCAAATTCAAAATGTTATGTTTTTAATATCTCCTCTTGTTTTCTTCCATTTTTGTTATTTTCTCTATATTCTTCCATCCCTACTTTCCTATACTACTCCATACCCTCATCAACTTTATCTTTCCTCTTTTCCTCTATCTTTATCTTCTTCTCATCCTCCTTCACTTTCTTCTTCTCCGATTCAATTCTTAATCTTCTCCTCTTTCTTCGATCCAATTCTTAATCTTCTCCTCCTCATCCTCCTCCACTTCCTTCTTCGATTCAATTCCATTTCCTCCCGCTTCTTCTCTTGGAATTGTCTCCTTCCACATAGATGGCAACAACGCAAAGTAGCAACGATCGACAGAGATCGAAAAAAGAAGAATAAAACTTTACATCTCAATACTAAAAAACTGAATGAAAATGAAGAGAATAAGGAGCCTGGGATGCTGCTGATATCAGAAGCTTGTTTCTAGCCTGTAGCTGTATTATAAGAATAGTGCTAGCCGTCTCGCTATGCGTAGGAGGTTCATGGCCACATCGTTAGTGATAGGCTTTTCAAACTACGTACAAAATATCATTATTTATTGAATAAATCGTTTCCTTCCCACCCTCTCCTCTCCTCTCAAGCAATTTGTTTTTTACAAGATCATGTTTATTTATTAAAACTCGAATTGAGGTAAAATTATTCAAATGAAAGCTATAGATTATCGATCCAGGAATTTTGATTGCCGGCAATATTTATTTTTTCATCCTTTTATACCCATATTATTCTTGTAGCATTTTTCTGGTTTGCCAACTTTTTATTCGATAGAAACAGGTCAACCGTTCTTCTAACTTTTGAAAATTCAAATCTCATTGTATCATATCAAGAAATACCATGATTTCCCAATGAAATTAAGGTTATGTTATGGTGCCGGTGGAACTTCCTTTTGGAACTCCCCACCAAATACGGCATACGAATATATAACCGTTCTTCTTTGATACATGGTCTTAGCTATTTTTATTTTCATTGATGCAATCGCCTCGAGGAAACAATATAATCCCCTAATTATTATGAATTCCCTCGAATATTTCTTAGATATAAGTGAAAAATATTGATTAGCAATTAAGCTCTTTCAGGTCCAAGTGGGTTTACCTGTTGGTCATTCCACGACTAACCTGGATTTGTTCACGTTTTCCACGATCGAAAAAAATCTCTAGTAAACCAAATTAAAATTGACGTTTCAAAACCACCAATTTGAAAGGATTCATTCATCATTCATCATTCATCTACAATGTTTCATCATTGAATAAAACACCTATACTACACTATTTTAAAATGATGGAATGGGGAAGTGAGGGAAATATTGATAAGCATGCATGGGACAGTTTCCTGACGTTTACGGTTATTTAGATATCCAGCAACGTAATCTGCGAGACGTCTTCATTCAGCCAATTGCATTCCACTTGGCTGTCGCATTCTTGATCCGTTCTCAACTGGTTCCAATCTAGAGAAGTCTACCACTCAAGCAAATTGGCGTGAAGAGGCTGAGAATTTTGTTGCGAAGCCAGTTAAAGATAAACTAGAAAAAACGACAAGATAGACCTGTAGGGAAATGGAGATTTGATGCAGGAGGAATGGAGATTCCTTCATTATGGCATTCAGACCTTGTTATCAACGCTATATGTGTTCTATATTAACAACAACTTACCCAGGGCATTCGATTACTATAACATAAGTTACTTTCATAATAAATTAAACTACCAATACTTGGTAGGATGAATGCTTCATCGAGACGATATTCCCAACAAACTTCGCTAAAAATGTGCAACTTAAAAGACAATCGACTTTATTATTTAGATTAATGATGTATAATTACAGTATGTAAATACATGATTGTACCATCCATATTAGTTTCTATCATATTAGAAACTACTTTATATATTATCTTAAAATTTTTTTATCTTATGTAAGATATGTTTCTCTTGGCAAATAAAAGTTAATTTTTCAAAGTTATGTAAATTGTGTAGACTGCGGAAAATGTCAGGAAATAGAACATTATACGAGTATAGATAATATTTGATTGATTGATTGTTTCTCTGTCATGTAACCCATGTCCAGAGGTATTTATTAAACACATAAAACTATTATTACAATATGTGAAGTTATACTACTATACTAATACTACTTTTCTATACTATCATGAAGCATCCCACTATAGAGTCTATGTGTCGGGATGCATTTATATACAAGTACATATACGAACATATTACGAGTATAAATAGTATAGAACATCTGAAAAGCGTTGAAGACTTGAGGAATTGGAAGAATTAATCAAAATACAGTAATACTGAAAATGTTGATAATTTGAACACTTTCATTGAACTTTGAAATATTTACAAGTTTTTCGTTGAGTGTGTACATTTTGAACGAGTGTAAAAAACATGATCATTCAAGTAGAAAAGTATTATTTGATTGAAAGTGTTACAGAGATTTTAAAAGAAGCTGGTCTTTGTTAAAATAAAGTTAAAAAATGTTAAAAGAAGAGAGAGTCTTCAGCTGTAAATGTCGACGCAACTCTTGAAATTTGAAGTTTGTTGGGAATGGAAAGAGATTGATGTCGATTCAGGAAGAGTTAAGAGAAACAGGAGAAGTTAAGAGAAAGTATAGAAACCTTTAAACTATAGAAATAAAGTATAGAAATTTTTAAAATTTTTCAATAATGGAGAACTGCAATTGACCCAAGCAATTGGAATATTATGAAATATTGGTGCTACTACCATAGAATTTCACTCAAGATGACAATCAAATACTTAGAATGTAGTTTGCTGGCTTTCAATAAATCTTGATAAACTACGAGTATACCCTTGGTAGGATACCGTACTTCTCATGACTCATGCAAACGATTCGAAATTACAGCTCGACACAAATAAAAACATAACCTTTATATTTTATACGTTCATTTTTCTGTCCTGCTGTCCTTAACCCTGGATTTATACACTTTCGGATTCAGAACCTATTTCCTCATCTAATTGGCTCAATATGATACTAATTCTATTGTTCAAAATATGACCAAATCTAGCCTTGACCCTTCGAATATGTCATAGTCTCTCTATCTTCAATCTGAAATACCGACACTCGCTGTTGAACACATTTTCTATCTCTCTTTTTCTTCTTTACTCTTTCTACTCCTTCACTCTTTCCACATATTTATTGCAGGCTTACGATCATATCACTGCGCCGGTAATAGTATGCTATTACTTCGGTATTTTTAGTATTGTCGTCGATATGTGCTCAATCCAATGACATGGAATAAAAAATATTCATAGACTTTTTTCATGTAACAGATCATGATCTACTTATAAAATACTAGACCTGACATAAAGGAGACTACTGGGACACAGAGAGTGTTTCAAGAGGAATTTGCACATTTCTCAAACTGAACTCTCACACCGAATAATGAAAATTGTTCCAATGAAAATCTCTCAACTCAACTAATTGCGTACCAAGATAACAATGGCAGAATATTGTACATCTTAGGTAAGTTATAATTTTACAATTTTCAGGGGGCTTATGACGGTTATTTCATAACACCCTGTTGAACATGATAGTTTCCAATGTAACTGGGAAATTCAGTGGGTATTGAGATGATGGAAATCAAAGAAATTAAGAGAATGTTTTAGCAGATCAACATATCATTCACAAATTTCTAAAGAAGAAGATTATTGTAGATCAACTCGTTCAAACATTATGATTTCCTTTTATGAAAGATGGAAGAATATAGTTCAAATCGTAGAATGTTGTTACAAAAAATCAACCCTAGAAAAGATTTTGTCACAGCATGATTGTGATCGAAGATTAGGTGGCGAGAGTGGGGGTGGAGGATTAGGGGTGGGGAAAAAGTTGGAAGCATTGCACATTAGCATACAAAGTGAATCTAAATAAAATTTTATCCGAACATCCACTTATCACAATACAGAGCCTCAACACGATGATATTCTCAAAGTCATCGGATCATTCCATTGTTAGCGCAGCAATCTCTTGAACATGACACAAAGGATTTGAAGAGAGCCTGAAGAAAGGATCCGATTGAAAAGTTCAATCTGTATCATCATGATTGCAATGATGATACGATAATAATGTTCTATGAAGTGTCATTCATCAATAATCATAATACAAGACGGACATAATTCGCAATATGCAATGTCAAATTCGATGGAGTCTGGGCATCAATCTTGATGCTCTCGATTGTGATAAACAACTTGTATAACGTATAAGAGATGTATTGTAGCGAAGGATTCTTTCAATAAATAATTATTACAGCTGGCAAATTTCAACAATCAGAACCACTACATCCAAGCAAATACTCCACTACATATCACTCGATCAGTCAATGTTATTTCTCTTTGTTCTCTTACTCCAAAGTTGATGGTTCGATATTATTGATTAATATCCTGGTGATTTATGCAGTTGAATGCTGAACTTGATTTGGAAAACTTGATCTATGATGAGTGTTCATAGTATCAACAAGTATTTGAGAAGAAATTCTTTGTTGAATTGATGTCAAAATTACAATATAAAAGTTGAAAAAATATTGAGAGTCAATATATTTCATCAATAATTTTATACCTGACGAACTTTTCAACACCAATCAATCGTATGTTTGAAATGAAAACTCTATTATCTATATTTATCTAATTTATTTATATTACTCAAGCTAAGGATTGAGTTTTTGAAAAACTCAAGCCATTTACAATATACTTATGGATATTATTCATTTCAGCGTCTTATCGATTTAAAGGTAGTAACTTGAAATCGCACAATTCTTATTGTTGAAAAATTCGGGTTCAACTCAAAATACAAGACCGGTCATATTAATGTATATCAAGATTATAATGTTCACTATGTAACATTCAAATTATTGAGAAGATTCTCTATAGTGTTCTTGAATGTACATTTCCACTTACAAGCGAGGCGCCTGCAGAAACGAATCTTTAATAGTTATAAACCTTGCTTCTCTCCGATTTGGTTACTCTATGAGAAAATATTTTCAAATAAATATAAATTATGTTGTTTATTACAGATTACATATAGGAATAAACTTGTATTTGTATATATGCAAAGAAAGATTGAACTGAACCTTCCTAAAAATCGTACGATTCATCTGTTGTTTAGAAAAACATCAACAATATTTTGCTACAGCTACAGCGTGATGTAATTTACTTTATGAATACTTTCCTGGTGTTACATTTGCCATAAAAGGTGCAAACGTAACACACTAAAAACCACAAATTAACCGTAAAATTAACTCAACTCTCCAGTTTTACCCTTCAAATATCACATTAAGTATTCAGGTCGAAATTATTCTAATGGGATTTTCATACACAGCCAAAGCGTGAACAAAAATGTTAATACGGCAAGTCATTTATTCATGTGGAGTCTTGGAATATGATGTACTTCTCAGACCTAAAAAGAGGGAGAGATAGGACTGAATTGAGGGAGGAACAAGGATGGAGAGCAGAGCTGTTGATTGAGTCATCACGATTGTTTGAATACGCTTGGAGCGTATAAACCATATAAACCTGTCTTACATATTATCTTGCTTACTGTAATCGAGTGCTCATAATTGAGTCTAAATCATCAAATTGTTACTCAAGATTGAATATCTTAACATTTTCTTCAAGAGACTGTTTAACCAAATATAAACTATCTTGAACCAGATGCAACCCCAGTATTATTTGACGATGCTTCCTCAAATAAGAAAAAATGAAAAAATTATAATTAAATTCGATAAGTAGGCCTATGCCTATTTCACATGTTTTTTTATTAAATTTATCTGACAAATAACTCTTGAGAATTCAGATTATTAGTAATTTATAAAGAGAGATAGCAAATTTTAGATATAATAGAGGAACTCAGATAACATATAAATAAGTTAACAAGTCGATTTCACTATCTACGTGTTTTATATAGGACATTCAGTATGATAATTAAATCGCTTGAATATCTTATTAGTTATGTGCGGAGTTTAAAGCCAACTCTTGGGTGAGAGGGCAGTCGGGAAGTCTGGGGGCCAGACTTGGGAATTTGTGGTATTAGCTTGAGAATGAAAAATGCCAGAAAAGCGTTTTCTTAAATTACCACTGCATGGAGCAAGTAAATCTGTTGGCAAACCAAAGTAAGGAAGCCAGTTTTTATAAGAATGATATTTACAAATTATGCTCGGTATTTGAAGCGTGGGCAACATTTACTGAAAAAGCTCGCATGATACAACAAACAGCGGTCCATTCATTAAATTTGATATTTATTATTCGTCTATTCTGACTGACTTAAAATACGATCACTACTAAATTATATGTCGATTGTCTCATATTAGGAGATTGATATACACGATACGGCCTATTGCGCTGCGTAGATGCTATCATAAACTCAACAATCATTTCATCACCATGTCAGTCATTGCCATTCGATTTGCATTAGTTAACCTTTGCTTTCATAGTTCAAGTCGAGGGCTGTGTGTCTCCCACAATATGCCACACACATGACACACGTCTATATGAGACAATACTGTCACACTCCAGTTTCCCTACAAAGTGATGCATTATGTTAATTCATCGAAGCTGTTGACGGTTTCCTGAATGGTTTCTATTAACTTTTGCAATAGAAACTGTCACTTTTCATACTCATTTACATTGCTTTTGAGTAAAATGTGATCTATTTGAAAGCGATAACAAATTGAGGAAGTAAACTCTCGATCTTGTATGGTGAACGGTGAATTATTGCTGAATTATAATGTCAAATACATGGGGTGGAATGTCTGCTCCTGGTATTTTTAAACATGTACACTCCTAGATTCATTTCTAGTATGTGAAATACGTGGAAAGAGTATTGGAGCGAAGCTCAGGTAGGAAGAATTCCTAGATGTTACTCAAGAGATATCGAAGATGTAGGCTTTGGAAGTCTTGAGCCTGCTGTTGAATTACCTGAGATGATGATACGCCATATGCTGATAGGCGTGATATAATATTCTACGCTTATTAAAAAGTAAGAATTGTTTGTATCAATTTCATAAATATAATCATGTTCAAAATATATAGGAAAAACATGATTCATGTTTATGTTCTGAAAACATGAATTTCTATAGACGAAGAAGGGTTTACTTCAGATCAAACAATTCTTTCAAACAAAGACATACTTTGTTTTATATCTCATATATGGGATAGTAGCCAAATGGGCTATTATTCAGAAATTTTAAATAATTTTCTATAATTTCGTCTCTTTTTAGGAGCACTGGGTTAATGGTACGCAAATCAACCCAAACATTATAATGATTTTTTTGATGTGTGTGATGTTGAGGTAATGATCACTTGAAAACAAAGCAATAAAGATCGTACTATATTGTACTTGCTACTTGATATGCAAGGACTATTAGAAATCTTTGAGACCATAATGCTGAGTATTAGCATTACAAATGCAAACCTAATGACTATTACACGATTTTATTCGCTAAATAAGGGTAACTCTATCACCACCCACACCACCAGGTACTAGGAAACACTCTTCGTTGTAAAAAAACATTCAAACAATGTAACGATTTGTTTCTGAGATTTTGGGTGGTCACCGGACGCAAAGTGACAGTTTGCAACAGTTTCCAACTTTGAAACAGGTTCCAACTTCCAACGTCACTGTATCCTAGTCAGAAGATTTCAAACGAATTAAATCTGTATCTTGAATACCGATTAGCAATGCATGAACATATCTTCACATACTACAATAATCACAATAATGGCATCATTAACCTTCACAGGGTTATAAAAGTCGGCATTTGTTTCAGTAAACTGCTTCTCACCGCCTTCTAAATTCCACCTAACAAAAGCTTTTCCTGTTCGATATTTGATTTTATGTCTAGCTTAGAAGATAATCTAAACTTTGTCCCCACAAAATCACTAGTGGTGTTTGTGTTACGTTCTATCTTATTATGCAAAACACGCATTCTGTTATATTTATTCATGCTCGTAGTTAAGTTCTGTAATCAGCTAAATGGTCAGATCATTGGTTCCCCAATGGTCAACCAAGTCTTAAAATTACATGTCAGTTTTTATTTGGTTTATATCTCTAGGTTTTCTATTGCTGTACCTTCTTCCTTTAAAATGGTTCTCTCAGTTAACCAAATGGCTCTTTGAATTTATTAACTGAATGTAATTAGAGCTTCCGCAGAATACTGCTTTTTGAACACCACCTATGAACCAATTCATATTTTTCAAATTTGACATTCTTCACTCTTCAGCATGTATAGCTCGTACTGGAAATTGTCTCTCGGTGAGGGTGATCTATCGGTGAACGTGAAGTTAAGTCACGAACACTGTGGGCTGCACTTGGATGGGTGACCAGTATTTGGCCAAGTACACATTGGCGAGGTGGAACTACCCGTTAGGGTCTCCCTACCATTAAAAGCCATAAGAATATTTCATTAGCATGTATATCTGACGCTATTAGTGATGTAAGCAACTATCGTTTGATGTAATCCACGTCAGCTATACATGTTGAAGATTGAAGAGTGTCAAATTTGAAAAATAACAATATAAAATACTCAAAATACATTGAGATTCTCATAATTTTCCTCAATACTATAAACTACATATTTTTCTCGCCAGGTTATAAGTATTAATAAGCCCTCCAAAAACGCCTCACTTCTATTATTCGACACAAACCACTGGATAATCAATGCAGAATCCACAATGTTTGTAGGATATCGCTCATAATATACTGGAAAACAAAAACTGTTTAAAAAAACTCCTGACATTTCCATAACAGCACACACAATAGAGCGATTGCCGCTCCTTGCATGATAATAATTGTAGTCACTCAATTACAACTCCGGTGCAAGAATTAGAATATTTAGCCGGTTTGTGCAAGAATTTGTCTACCTTTTATGGCAACTGAGGACGTTTTACTTGTGTCCGTGAGATCGGAACGACCTCCAAACTGCAAATACAACTCGAGTTTGAACTCAATTCATCTCTCCAGTGAACTTTTCAGCAGAAAGCAGTGGTTCGGCTCAGGACAGCTATAAAATTGATATATGCTGACATGCTTGCTCCACAAATAGAATGAATAGCCGCTTTTCTCGCAATGCAATGCTAAAGGTCTGCCGGTAACTGATCTGATCTGTATATTACTATACAGGAAAGGGACGAGTTGCTTCCACCCTGCTGCTGCTGCTTACAACAGAAATGTAGTTCAACTATATACAAATTGCAGAGAAATGTCGTTTTCTTGGGCTTGGAATTATCATGTTATTTCTTGGTTATTGTAGTACAGTACTACTTGACAGGGAGAGATGTTGAGGTCAGTATTGTGGAGAAATTCTTGATCACAGATAAAACATTTCTAATAGATACAGCATCAGTTACAGTCATCAAATAGAATTATTACATCAGTAGGCCTTCTCAACACTATCCAAAAAATACTCGGAACAATTTAGTAACTAGGAATCATGAGTGATCGGAGCATGTCCCTCGTAAAAAACTATTAACAACCAAGATTATACGATTAGAACATGCAACACAAGGATAGAGTTTTAAGCTTGGTCCAAGAAACACTAGCTACAATTTCATTCCGTAGTAAAGTTTATTACAATCAATTCAGAGTTGCATACTTATACTATGTTACTCAGCCAGTACAGGTAGACTGTCTGTGATAAGAACTTTGTTGATGATAGACCAATTGAAATAGTTGTTCCTTATGATACCTTGTTCCTGGCTCGAATCAAGATGTCTTCTATTCAATATTCATGGCACTATAAAAGTACTTCTCAACTGCAAAGTAGGTATCAGTTCTAATTACTCTAAACAGTACTGATTGGTCTGTACTCTATAAAGGAGAAGTTATGGAGGTATGGTGAAGTTGGACTATATAATATTCTAATTTTGTACTTTGTGGATTATGACTGTTGTAAAGTTTTTAATTTCATTGTTGCAAGAAGAGTTCAATCCACATTAAACTCAATATAATGTTACTCAAAGAAATGTAATCATGAAGAAATTCGATTTGAAACTTTTGAAGTTGCCAGTATTGAACAATATTGAATCAAACACAGAGTCCACACAGTAAACAATGAAAATTTTTGAATCACTTATCTTCAAAATAAAGATAATCTTTTAAAAGAAATCCGCTGGATTAATTTTTTAAAGAAAAATTCATTCAAGGAATGAAATATAATTGTTTCTTCCAATGAGATCAACATGGCACCTAATGTAATTAGTTCATTGTGTTAGAAGGTAATTCAATCTTTAAGGTGCAACAATTCTTGTACCTGGCTTGAATTGTTTTTCAAAACTTTTGAGAATAGAGAGTGACCCAGTCTATATACTAAAATAAAAAATGCTATTCATTGGGGTTGCAAGGAATAATAAAATTTAAAAGATAGAATTTACTCCACATACTCGTTGAATAGAGTATAGATGCGGTATTATTAAAAAATGATTAGGCTACAATTGATCATTATTGTAGGTTAATGTCGTGATAGCCTCATAACAAATCTGAAGTAGAATCTTTTTCAACTTCAACTCAACGACTGAAGTTTTATGATCACAGGACGTCTACAAATCTGATCCCTTTCATACCTCGATTTCCATTTTATTGGCACAAAACCGGATAAAATAACTTCCCCGAACAAAGGGAATCTCGTTCTTTACACGCAATTCTCAGAGAAAGAAGAAAATCTTATTCTGAATGGAACTGGCAAGATCTGATGTACCGCACATTCAACATTGGTGGGACAAGTTGAATTCAGATGATAAATTCAACCAGCTCCAGAAACAATTCATTATATTTTATTTGTTGCTCGCTCTACGATATGCCACTCCCTCTGACAATGCGCGGTGACTTATGAATACCTATCCGACATATGACAGCATTCACACACGAAATGTGTTCCCTCTGTATCGAATTTGTTATGTATGCTATCATAGCTGCCGCAATACAATCATATATGGTGCCATAAGATTCCAATAAATATTATTCTGATACCTAAATTTGGGATTGATAATGATTACCTACACAAAGATGCTCAGAAGTTTCCAAATATAATTGAATAGATAAAAGAGACAGAATGAATAACATTTGTCATATCACCTGTTGTAGGGGAATAAATGGGAAAGTATGTTTAAATTATTTGATCATCAATTAAATTATGAATCGTATCAGCCTATGATTCATAATGCCATGAAGCACATTCAAATTAACTTTAATTTTAACATTTTCACCTGAAAATCACCCATTCCTTGTTTTATGAGACTTTTCCACTCCCCCTCCACGCATCACTTCCATAAGTGGGCGTGACAGGTTCCAGCCAATCACAGTGCTCCTTCAAACTCCCCCCACTCACACTTCTCTTATCCTGATCGTGACACTTCTGTCGTTTATAAGCCAATCACAGAACTTCATCCTATACTAACACTTCCGAGAAATCAATGCTGGTATTAAGAAGGATATAATCCAAATGATGAAAGAATTTCTTATAAATTCACTTCCAGTTAAAAAAGGATTGAGAGTAGGACAAGAAATAATAAAATTATGTATAATGTTATTTACATTCTAACAAATATTGAGTCAGAATAACGATATTTCAATCTGAAATTTCATTATTTTGTTTTTCGCTATCTGTATATAACAAATTAAAAAAAAAACTGGAAGCTAGAGATCACTCACATTCATCTTCATCCAATAATTCCAATACCAATAAGATGCTTTCTGTGTGACATTTTTTCATAACAAACAGAACAATTTCTTTATAAACATGTCAAATAACGATGTCAAAATATTTGACAGCTACTGTCCGATTTCCCGCTCTGAATTATGTGAGAAAGAATTTTCATATTTTCAAATACGAATGAAGAAAACTACCCACTCAAAATATTCTCTCTTTCTAAAGAGTCATGGTGCAAGAATTCCTGCCAAATGACAAGCTGTATTTGTAAGAGAGGGGGGGGGGTGTTGCTGCAACTAGAAGACAATCGATCATTACATTTGTACAATGTGGGACTGTGTCAGTGCAAAGCTTTGTGGTACCCACACATGCAAAATAAGCTAAATTACTCTGAATAAATTACATTACTCTCAATACTAATGCGGCATCATAAAAAGGTAGTGATTAAACAAGTATGCATTTGATTAATACACTCAACTAGAATCTGTAATGAATTCATTAGTTATGTCCATTGTCCATAATTTTTTCAATTTCCTACTCACAAGATGCATGTTGCTATGTTAACAGTAAAAATGGTACATACCTGTATATTATACACACGTTCTTATTAAAGCTTCGACGATGCACATCGTGAAAATGTTTGTTTATTCTTGCACTATGGAATTTTTGAATCACAGATTCAACACTATTAACTGATCTGAAAAATTTCAGACTCAAATACCATTAAATTGACATGAGAAACTCATGATTGGAAGATGTCAGAAGGTAACTGTGTAAATACTACTTTTGAATTCCGGACGTCTTGAACAATATTTCTCTTAATAATTCTGCTTTAAATCTTGGACTTATAACTTGACTCACACTTGATGGTTTTTGATACAGTAGTAATAGCAAAAGTTCATGACTTTCCAATCAATCATTCTAAAACAGCGAATCATAGAACTTTGGATAAATTGAAGTACATTTATTAAATCCTGTAATCCTATAGACCAAAGTCACTTGAACCTAACAGGTAGCTTATCACCAAGAAAGCCTGCATGTTTGTATTTTTCCATAAATCCTAATGATCAATTTGGTATTATTGGATAATTTGAATTTATTGGGGATGTGAAGAAATATCCATGCCCAATTATTTTATTATTATTTGTTCGGGCTGAGAAGAAATGTTTTCAAAATGATCGCTGTGTTTAATTGTGTATGCAGATAGCATTCTGTATGAAGATAGACAATTTTTCACAAATATATATTTCAAGTATAAAAACTATGAATTGAAAGTAAATAATTATATATTGAAGGGTATCTTACATTTTTCCAAATTGTCTCCTCAGGCCCACCGAAGAATAGTTTATTATTTCAAAATTATGTTCAATATGATGTTTTATATTTATATTTAGGTTCTATCTTTATGGTCTTTTTATCCTAAAATAGTAATAACAGATCATGTTTTCTATTAATTTATTAATTATTCTATTATTTTATTAAGCAGTCCTATATAATATTGAAAGTGTCATTTATTCACAGTTCATTGCATTTGTAATGTTCTAAAAAAATATATAGATGAATAAATATGAATATTAGACGATAAAAATAATAATGTAACATATGAAAATCAGTAACTAAATTGAGAGGTGAGATCCATTGAAAGGTAGAGGAAACATTGTCGCAGTTCTGTATGCATAGCAAAGTTTGCCAGGCACTTTCTTGTTTCGTCCGAAACGACCATGCCAGTCAATCGTGCGCTCCATAAAATAATAGATTGCAAGCAGCCACCATTACTCAGCCTCGGATATCGAATACTGTTCGATTTCAAATCGAGCCATTTCCATTTCCAATTCGAATCACTCAAGAGTTATTAAGATGCGAATGACAGATAAAACGGACAGCAATGATAGAGAGACGGCGATAAAGATGGAGAGATAGGTGGTAATAAAGAGGAGAACTTTTTAGAGAGAGCGCGCGCGCGAAGGATCTGGTGGCAAGTTTTTGGATCAAAGACCCCAAGTAGGGTGCACTGATTTCTTCTGTGGGCGTTTATTTATGCCCTATCCAAGTGATCGCTTTCTTGGCCGCGGCGAAAGAAGAAAAAGAAGGAGAAGAAAATGGAAAAGAAAAAGGAGAAGAAGGTGCAGAAGAAGAGGAAAATGGAGAAGAAGAAGAAGAAATAAAGGAGAAGAGGAAGAAGTACGAGTAGAAGTGAATGAAGGAGAGGAAGGAGAATAAGAATGAGTAGAGACTATTTAGCTATCACCTCATTCCTAATGACGATACCCACTAAATCTCCATCAACAAAATCTCGGCTGGATATAGTCTGTCCAAGCAAAGAAGACCCTCTGGTAAGATGAGAAAATCACTCCAGCTCGGTCAATATTAGTTTAAAAATTATTGATTTGGTTTCAATCGTAGGAGACGTTCTGATCTACAATTTGAAACCAAATCAATATTCTTTGAACCAATATTGACCGAGTTGGAGTAATTTTCTCACCTTGCCATAGGATCTACTTTGCTTGGACCGACTATAACGTAGTCGAGATCTCTCTTGGCTCAGAATGAAACTGATCAATGAAAGCGGACTGAGCTATCTTAATTTGTGTCTTCTCACATCTATTTCGTAGATAATTCTGAAACGCGATGTTCATAAATTTCGTTTCCAACTACATAACAGATCGATGACGACATAACTGTACCAAAGTAAACTTTGTAATAAACTTCACTGAAACACTTCACTATCCATGAGTCAAGTTGGCTGTGTCAGCCGCTGTGATTCAGAGCACTTCCACCCAAAATATGATCTGTAAATTGTTGTTTTGGAGTCGTGTATCTCATTTGATGCATCGGAATCATCATGACCTTTATTCTATCCCATCTACTTCTCCTTCTATTCGTCAATTACCCCCTCTCCTCCACCTCCTCACTTTCTCAACTTAATATCTGATTGAATTAATTCAACTTGTATTCAACCAAATTTGATCTTCCAATATCCACTTTTCATTTGTTACTCATATTTCTTTTTCTTATCACCATATTCACCCATATATTTACGTATTTTTTCTTAGTTCTATCATATCTTTGCTTTAATACACTTCATAAGCTGCCATAACTTTATCCAATCTATACATATGGATTGATGAATTGATGGATGTATGGATTGATAGATGGACAGATACTTCAGATCTAATCTATGATCATCTTATCTATTTATACTATGGCAACTCAAGCTAAAGTGTATTATGAAGCGAGAAAAACTAAACACCCTTTTCCGCCAAAATCTCTTTCTTCGCCTAATCGAATGAACTCTTCTCTCATTAAATTTATTAACATTAACTCACATATTATTTTCTCCCCCTTATCACCGTCTCTATTTACACCTGTATTTTCAAATTAACTCCTTCATTTTAAAATTAAAAAAAAATTCTGACAATAAAAATATTTTGAGGGTGAAAAATAAGGTGAGAGATGCCACAATATAATGACAAACGGCGGTTAGGGAATCTAGCCAGAGCAGCTGTAGCAGACGGAAGTTGCGACTTCCCAGGTCCACATCAATAGACTAAGCCGACAAGATAAATCTTGCAATTCGAGGTTTCATATAGAATATTTCAAATTAAATTAAAAAGAGGGCCGGCAGCGCCCTAACTTCGCTCACTCCAGATCAAAAGAAAGGCATCGATTCCATTCAATTCAGTTCTTTTTCAGATTACAGGAACAGATTACAGATTATGGAACAGAAATGTGTCAAACTCCTTCAAAATAAAAAATACTGTAATTTCAAAAAGTGACAAATACTGATTATAAATTTCAATCAACCTATCCTCAAATGATCATGTAACGGTAGCATTCATTAAATTTAACATAATATTATGAAAATACAGACATGTCCAAGAAAGCGATTATCAATCAATCATTCATTCTCTCTCGTCCAGGTTTTTTCTTTTTTCCTAAATCGCAGATAGCTGTTGAATAGCAAGCTTGTAACAAAGAAGAATTATAAATACTCGTGGGAGATGAGCGTGGGTGATAAAGAGTTTTTTTGTTATAGTAGGTGTTATTCCTACTTTAAAGGTTATATAGAGCCAGCCAGATTTACCAAGCTCAGTTTCCGCTCGCCCACACATCCATTGCAAGCAGTACCTTCTTCATTATTCTCTCTTCCTCGAATTTAATTCTCTCTTCTTCTTTTCTTCATTATCCATCTTATCATCTCTTCCTCTTTTCGGAAATGCTAACTTGCATCTTATCATATGCCCTGTAAATCCTGTAATGTTTTCTACTGATTTTCCAGACTTTCTCTCGAATTTCTCAAATGTTTCAAGAAATCAGTTTAATACAGGTCTCCTCGCTGAAACTGGAATAAGATGTAGTCTATGGTATTCTAGAATCCGCTGGCCTCACAACAGAAGCTCCGAAGGGGGACATATATTTGAAAATCAATGGGTGAATTTTGTTTTATGTTTGATTGCTTTTTTCTGAAAAGAATCTTTGTCAAATTTTCTCCCCTCCATCTAATCCTCTCATCCGTCACCTCTCATCATCCCTTTCATTACCCACTCATATGCTTGAAGAACATGTGGGCATCACCCTCAAATGAATCTTTTACACTTCAAATTTCCTACATACAATCTCTAATTGATTTTTTTTGCTTTCCTAATAAGCAATTCATTTCTAACTTATGATTGGAGTTTTGGACTAAGTTAGGAGTCCTCACTATTACTACTACTTAATCTACATACTGATTGAATTATTTCAATATGTCATACACGAAATAATATTCAACTGATTATTTGAAACAAACTGCATTACAGTACTTTATTATTTATTGGAGTCGATAGATGCGATATAATATTAGAAAATATTTGAATATTTATTCATGCTCGTAGTTAAGTTCTGTAATCAGCTAAATGGTCAGATCATTGGTTCCCCAATGGTCAACCAAGTCTTAAAATTACATGTCAGTTTTTATTTGGTTTATATCTCTAGGTTTTCTATTGCTGTACCTTCTTCCTTTAAAATGGTTCTCTCAGTTAACCAAATGGCTCTTTGAATTTATTAACTGAATGTAATTAGAGCTTCCGCAGAATACTGCTTTTTGAACACCACCTATGAACCAATTCATATTTTTCAAATTTGACATTCTTCACTCTTCAGCATGTATAGCTCGTACTGGAAATTGTCTCTCGGTGAGGGTGATCTATCGGTGAACGTGAAGTTAAGTCACGAACACTGTGGGCTGCACTTGGATGGGTGACCAGTATTTGGCCAAGTACACATTGGCGAGGTGGAACTACCCGTTAGGGTCTCCCTACCATTAAAAGCCATAAGAATATTTCATTAGCATGTATATCTGACGCTATTAGTGATGTAAGCAACTATCGTTTGATGTAATCCACGTCAGCTATACATGTTGAAGATTGAAGAGTATCAAATTTGAAAAATAACAATATAAAATACTCAAAATACATTGAGATTCTCATAATTTTCCTCAATACTATAAACTACATATTTTTCTCGCCAGGTTATAAGTATTAATAAGCCCTCCAAAAACGCCTCACTTCTATTATTCGACACAAACCACTGGATGATTGGAGTTTTGGACTAAGTTAGGAGTCCTCACTATTACTACTACTTAATCTACATACTGATTGAATTATTTCAATATGTCATACACGAAATAATATTCAACTGATTATTTGAAACAAACTGCATTACAGTACTTTATTATTTATTGGAGTCGATAGATGCGATATAATATTAGAAAATATTTGAAGAGTTTTTTTAGATATGATAAAGTTGTTTACACAAACTTGTGCTCTTTATCGATTGATCAATAAACTTCTAAAAACGAGATAGTCATACATTTCCAATGTCAACCTACTATTCGATCCATTTATTTTCTACTGATATTCGATCCCTATTATCACATCTCTCACCAGCCCCCAGTTCCACTTAGACTATCATTCATTTTTACACTTCTTCTGCCATATTTTCATAGTCAACTCAATCATATTCTTTGAACTCCAATTTCCGGTTTTATGGTGGTATCCGAACATCACTGAGTCCAATTATTCGACCAAAAATTGAAAGATATTATTAGCCAAGAGGTATATTTATTTGCAGCATCCATGTTGGAATTGGCCGAAAAATTTTCTTGCCCACACACATTTTCACAGACTGCACTAACGAACTAGCACACTTTCCAACCAGCCAATCAGAGGAGAGCATCTGTTCGGGAACTTGTCCAATATGAATAATATGATGAATGAAACCATAGAGAGCTTACTAACAGCTTGTTTGAATTTTGAATGAATTATGAATTACAGACTGTATAATCAGTCTAGTAGATACAGTCTCTTCAGACCATGTACATTATGGCGAATTCATCGATGAAATAAGAATGTGGTATTAGAAAACATCTCAGGAAAACCTTAGAAAAATAAGAAGAAAATCTTCGAAATATAACTGACATTTTGTGTAATTCCACGCAATGTTAAATTAAAAACTAGCAGTAATATAACGATTTCTCCTGTGTTCAATAGTAGGCTTATTATTATGTTATGATTTCTCTCTGAAAATAGGATAGTTCTATGATACTTTAGAATTGACGAATAGCAATATTCCATGAAAATAGACCACAATTATGATTGTTATTCATTTAATAATTCATATTAGATAAATTATTAGAATAAGAAGTTTAATAAAATATACAACCTTAGACATACATGGTGCATTATCTAATAAATTCTGTGAATTCCATCCAACTGATTTTGTAAATTGTAAGCTAGAGTCTGTCCAAGCAAAGAAAAGCCTCTGGCAAGATGATAAAATGACTCTAGCTCGGACAGTATTGCTTAAAAAATTATCAATTTGATCTCGAATCGTAGGAAACATGCTAATCTACAATTTGAGACCACATTTATAATTTTCAAACCAATATTGACCGAGCTGGAGTCATTGTCCCATCTTGTCAGAGGCTCTTCTTTGCTTGGACAGAACAACACAGAAGCACCCACAGTCATGTAAAATGGTAAGATACATCTTACATCATCTTTAAATATTGTAATGCATTCGAGCACACATCAAATCATGTTAGTAAATTGCATTATGATTAGCATAGTGTACAACTTGGTATATCGTTTAAGCGTAGGTAAATGTAATTGCCAACAGTAGGGAATGTAATTCTCAAAGTGCAATAAACTATCGTCACAGAATAAAGTGAACAGGAAATAGTGATGTATGTTTTCCAGTCGCCGGTTATCTCTTCTGTGCGACTGTAAACCAGTCTGAACCAACAGATGAGAGCTACAGTCATTCACAACTTGAGGCAATAGATTATTTTACAGGTTAGATGTCCAAGATTTGTATGGACATTGGCCAGAGTGCATGCTAATGCCTAATGGGGTACATGAGATGTTGACATTGAAGCAACCATTATTCATATGACAATAAACTTGGAGTGGGGCTCCAAGCAGTGAGAATATAACTGAATATAACTATAAAAAGTCGGCTAAGTCAGTATTATAGTCAGTAAGTCAGTATAGTCAGCTTCTTAATCTATACCATCTCCTTTCAAGTGTAGGCTTCTGTGAAAAAATGAAAAATGATGGTGCTCTATGATCTATTTCACAAGGACACCAAAACAAATTGAATCTCCGTGGATCATTTCAAGAAATACCACAATTTTCTATCGAGTATAATTATTGAGGTTATTTTGCCGGTAAACATCCTTTTGGGTCTCCCCACCAAATATGGCATACGCTAATAATAATAATAAACGACACTGAAGAGGATTAATAAGAATATAATTACTGTAAAGTAGGGGTGAGTTCTAAGTATGCGTGTGAAAAGCGAGAAGATGTAGACGTATGATGCCTATATTGAAATCTTTTTAAATATTTTAGTCTCTCGTCTTGTATTCTATAGCCTTCATACGGCTAAAAGACTAATCAACTTATCGTACTTACAACATTTCAATATCATATTAACAGCAAAAATACAGTTCCTAGTTTACTGAATCTGAATCATTAAGAAACTGATAGTCTTCTTCAGAAAGCTTCAAATCATTATTTTTCACAGTCTAGCTCTCAATACTAAAAACCTCTTCTGCGGGCAGGAATCGTAAATTTGAACCAAAGAATGAGCCACCTAATGGCAATTTATGTACGAAATGTAAGCAGGTACAATATAGGCTACTACTTCTTTTATAAATTAAAATATACTCGTACATAGTCGAGACGATCGTGTCAGCCTTTTCGAAGAAGAAGGAGAGAAAAGAGAAGAAGAAGGAGGAGGATCAGTAGGAGGAGGAGGAGGAGGAGGAGGAGGAGGAGGAGGAGGAGGAGGAGGAGGAGGAGGAGGAGGAGGAGGAGGAGGAGAAGAAGAAGAAGAAGAAGAAGAAGAAGAAGAAGAAGAAGAAGAAGAAGAAGAAGAAGAAGAAGAAGAAGAAGAAGAAGAAGAAGAAGAAGAAGAAGAAGAAGAAGAAGAAGAAGAAGAAGAAGAAGAAGAAGAAGAAGAAGAAGAAGAAGAAGAAGCAGCAGCAATCAGTAGTAGTCGGTTACAAAATAATGCGAGCAGAGGTCAGAATTTCCGAACCATATAAGGTCATCATGAATGTTAGTTGGACAGGCTCATCACACTAGACCTCACAAACTCGTTAAGAGGTATTTGAACCGGGCGCCATTTTCAATTCGATAACATTTTTCAGAAAAAATTACAGATTTACCTTCTATATAAAGCCAATTAGAATGATTGTAAGGGAATTGATGATGTTCTGCAGTGATAATATTTGTCTGAATATAAAGAGATTTTGTGAATGATCGTTATTTATAATCTGATAATGGATATTATATTACAATTTTAGAGGCTGAACCTTTTCAAAGTATGTTTCTCCTACAGAAATGTTGGCTTGGGATTAGGCAATATTTCCAGATATAAAATTTCTCTGCTCGCCTAATTTGGTTTACCGTACATTATAAAAATCTATTATTGATTTTATATCTTCCACCGACTTATCGTTAATATTGCGGCTCGGCTCTCTTTCATGTATCACCTTCCAGCAAATCTTACAATAGCGTACTATCATTTTATTATCAGAAGTCACTACAAATTATCAATTGGCCGAATATGCAAAAATGAAGTTTCAGCTCGCAAATAATATCTCTATCCTATTGATAAAATTGACGAAATTTAAGTTTAGCTGGGAAATTTATAGGCCTACTGAGTACCGTCAAAGAGAAACTTTTCAAGGGGTTTTCCTGTGAACAATTTTCTAGATGACAAGTCTCCTGCAGCTAATCCCATCCCTGTTGTTGAATTTCAAAATAATATTTTCACATTGTCGATTTATTTTCACGGTTGAAGAGTCTAGGATACTGTTCAAGACTTACAAAAATGTTCAAACCCGCTTTTCATTTTCAGTTAAATTTATGTAACTCTCTTTCTCCCTCTAGTCTATATCCAAGTTTAATACTATACTTCTAAATTGTATACTCCAACCTTCTAGATTGATAGCAGATTTATATTACTGGCAGCCTTCAAAATCAAAAATCAAAACCGCCAGTTACAGCTTTACAACTTTGTAACCGTTGCTGAATCAAAAGCTGTCGAATAGAGTACCATCAATACCTACTAATACATCAGTATTCAGCCCCACAACTGAAGCTCTCATAGACTATGACGTCATCATAAGTAGATGGACGGTAGATAGACAAAATAAGAGCGCTAATGTTTGTTTACTTTTTCATTCAATCCCATTTCATGTGATAACCAACAAAATACAAATTTCATTATTGCAATCTTTTGCATTTATCGCATTGAATAGAGTTCATTCATAATTTTCTCCAATTTTCTGTTTGAAGTGAGTGAGTTGATGGTGGATTTGACATTTTAAAAAATGAAATTTTACTGCCATATCATTATTGTAGCGAAAATGTTCTTTCTCTTACAAAAAATAGCCTAAAAGAAAATGAATCTGAAGAACACATTTCAATCATACAGGATTTTTTAAGGTGAGTTTTCTCATTATTTCCATTCTAAATTGCTCTTAATTACCCTAAAAATACTAAAAAACATGTAACAATAAAGATTTTCTTTCAACAAATATTTCAATACAAGGTTGAATATAAAATAGGCTACAGAGTAGAATAGTTTTGTGATGAAGCTGGTAGGTACTTATACGGTACTAACCTTGCAACAAGTTATTTTGTTCACGAATCTGAAGGTAGACTCTGATAGGTGATTTGGAAATCATAAGGAATAGTTCTTTATCATGATTGATTTTTTTCTCTTCATCTTGAAAAGTAGGAAATAAAGAAAATAACTCATTCTCAAAAAATTGATGTTTTGTAGCTGAAGTAGAGAACTCAATCTCTATTTTCTGTTGAAAAAAGTATACAGCGCAGGTAATTTTGTATTAGAACTATTATAATTGATATGAATTTGAATTAGCAATTCATAGAATAGTACCTACAAACATTCCATCAACTCTTGATTTGATATAATGCTTATACTTCTTGTTTCAGGTATGAGAAAAGACCTTTGATGGAAAGGATATCATTGAAGTAGTAAAAGCTCACAATGAGAAGGAAAGAGTTTTTTTGAGAAATGATAGTTTGATTCTCCTGTGCTTGAGGACGACAAGAATTGATGTTCAATACCTAACAAAGAATTTGTGATCAGTGATACAAACCAGATGAGCATAATGCTCAAGAACGAGTAAGGATGAAAAACAAACATTTTCAAAATTGGAAAAGAATCAAGAAAAATGAAGTGTCAACTATCAATTGAATAGGCCTACTGGCTTTGGTGATAAAATCTAGAAAGTGTATGAAAAGGCTACAGTTGTTTAAATTTTTTTAACTGGTCCAAGAACACATAAAAGTGACTATAAAATAGTTTCTGACAAAGAATGCAGTGGAAATCTAGTTATACTTGGAATTATTTCTTATATGAAATTTGATGTGTTAATTTGAGGCAATATGCATATCAATGTCAACTGTCTATATAATATCAATAAAGTGGAATGCTTTTACAGATTTGGATGCAAATTTATCTGTTTGATGGGTTTCTCTGTTCCTCTACCACAGATTTATTTGTGAATCAAGTCCTTAAAAGCCTCTTCCCTATAAAAGGTTCACCCCTGATTTGGTGGTGGGGTTGATATTCCTTCAGAGGCTTATCACTCACAACTACTGATCACAGTATTACTTATTATAATTACACATTAGATATTTTATTCCACATAACTTACATGGACTTATAAAAAACATATCCTAGATTTTTGGAGTTACTGCAAATTATAGTTACCACTCATCAAGGCTGATAATGAAAAAAATTGATTATATTAATCCAACTTCCCATTATTCTTATATAGTTATATCCGTGAGTATTTTAGTTAAAATGAATTGAATTTGTAAGGTTGATAGCTGTATTATTGGATCAAACGTATCCAGCAACCTAAGTCATTGAATTTGTGGAATAAAGTGCTTCAATTCAAATTAAATACTTCTAAATAAAAGACAGAGTCTTTTATTAAGATATAAGAACGCATTTCACTCATTAGAGTATCAATGCAGCAAGGAAAGTTGAAGAGTTTACAGTGATATGACAGGGAACTTCACTGTCATTCTAGAAAAAATCCATCTACTTGTTATGACGTCATTAAATCAGTTGTGGGGCCTGATGTATTAGTAGGTGTTGGTACCATCGTTTAACATTTCATTTCAAAGCAATAAATAGCAAGTTATCATGTGCTATAGAGCAATCTGGAGGTCTTTAAAAAATCTCAGCCGTAAAAAGTGTATCAGTGATTTGAAGTAACAATACATTACGAAAAGCAATAATCGTAATAAAATTTTCATTTTTCAATTGAAGGCATCGACGGTGCCTTTGCTCATGTTCGGTACATGAATAACTACAACAACTGTAGAAAGGGCATAGACTATTTTCTATCTAACAATTCATGTTTTAGAATTGGTTCGATTCTAGTTTAGAACTATTCAAGTTTGAGTGTTTGTTCAAACTTGTGAATTATTGATGATTCAAATAATTTTTCTAGGTAACGACAATATTAATACAGTATTACCTTATCAGTAATACGTTATCAACAACTCTGAAACCTACATTGACTCATCCATTCGTAATAGAAATAGGTTGTAGGTGCTGCTGAAATAATGGGTTCTGAAATAGTATTACAGCAGACGAATAGGGAATTAATAAAAAATAACCATGTAGATCAAACGACAAAACCTCTTCTTAATTAAGATAGAAATAAAACTTGACTGTGTGAAACAAAATAAAAACTTAATATTCAACACCAAGTGTTCTATTACCCAAATAGCTAGTTGAAAGTTGATCGAAACAAAGCCATGTAAGGTACGGTAATTGATACTCAAATTCTACTTTTATTCTACTTTATATTTAGATCAGTCTATTTACAAATAAAAAGCCTATCTATGTAAATTGACTAAAATTGGATTTAAATAGTTCCTTATCAGCTCTACGTTGAATCAAATGAGTTTACCTACATAACCAGTTGAAAGTAAACCAACTAAAGTCAGCCAACTAAATTTAAACAAAAGTTAGCCAACTAAAGTTAAACAAAAGTTAGCCAAAACGTAACCAGTGATAATCAGCTGCCCCCACTCAGTGGCGGATTACCCATTAGGCACGATAGGTAACTGCCTAGGGGCCGCAGGTCTAAAGGGGCCGTAAACCGTAAACATAAAAAATAAGATTTTCCTCTTAAATGTTATATAAATTCACGCTACACAAGAATTGTAGTAATTTTAAGCCGTCTATAGGGCCATCCATCCGTGCGCTGAATATGGTTGCTGCCACTGCATAGATATGATTACTATGAACAGAAGGGTATGGAATTAATAAAAATTGAGGTAGCTAACTATGAGGAAGACACAAAAAGCAGAAAGAAAAGGAAAAGAATGCCAGATGAATCAAACGGCATTGATAATAATACCAGTAACAGTAGCCCTAGATAGCTTTGATGGAAGACAAACCATGATTGTAAATACATTTTATATTGTTATTGACAATATACCCAGGAATTATAGACAACAGATCAAAAATTTATTTTGATAAAAATTATATTTCTGGTGTTTTGTATAACATGGACAAACTAAATTATGAAGAAATTCGTCAAAAGGCGTGTGGTTTTGGCATACTGTTAAACGAACTGAATTTTGATGATATTGTAGACGAGTTTGCTGCATTAAAAGCTAGAAAAGTTGATTTGTAAGGGAATATAATACATAAAGCTATTCATGTTATTAATTTTATAATATTACTGATATGATTTGAATATTATAACGTGTACAAAGCCACTAACTTAGTTCTAATTGTAAGTCCCAAACTCTTTTATTCTTTGTAATTATGTTTTGTTTTGTTTTTTGGTAGAGGGGCCGCAAATTAGCATGTGCCTAGGGGCCGCTAAGGTCATAATCCGCCACTGCCCCCACTCATATCAAAACGTAGGGTTTCAAATCGATCTCAATGGAGAGAAAAAAACATGAATGAAAGCGACCATAAAATAGATGGATGAATGGCTGAAGCACCGACAGATGAATGGATCAATGCGCTCAAACGTGGCGATAAAACCGCGCCAAAGTAACAATGGAGTCCCGCTTTTAACTTTCGGTGCTTTTAACACACGTTCTATTATTTCATCCTTTCTGTCTTGTCTTACACTACCTATCTATCTATTTTCATTCCTATACATCTCATTCAATGCTCAGTCAATCACGTCATAATAATTCGGATCTGATTTCCAAGGTGGTAACGAAATGCCTTTAAAAGTAAATGGCTGGTTTCTGTTATCTTGAATGAAATTTAGGTGACAACCTGAATGATTTTTGAAGAGTATATAGTGTCTAAATAAGGCTAAGAGATCTGGCACAACAGCCACGTTGTCAAGGTTGAGAAAATAAAAAGCATTAGATTGGAAGACATGATGGAAAATTTAAAAGTAAGTTGAACTGAAAAGTAAATTTCAAGTTCTGGAAGTTGAGATTTGGAATCCCACTGTCAGTTGCCCAAAAATCGTATTGAATCATAAATTCAATCACTTTTAAATATGTCATTGTAGCCTAAGCTAATAATATTCATTTATTCATTCAATAAATTTAATTTGATTACAATTATACAATAAGAGGAACGAAATTATACCAAAACATCTTCTATTCCAATTTAGATTTAAATGTCTAAATTCTGGTATTAATTCAGTATTGAGAGCTATCATGACTGGTTTCTCAACTGGACTGGTTGATTAGCTCTGGATTTCAGTTGTTGAATTAAAATTTTTTGAAGTGCCCAAGCAGTGGCTTAACGTACACCCCCGCAGCCCCCGCGGCGCGGGGGCCCGGGGCTCTAGGGAGCCCGGGCTGGGGCCCGAATATAAAATATAGGTTTCCTGAAAAATGAAGTACTTGGGCCTGAATATAAAATATAGGTTTCCTGGAAAATTGAGTAACCTACTTGGTCCCGAAATGATATCTTACATAATTTCTAGAGAGATGAAATTGAAGTAACGATTTATCAAAAAAAGCATGATTTCTATCTTGGCAAAATCAGCCAAAAGCACTAATGTAGTGTGATTAATAATCTGAAAAGAAATTATGCATTTAAAAGATTGAAATCAGTGGTTTGACAAAATCTTGTCTTTTCATTTGATATGGATATGAATAACTACCACAATATCACCTTCACAAGTACTCAAAAAGTAAAGCTACTTATTCAATGCAAGTGTGCGAGCAAGCAATAGAAATACACGTGAGAAATTAGATTCCCTGGAGAATGGAGACAAGGCGCTAACGTGCAATTCAGAAAAAATAAGCATTGATTGTTCAACTTTGAGGCCTGTAGAGTGTAGAGGACTTCAAATATAAGGTTTTTATAAATTATTATCTTCATTATTACTTAATCCAAAGACTAGAGACTAACTTGATCCTGAAGTTAAATCCTTGATCCTAACTAAAGGCTTGATCCTATTTACTATTTTCCTCCCTTAGAACATGATTCTTCATAATTATAAATTTGTCCCAGTGGTAGAGAGCGTCTAATCGGTGAGATAAGATAAGCGACGTGCCTCTGCCACCACTGTTGTACTGGTGAATTCAATTCACCTCTGAATTCAATTTATGAGCCTCAAAGGTCGCTTCCCGGTGGTTCGGAACCCACCTAAAGCAGTAGGTCCATTCATCTCTCATCATCATCCTTCCCATTACCCACGCACAAGCCAAAGAGCCCATGTGGGCATCACCCTAAAAAAAAAACCTTTTGTGTAATTCAATAGATTCTTTTATATAGGTTGCCTATGTCTTTCAAACATGAAAATGTACGTTTTTCATTTTCAGATAGTTAAAATATTGAAATTAAGAGTGGAGAAGGGTGAGAATAGGGGGGAAAGGGGTGTGATTTCAGATAAAGGGGCCCGGATTTTTTGTTTTTGCGGGGGGACCCGGTTTGGAAACGTTACGCCACTATGCCCACGTAACATTGAAGTCCAAAATTGGTATCACTACTCAAGATGAAACAAAATGTTTGTTCCTAACATGTAGGACCATTTTTGGACTTGAATATCATTCGAGCACTTTGAACTAAATCGAAAGTGTTACCAATATTCATCAGAAATTAACTAGTTTCTTTTTATAATTATATGACAGTAGTTCTCCAAAAATATTAAACTACAAATTCATCAAAATTCATCAAAATTCGCCTGACCAACAAAATCTTGGACTATTTTTAAGAGGTTCTACCTCTTCTCAACCCACTACAATATTTATTTGCAGGATTCAGCACGTTCAGGTAAGGACAATTTTGTATGGATTTATAATATAATTGGGAAGTAAACCCTTGTTTATATCACGTGTCTTCAATCATTACATTTATCTGTTATCTATAGTTTGATGAATTGCTTTCATATTATCAATAGTTTTATAATCCTGAACTGTACAGGGAAAAAACTTGTAATATAGGTACCTCCTCAACTCCATGAGTAGATAAGAAATGGCATGAACGAAGTTTATGTGGTGGAATAATATGATAATAATTTCACCAACCGATCTACAACTACTACCGACTGCTACACGGATTGCCATTTTTCAAAGTAATTATTGTGAGTAGATAGTAGCGTGCATAATAATATAAGTACCAGAGAGTAAACCAAGTCGTGACATTGTCGACCCAGGAGCCGATATTTGAACACTCATGGTCAGATTCTTCAGACCTCCCCCTATCGACATTGTGTCTGCCAATATTGTTACTGAACTCTTGACATTTCTCCCAATAATGCTCTCAAGATAAGTATACTGTTCATGACTCTGTTATCCCGGCTAATAATCATCAAATGCCAACTCGTTTATTAGCTGAGTGTCGTGATTCTTTGTGCAACAGCACATAGTCATAAAAATCCATCAGATTCAATCAATTAGCTGCATCCATCCTCACGAATACATTACTCGTCGTCCACTATCCTATTTCGATCTGAACTCTAATAAACGTTGTTTATTGACGTACAAACTATCAGCAGATCTTTGGCGCTCGACTAGTTATGCAAATGTCAATTCACAATTTGATACAACTTGGATCAGTTCTACAGCGATTTATATGTTCAGCAACCGGCAACCTTCTCCACTAACAAACCAATTCCAGATTCTTGTAGTCAAGCAAAGAAGACATTTTGGCAAGATGGGAAAATCAATCCAGCCCGGTCAATATTGGTTCAAAAATTATAAATCCGGTCTCAAATTGTAGGAAACATTCTGATCTACAATTTGAGACTAAGTTTATAAGTTTTGAACCAATATTGACCGAGTTGGAGTCATTTTACCACCTTTCCAGAATGTCTTCTTTGCTTGGACAGACTATAGCAGACGCCAACGAATCTGGCGATTGGCGAATAACTGTTATATTCCTCAAATCTGCCAGGAAAGTCAGCTAGTGGTCTATGAGGGAATATAAAGTTAAGAGCAGCATATGCTAACCCGTTGCACTCTTGTAGAAAGCTCTCAGAATGTCCTGACCGAGCTGAGTATCAATAAGAGTCATTCGTCAACCACCACTTTCGTTAGCGTCTACTATAGCCCCGGAATCGATGCTCTCTCTATTTTTATCCAGCCAACTTGTCAACGAACACATGCAACTGCAGTGCAGGACAGTTCTACATGCAGTCGAGATAGCATTAGTCCTGTGTGAATGGTTTCACTGTCACCGCAGCAATATATCAGCTGCCGATTCTATTTATCTTTCCCTCTAGCTAGTATGGAAATTAGCCAGCAGCACCCAGAATCAACTATGGAGAAGAATCTCCGCAGTACTTTAAACCAGATCAATAAGCTGCATCTGAGCGTCCAATCGATTTGCATGGCGAAGTGTTTCTCGTTTAATTGACCTCTGATGCAGCACTGTTTTTATGATGTCAGGTGCAAATGCAATTGAAAAAACATTCCTTGCCAGCATTGAATGATGGACAAGTGCACTTGCCTTGACACTAGATAAGGCTCTTCAATCTCTTCAATAAGGAAGTTTTTAAATCTATCTTTAGTCTTTACTAAATATTTTGTAAAAAGACAGCTCAGTGTTTGTGTTCATCCATCAGAAGTGTTTTGAACAAAAAGTAGCCTACGTAAATTACAAACGTACATTATTCATCATTCATCAAAAGATCTTATGGTTTCAAGCAATGAGTTTTCAACAGTCACCTCAAACTCAAAGTTTGGTTGGTTCAATAACAATTTATTCTATTTCTTGGATGAAAATATAACTTTTAGTTTTTCAATCTAAAAACTAATCTAGCCTAGGCTATTCTAGTTTCAACTCAAACATAAAGTCCAATTCACTCAGCAAATTTATATGTAGATACAGCATTACAGCGAGTAACAATTTTCTTCTTAATTATCCATTTCCTTAACATACACTCCTGAAGAAGAGGACAATGGTCAATATTTAATTCTTGAATTTGATATTAAGAAAATGTTATTTCTTAAACATTTATTGTAACAATGTTATTTTTAACATTTTTTAGGTGGAAAGAAAGTTCTAAACCCCCAATAGAATAATCAAAGACTCCCGGAAATTTGATAGGAAAGGTGAATATTAACAAAGAACAATTAAATGCATTCATAAATTTTATTACATCAACAAGGAATAATTCCTGCTCAGTTAGAAAAATAGAGACAAATATATACAAAATATTAAGTACAATAACAGAAATCTAATAAGTAAATTAAGTGTGATTGTGGAATGATTAACAGACCCAATCGGAATAGAATTATCTTAAATATAGTCATGTTCAAAAAATATGATAAATCTATTCTGTATATACAAATCAAGAGAAGTATACAAGAAGTATGAAAAAGGTTGCACAGTTTACTCTTGGAGTTTCATCCAATATTATAAGTTTTCTAAATTTAAGTAGAAGTGATTATAAAATAGAAATCACTTTAAATTCTAAAAAAAACTATACAACTTATTCAAGTATTTTACAAAATAGACTTATACATTTTTAAACTTTTCATATAAAATAACAATAACAATATTGCCTACATTGTACTTTACAGATGGAATAATATTATATTATAGGATATAATATTTGTAATAAGCTACTTATCAAGAAAATTCAGTGTTCTTATTCGTCACAGTCAAATTTGATTTTATAATTATTGGGATTTTGTATCTTAGGCATTCATAAATATTTTGATTGATTTGGTCTTTTTAATTTATTGGAGAGATTGAAAAATGTTCAGTGCAAGAATGATGAGTGCTAAATTCAAGAGATCATTCTTATAGTTGGAGAAGTTGGTCACTTATAAGGTAGTGATTGAAAAACGTCTACTTATTGATAAAAACAATTATCTTACAATCCTACATGAACTTTCCAATAGATGTTGAAATTTTATTCAGGCGATATGATCAATTATCGTCTCATTTTTATCGTCAAATAGCAATGGTTTGAACTTTATTGTCAAGATGAAGGCACATGAGAATTCACATGAAATATACCTAAATCTACATAATTTCAACAGTTATCAGGTTTTCAAACTTATATACTGAGCATTCTCCTTGAAAATGCCCTAAACAGACAAGCTTGTAGTTATAGGATACAGTAATCACTGTATTAAAGTGACAGTAACAGGAAGACAAGAAATAGAATTTATGTCTAGGGAAAATTAATAATAGTTCCACATCAGTGATAACTCCCTATACTGGAACTCTCTTCAACTTAAAATAGATTTGATTTCTTAAAAGTTCGATAATGGCACAATAAATTCACAATTGATGAATTGAATAAAATAAATAATTTTTTTGTACTTTAGTAGTCATTCTTTACACGTTTTTCCAAGACCGATAATGAATTGGGTGAAGAATAAATAATTGATAATTATAATTAATTATTCTCGAAAATATTTAAATTAACTGTAACCGAATAGAAAAATGTCATATATTATTTAAAAAAGTTGAAATTTTAATTTATTTAGAAAATAGACGTCAGACTCACAAGTACACGGAAAAATTAGAAAAATGACAAAATACAAAAAAGCCCACCCTCCTTGTTTTTATATTTTTATTTATTCTGTTAGTTTCAATAATTACTTTTATGATGTTAGGGAGATAGGTGATGTAATACGATACAAAAATCTTATGAGATGAAATGGATGGAGAAACTATGAAAAAAGTAAAAAGAAAAACATGGAAAACCTATAAGTTGATATCATCATCACATTATATCACTCTACATTCTATTAATATAAAAAGTAGGCCCAATAACAAAAAGTAAAGGAAAATATAAAAAGTGGAAACCCCATGCCATGACTTGATATTATCATAAAATTATATCTCTCTACTTTCCACTAAAGTATTCAATATTAGATGTGGAACAGGACCAGGGCCTAATCTAGCTTGTTCCGGGAGACAATTTCACGGCAATTGAAAGCGGAAAACAGTCAATCACGGGCCAGTAACGGCGTGAAACCGTCGCATGGCCCTTCAACGTTTTACGACTGTGCCGGAAATACATTTCAGGCATTGTTAGGAGCATTTTTGCGCTCTGCTGGCTGGACGGACATATAGGCCTACTCGCTCAATGTGCTTGTTCTACCCTAACTCAAAGTCACGGGCCAACTCATTTCAAGCAATGTTATACAATATACCCTCTTTAGTGCATCAGCAAATTGTTTCCGTTGACATTATTTATGGTGGAAGAGAGAGAGAGATAAATGGTAAAAAGTGGAAAAGAGTGGGAGAGAGGACGAGAAAGGGAAAATTTTATAAGTGGAATGGAGAGAGCAATGATAATAATGATAATATTGCAATGATAATAATAAAATATTGAGGAAGATAAGGGGAAAGTAGGCCTGATAATAAATAAGTAAATCAAAATGTAAAATAAAATGGAAGACCCTTGAGTTAATATCATTATCATATTATATTCCTCTACTTTCTAATAATTGTTATTGTTATCAGGGGACAAAAATGGAAAAAGAGAAAAATATTGGAAGAGGTGAGGGAAGAATAGGAAAAAAGATAGAAATGTGAGGCGATGGAGGAGGTGAAAAAAGATATTGAGAAAACATGTTTCACAGAGAATAGGATGGGTGATTGGAGAAAAGGAAGTAAAATGTGGGAAAATAAAATAGAACATAGAAATAGAGAAAGAAATATTTACGGAGAAAAGGTGGGATGAAAATATATAGCGAATGATGAACATGAAGAGAGAATAAAAAGTGTTTGACAGAGGAAGAAGTGAGGCAGTAGGACAATTTTTAAACAGAAAAAGAAATAAACGACAATAGGAGTGAGAGGGAGAAAGAGTGATGAAAGAGATGATATGAGTGACAAAGAGTGTTGAATGAGAGAAATATACAAGTTTAGGTAATGAGTAATAATGAAGGAAGATAGTAATAGAGAGATTGAGCGATTGTTAAACAGAAAAAGTTGAAATAATGTGTGAGTAAGGAAGTGTGTGAGAGAGAATGAGAAAGAGAGATGGTGCGAAGAAATGGGATTTAGACTGACAGAGAACATTGACAACAGGTTGAGGATGTACGAAAGAAAGAGATAATGATATGGATAAATTTAACAGAGAGATAGAAAACGAGAGAATGTTTGATAACGAACATTTTATAGAGAGGATATCGGTGTCACTTGCATTGGGGGAATCTAAATACAGGTGACAGATAAACTATTACTTCCCCAACGATATAGAGCTCAGTAGACTATATCAAAACAAACATTATTTGTGTGAACAAGTGTTGCCCTGGGTGCAACGGACATTTTATAATAGTTAAAGGAATCTAGAAAATACTGTAAAAAGATAATACAACTGATACAGTGTAGTAAGATACAAAAATATAAAATTTTAAATTACAGCTTAGGAAGAAGAAGCCTCAATTTTTTGAAAAACAAATTTTCTGGATCAGACAGTTCAAAACTTTTTAAAAATAGTTTTGTCACAATAGTATATATATTGGATGTCTTACATGGAAAAATAAATCTAATAATAATGTTTCGAATGAAGTAAAAGATTTCAGACAATACTGGATGTAAATTACTCAAATAATAAATGGACGTTTACAATTTACTGTATTTTTTCATATAGATATGGCTAAAACTATTTAAAAAATTCATAAAATGTAAAATATTTTGATTGTACAGTACTGTATAATCTTGGCAATTAGTTTTTACATGAGAATAGAATATTCATAGTATAATAAGAATACTTTCATAAGGCCGGTATTACACGATAATAGTTCTATGATCATATCTGATGAAAATAGGAATTCGTATTTTCATCTCTTTCCATATGATCAGATATGATCATAAAACTATTATCGTGTAATACCGGCCTAAGAATCAAAGTCGTCATACAGAGAAGTACATTCATGGCATGAAACACATGATGGATTATTAACTCAGTAAAACAGCATTATTGGTAAAAGAAATGTTTAAGATTCAAAATGAAGACGGGAAAATATTGTATTGAATTACATGAACATATTCCCATGAATACAGAAGTATCCAATGATCTGATCTTTCTCTGAATTCTGATGCATGAAGAATACAAGAATAATTAATAAATTTAGAAATAGAAAATACCTACAAACAAAAAAATGTGTAAAAACTACATAAATTAATCTTTCATAACAATCTATTGCTCACACACTCACTTCAAAATACTTGAGATTATATTATAATTTGATAATCTACGGTTTTAGAATGTCTTTGGAGATTGTCTAGCCTACGTTCAAATAACCGGCCAGGGTAATTGCAATTGTTACTATCTAATTATTATCATATACGAAACTCACTCATTCTCAACATGTTCACCGGTTTTGTACAGAAAAGTACAACAAGAAGCTTCAAATAATCATTTGAATTTATGAGGCAGTATTATAGTCTGTCCATGCATAGAAGACCCTCTGGCAAAATGGAAAAATGACTGAAGCTCGGTCAATGTTGGTTCAAAAATTATCAATTTGATCTCAAATTGTGGGAAACGATTTGATCTACTATAAAAAACACATTTATAATTCATGAACAAATATTGACCAAGCTGAAGTCATTTTCCCATCCTGCCAGAGGCTCTTCTTTGCTTGGACAGACTATACAATACAAATTTCTAAAAAAATGTAGCCAACTGCATTACAATAATATTCATTACAAATTTGTGATGTCTTTGAAGTGATGACCTGCATGAGTTTCCACTCCACGTTGAATATAATTGAGTGAAGTAATAAAACAGTAGAAGCATTAAAAATTATGTCTTGAAAACATTTATCAAATTAAGAAATTATGTTAACTGAGCAATAATTATATAAAATTCAAAGCTCTAAAACAGTTTTATAGTAGAGAAATTTCCAGATTTACAAATGCACAGTATTTTCGAAATTCTCCGTTCATTCTACAAAGTGAATAGGTATTTGTTGTGAAGAGTTAATACGTGTTCCAAGTCGTGACAGTATCAATTTATTATCAATGTAAAGTTGTATCCGATTAAAAAATTGGTATCCTAATGTTTCATAATTTTTATTTTAAGTAAAATCAGATCAAATGAGAGAAATATGAAATTAATTCTCAAAGTTATTAGTGAATGTTAGAGAATAAAAGTCTCTATACTTGATTTGTTTCATCATGACTTTTCCATTTATATCAATTCAACAAATGAATGTTGGATTCACTTATTATATTATATTTAATCATGTAACTTAAATCATTAACTATTGAAGCCACAAAAGCTTCAAAATTTATGAAAAAAAAAAAATAAAGCTGGAATGTTCTTGAAAGATGTTTTAATATGAATCAATGTAATGGTTTTTATTTCCTATTCATTCTATAACTATTATTCAATTGAACAGTTGGAAAATCCAATCGAAGAATAATTGGATTCAGAAACTATGTTAACAAATGGATTTTCAAGAATTAACAGCTCTAAATCAGTGCAATATATACTTTCATAGCTTATTATAATGGATATTATATAATAATTTTGATTTCAACCAACGTTTTCAAGCTTATGTTTACATTTTTAGCTGGTTATGTTTACAATAGCATTGCACTCAAGTACATATTCTTCTGCTTCAGTATTTTAAGGAGAATATTAATTGAGGAATTAAGAATATAAAATTGAGTAAAGTGAGAAAAATATTCATGAAATGTCTTATTATCAAAATATTCTCCTTTAAAATTTCAGGACACATAAAATAATATTGTAAAATTTTAAACATTATAGATAATTCTAGTTAATAAATATCATTCGGTTTTCTACAAAGCTAATTCCAAAAATTTGGCAAATATTATTCTAATAATTAATCTTACTTACATACAATCAACAACAATGAAAATACAACACTATTTTACTATCACTCGAGTTCTTTAAAAAATCAACAAGGCACTATCGTTCAATGCAAACGCGACGCGAGTAAAGTTATGACTGGTTTGCACTAAATAGTAAATACTCACTTAAACATATTTTGATTTAACAAGGTAATTAAGTTGTTGTGATGAGTTTGTTATCCACGTTTTGCACAGAATGTCAAAAGATAAATAAATTATCACTCTTTGAAAAGGCACCGTTACTAACTTAAAATTATTCACAGGTATGACTCAGGTGCTATCATTGGTGGTTGAGGTGGAAAGGCACTGGGCGACGTCACTGATGCAATGACGTCGCTGATGCTACAACATCACTGATGCAAATACGTCACTTGGGCTGTTTGGGCAAATGACGTTTCATGTGCAGTGCCAAGTGATCGGACCTGGCGAAGGATCGTTCGCAAATGGCACACTTGAACGGCTTGGCCCCCGTGTGCTTGCGATAGTGACGCGTCAGCTCGTCTGATCTCGCAAATCTCCACTCGCACTCCGGCCACTGGCATCGGTATGGCTTCTCCCCTACAACAAACAATACGAGAATACTACATTAGTTCACGATTCACAATATTAACACTAGACATGATGAAGTATTACGAAAGTAGGTACAGAAGAACTTCGATAATTCGTATAGTCTGTCCAAGCAAAGAAGACTCTCTGGCAAGATGAGAAAATGACTCCAGCTTGGTCAATATTGGTTTAAAAAATATTGATTTCGTCTCTAATTGTATACCAGAATATTTCCTACGATTGAGACCAAATCAATAATTTTGAACCAATATTGACCGAGCTGGAGTCATTTTTTCATCTTTGCCAGGGGGTCTTCTTTGCTTGGAAAGACTATAGTTATTCATATTATTAATACAAGATATTGCCAAAATCATGATACCGGTTTCTGTTGCTCCATCATTATCAATCTCTGGTAAACAGACTATACCTCTGTAATTCGTAATTATGTAATGTTCTATAGTTCGTAGTAAAAGATTAGTCCCTTGAAATAATATAGCTTCGATAATTCGTAATCTTCCCTAATTCTTAGTAAAGATCTGGCCCCATGAACTACGAATTATCGTAGTTCTACTGTAATTTGACAATAATGAGACGTGGACAATTCAAAAACATCGTGACTTCCGTCACCATTTTTCTAGTTCCTGCAAAAACAGAACTTGTGAAAGTAAACCAAAGTAAACTTGGTTCAATACTTATTTTCTCTTAGGGCTACTGTATTTATTAAAACTTGAGAATAATTCAAATCAAAGTATCATTTTTTAAAAGATTTTTATTCTCCACGACATGTTTCGGCGTTCTAGAGCCATTTTCAAGTGTAAAATACGCAAGTTAGAGAGTGACCCCAACCTTAAGCAGGATTGTGAAACCAGATGGCGACGATATCTATGATAACTCTGCGGTAGTCGGTTGAGCGATTGTGAGTACAAATGGCGAGAACACCTCTAGAAGACTCTTGAGGACTGGAGAAGCATTATTTGCGTTTGATGATTATAGTTTTCTATACGATTCACTCCACACAAAATAAACTTTTTGTGAGTACTTGTACCGTAACAATTGGTACAAGTAGTTCATTTTAAAAGTTGGTTGGGGTGTTTTTCCATATTTCCACTTCATACGTGTGCATACAATTTCAATGAATTAATACAAAGTCCATTCATGAAATTTAACAAGGAATAAGTGATCAATATAAGTGACTCTTCTCTTCACCGACTTCTTACAAAAAATATATTCAGTGATTTTAAAATTCAAACAATAACCTCCATTCATGAATCACTGCCTTTACTGATCCATCAAAATGATAAGTCCGGGATATCCTTGACATTTGCTACAGTTGAAACAATGAGACAAATAAAATATCTAACAAAATTGAAACAATGGACATTGCAAGAGGCTCCTTGTAATAGTTGAGATTGCTGTCAGTATTTTGTATCGTAGGACGTCCAGGTATGTAATGACGTGCCATAAATGCATCCTATGTTTTAGAATACAGAATGTACATTCCCAGTCAATCCATGAACACTATTCAATGAATGCTGAGGTGTATGAATGTATGTTGATATTATATGTTTAGATAAAACAATCCCATGTACATAGATAAAATTTCAGCTTGTACCTGGTAGGTTCTTATAATAATACATTATTGTTCCAATGCATCAGTACATGTTGACTATATGGTCATAGACTTTTAGAATGCAAGCTATATTGACTGAGATATGATGTGAATAGTGATTTCCTGTGCCTACTCTCCTCTCTTTTCGCCTTGTTCTTTTCATTCTATCTCTTATATATTTTCTCCTTATCATTCTATCTCTCTTCTTCTTCCTCCTCTTCTCTTGTTCTTTTTCTTCCTATTCTTCTTTGCTGTAGGCCTATCTTGTATGACAATCTGTTTGTACATTCAAATTCGATACTCATTTTCAGTAACTTATCGTGGTGCATGAAATGCATGTACGGTAAATATTCTAAAAGCGATAGGACCACAATAACTCCACGATTTGACATAGAATGGTAAAATAAGATCATTGTAGAAATAAATTCAGTAATATTTCATACTTATGTTGTTTTTTTATAGATATCCTCAAGACGGTTGTTAACCACAAATCAATATTGTCGAATTTAGTTGAATCAAGTCGAGTAATATAGCCTAGTTGAACCGATTTCATCCAAACTCCGAACATTCAAGCTTCAGAGGATATTCATTCAACGCTTCATGATATTTCAATTCGAGTGAAACTTTCCCCATTCTTGAATGAGACTTACTGAGATAAAAATATTTTTAATAATTTTACATTTCTTGAATTTATTATTGGATCCACGAAAGATTGGCTACTTCTACACGATCTGGCTACGATCACCCTGTATGTGATAAAAGCATAGTTGCCATATACATTTCAGTGAAATTTATCAGTACTGTATTGATTTAGTTCAAGAATGTCAATTCCACTATCACAACACTATTTTGCAATCATCACAAGGTCTGAATGTATTATTTATGAAAACTTATGAAGATGAACCATCAAATTCGATTAATGAAGAAGTAGTTCATGAATGAAGGTATATGAAATGAAGAACATATCATCCAATTAAGTGCGAATGGAATTTCGGCGTGGGCATTTTCGATTAAGTCCTCGTAATATTTTCTACATTGTATGCAAATTCATTTGGCGATTTCTCTTCGCCAGCTTTCCTACAATCGACTGTGTAAATATTTCGAAAATTTATCGCGTATCGATTTCAGAAAATGTGTGAGCGTATCAAAGGAAACACGAGAGAAAGGAAAGTGAAGTCAGAAGGAGAAAAAGTGAGAAACTGAGAATAGAAATATATATTGATTTATCAATTTTCTGCTTCATGTTCAGGAGCGTAGTCTATTAAAACTAATTCATCTTGTGTGACAATGATATTGAATTTGATATATTGAAATTGATATTCAATATCAATCATGATATAAATTATATTCATGAGTTTCATTGATAGAAGGAAACATGTATTAATTTCTTTTAAGAAAATAATTCTTAATTCAATTTAGAAATATTTTTTCATTCTCAATACATTATCTCATATCCATCAAACAGTTTGAAGTTTACAGTTAAGAATTAAAATCGGTATTTCTTATATCTTTTCATCGTAGATGCTATCAATCCAAATATCATTATACTTATACTTTTCAATGAGAGCAATGCATTAGTTATAGCTTAAGAAACGCTATCAAAGTATATGAAACAGAATACCTGCATTATTATTGAATGTGTGAATAAAATTAAAAATTTTCTTGAGAATGAGAGACTATTGCCAACTGACAAGTAACGGGCAGTGAGTAACTAGAACTAAATTGCCACTAGCTTTTTTGCGCAATCTTGATGGAAGTTTTCATCGCAGCAATTACGTTGAAATAAGTGCAGAAAAGCAGAATTCAATCGAGCAGGTGCTTAGGCACTAAAACATGCAAAACGCCTTTGACAAGTTGGCTTGTGTCTTGATAAGACAAAGAAAGAAGAAAACGAAAATGAATGGAAGGTGAGCGATGGGAGGACGATGTGGTGGAGGCGGAAAAGATAGAAAAAAGAGAAGCAGCAAAGTCTAATATTGTACAAAGGATCATCACTATTGAACTTGATTTCTTGCCTACAAGGCCAAGAAATGATGCATTTCTGCCAATTTTGAACGGATTAAGAGCTTCTTCAAGTCCAAGTCCTTTTAAATGGACTTTTTGATTCCGTGTATTAGCTGTGGAATATGGGATGTGCTGAGCACACTTCAACACACACAAACACAATTATTTCTATTCGTCACTGGCGGCTCGTACCCACGAAACAGGTGAAGTGCCCGTATCTTTTACTGTACAGCACTTCACCTGTTTCGTGGGCGAGCCGCCAGTGTTGCTTCGTTATCACACAGAAATCTTTCCGCTCTCTCCCTACTTCTTATTTTGATAGGATTTTTAATATTCCAACCTCTAAATTCCCAAATTTCTAAGTCTATCCTCAAATCCATATAATTATATATCTATTCTCAAATATGTTTAATTAACCTATCTGTCAATAATTGTAACATATTTCTTATTGCAGATTTTCAATCCAATTTCTCTTATATTTTATCTCCCTCCCTTCGGATTTTTCTTAATCCTTCTCCTCCTTTTCGGATTATCTTATTCCATATAAATGCTTCTTTTCAATCCTTTCATACCTTTTCTCCATCATCGCCAAGTTTTTCTTCCACTTCTTCATTTTCTAGCTTCTTGTTCTTCCAATCTTTTCCCTCAATCCTTATTTATCTGTTTCTCTTTCTTTATCTTAGAGAGAGATAGTTATCTCTATCTTCAACAGATTAGTTTACTATTCAACCTTTCCAGGACGGCAGCTTTGTGACTTGAAAGTAACACCCATTCTGTGCCTTGTCAATGAGAGGCTATTACTGTTTTACTTTATGGATTCACATTAGCAAAAGCTCACACCATCACCCTCACCCTCTCCTCATTCTCCCTCTCTCTCTTTCTTATATACACTCTCTATCTCTCTCTAGTTTTATTACAGCTCGTAAATATGATTGGTAGCGTAATAGTTGCTAATTGCTACCGTCGCTGATCCTATCCTATTTGCTACTCGACCTCTTGCTACCTTTACTACGCTACGCCTCTTTGCTGAGCGCGTGTTTCATTTCCTCATTTTCATTAATGAAATTCCTGTAAAAAACACGGACAAATGTTTTTTTGGGTATTTCGATGGTGATTTACGGAATCCTTCTGAAAATTAGAAACTGTAACTGTAAAAATATAGGAACTCATGTGTTGTAGATTAAGCAAGTAGTTTCCTTTTTGTCATATTGAATGAACCTCAAAAATCGTAAATAATTTCAATTTTTATTCACCTTCACAAAGATACTCGAGTTTTATTTGTTCTTTCAGGATTGAACAATTGAGCAATTCTTTCAATGCCTTTTGCTAGTTTGGTCAAGATCCAGGTTCAACATAAATAAAAAATATCTCATAATGAGGGACACGTGTCTCAATCAATAACATTATCCAGCAAGTAACATGATACTATTGGGAATTTACGATTAGTCCACCGAAAATCTAAGAATAAAAAATTCTAGCGATTGGATGCAAAAATCGTAAAACGTTCCACACCATACAACCTCAACGACAAGTAAATTCTATACGGTACCGAACGGCTTGTTCATCAGTTAATAAGGCGAATTCTTCTTTCCCATCTGATAAGTTGACCGTTTTCAAATTATTACTGTCCTGTTATGTTTCAATTCTGTTTCTTTATAAGGAACGAAAGGATGGACAGACGATCGTTATTCTCGCGTGTCGTCATTAACGACAATATATACATACACCTTGTATCCGAGGGTTAGGTGATAAATAAAGAAAAAGAGTTGATGATCGGAAATCAGCTTGTGAAAGAATTTAGCTAACAAGATGTTGATGTTCTTTATGGTTTTTGACTAACAAGTAATAAGGAGAGAGTCAAGAGAGGGTAGGGGGAAAGTTGTTGACCACTTTCTTGAGAGAGAAGAAGAGAGGAGGCATTATAAACAATCCTTTGTAAATTTAAACATGAAACTCATTTCAATAACTTTTGAAAAATATTTTTTTCAACTTTTTCTAACTCATATCAGTTTATACTGCAATAATATCTGTATACAGTATAAGCAATTTTATCACCTTAGACCTAAATAATTGTTGATTTAGCTCACTCAAAGTTTAGTGGTAAATCTTCACACAATCTACCTATTTAAGTAAATGGCATAAAATACATTGAGCACATAAATATGTCCCATAAACACGTTTTAAATGATTGATTTATGGTGATAGAAGTTTAAACGGGGCTCTGATATTACAGAAAACAATACTACAAGCCACATGACCTTCAGTTATTGCTGTCTGTTATTATGCGCCCTTTTACTTCAACGATTTACCTCATTATTTTAAACGACGCTGGAAATACGAAAATCGCGACGATTATTGCCACAAAGGTGTTCGAAAAACGCATGAAATAATTCAGTTACAAGTTGGAACGATAAGCGCGACTGGCATTACAATATAATAGTATCGTGCGGTTGCAAAGTATTGATTTATGCGCTTGGAATAAAACGCTTTCAAGCTGTAAATTTCCTCAGCAAACAATCTCTGTTCAGATAAATCTCGCGTTAGAGTTTCCCGACTGTTTGGAATGTGACAGACAACACTACACTAGCATTCAATGTGCTGGGATAAAATGTAGCTTACGGTTGTCAATAATTTAATAAAACAGTAACATAATAAAATGTTGTCTGCTGGGACGGGAATCTTTCAATTTCCTAGATCCCAAGAAATTTCAATTACAGTCTGGACATTCGCTATCAGGATTACATATTTATTACTGCAAAATTTTTTTATTTAATTTGATTCTATAATGCACGGTCACATTGAGATACGCTTCAATAAAACATATTGATTTTTATTCAAAATTAAAATAATTATTAGAGTTGAAATGAAATGAAAATATTCTTTACTAGGCGGAGTTAGGAATAGGAAGTCCTTTCTACCACTCAACCTTAAAGTTGAGAGTTACTTCAAAAATTTTCAGCACATAAATAAAATGTTTGATGAAAATAAATAATCATTTGCAATCCCAAACATAACAGCTAAATCTTCAATGGTTAGGTAGGCTATCTTTTGCCAAAGCAGAGCAAAAACCTATCACAATCAGGAAACCTACAACCTACCAGAATGAACCTATTGGTCAGAATGTATTTTCATCAATTAACAAATAAATGTAGATGAAAATCTCAAAATTAATCGAAATTCTGGTCAATTGAAGAAGCATTTTCAAATTTTTGGCCGCATTATCGAGAAAATTGAAAATGTTTTAAAGAATAGACCCAAATCAAGAAGATTTGTTGATTTATCAATAGGTTTTTTTGAAGTTCTGATGATAACTTCTATTGATTTTTCTTATTATAACATTGTTCATGAACCATGAAATACCCAGAATAATTTCACCTAGCAAAGTATTACCATCTCCAACTTGAGCAGAGTTTTACCATCAGTATTACCTATTGATAAAAGTTTTTCATTGTAGTCGAGGTATTTCGTGATCAACCATGCATATTTTACACCGTGGCTCTAGTTTACACCGGCCTACGTACACGTAGATCTCCAGCGAGAATATCTCAGGCAGCAAAAGTGGATTAGACTTGGATGTAATTATACGCTGCCTATTATATGCGGAGGATACACTACAGCCCATATGTTCTACTTTATTGCACCGGGTGTTTTGGCCATGCCTGCACGAATTACGTTTGCTCGTATCGAAACCAATCATAACACCTTGGGTGCTTTTTTGACGGCGAAAAAACGGCAGTAGCTACAGCCAATAAATTTCCTAGGCGCAAAACTACCGCCGCGGCACACAGTACCGGTCATCAAAAGAAAGACAAGGACAAAAAATACTAGATCTATCTGTGAGAAAGAAAGAGAGTAGCGATAAGACATCAATAAATATCCGATACAGTCATGTGGGCCACACAATAATTATAATTATTCTTGGGCTTGATTTACTCCTGCATGTTCAGTTCACCAATAGTTTTGACTGTGAATTAATAAATTGTCGAATTCTCACAGTTTAATTACAGCAATTATGGCCGTGGAAAATCAATTTTTCTTGGGCTGCATTTATCAGTGAATCTGTATTGATTGTAATCGGAGTTTTTCTAACAGTTGGCTAGCTGGACATGAAAATACTTCAATTCTCATAAAGAATATTAAATATTTCACAAATTCTCAGATAAATCGTTCAGAAAAAACGTAGCCTGAAGTAGAGTAGCTTCATTGAACAAGTTGTAATTCAAATTATTTGTATCAAGTTGAATTTCAATTCAATTTGACGTTCGAAATGATGGGATGCGAAATGATGCAGTATTTTGTAGCCCTGAAATTAAAAACAGCGAGCATACTGCAAACAAAAAAATATACCACCCAAACATATAAATATAATACTAACTAATTGAATTTTACTAGATAGGTATTACTAAATAATAAGACAAGAATACTATCTTTTTGCAAAGTAATACTGTTTCTAAATGAGGTGATACTAAAATATTGGCGATAGAAGAGTTGCTGGACTTTCAAATTTCTACTGTATATAATGTTTAGTCTCAATTTCCATTTTTAAAAAAGATTCCTGTTGTCAATATCAATCATCAAGAAGGAACCGACTAAAAGAACAAAGGGTATTGAAAAGAACCGAATTGAGACTAAAAGAGGATTGACAAATATTGACAGATCCATTATCCACAGGTTCTTGTTTTCATGTGTGTGTTTGAACAGTATATCTGAGATAACGGCCACAGGTTGGGTTTTTTCTAGTATGAGCGGCATCTTCTTTTCAGTTTACTTTGAACGAAACTTGATGATAAATGGGAATCCAATAATAAAGAGTGATGGTTCCTGGAAAAGATATGACCCAAAACAAATTGATTTGGGAATTACCTGCTAGAGACCTGCCAGGAGCGACCTGAAAACTCTGACATCAGACCTGAACCAGCCAGGTTACACGAATATTATTATTATTAACCTGCTAGAGAGGAAAATGGCCATTGAATAGTTAATAGTACAATGTAGATCATCAAATCAGTTGAAAATATATCCAACATTCTCTTGACACTTTCTTCTACAAATCTTCCAACTCTTCTTCTCATCTCTCCACCTCTCCTTTCACTTCTCCTTTCAATTGTATATATTTTTTGTTTACCACTTCCTTTCAGTGAATTCTCATCCAAAACCATCAAAATTCAACCCACATCTATAATAACTCTTCTTATTACACCAAGCTAGCTCATTACTAGGTTTTGAGATCTTCACCAAGATCAAGTTCACATCTTCTTTTCCTTATTTCCGAACACAATCTGATTATACCGATGTGGTGATGCGGGATTCATGCTCATGTTCAGTGATTGATATTATGCAACCAGTTGGGCCAGTTCAAATTGTGACACCACGACAGATGATGGAGCAAAGTTACTGCCTTATTTTACATCCATAGTCGTTGAACTTGAAAAATAGTTTGAGTTGAAGTGCAGACTCCTACAGAAATAATAATGACATGCAGAATTTTATAATTATTATACTACACCAGCAGTGGTGTCCAACCAGTGAAATGTATATATTATGTCAGCCCGTATGTACCTGAATATGTAAATTCCCCTCCAGCCTTATTTGTCACGCAAAAATATCCTAAAGATTACTTGAATACAGATATACAACAAACTAAGATATAGGTGTAACCTACAGACAGACGATAGAAAACCCAGTGCCTCGAAAAAACATGAACTTGTCTTGTTCCATTTTATTCCTACAAACAAACAAAATAATTGGGAGTTTCGAATAAGATATTCAATATACGGGAAAATATATTGAGGATACATGTAATTAGTGAAGAGGTGGGAATTACTCAGAAAATTGAAGTTTTGGATTCTTTACTGGAATAAATTGTTGGTGAATTTCAAGATGTGTGAAACAGAAGACACAAATGCTTAGATTGGGAATGAAAATCAATTGAATTATTGTATAAAACTCCATTCAATCGTAGCAATTGTAAAGAATCAGAAAATATTGAAAAATATTCCATAGCCTCGCCATGTAATTGATAGTTGGTTCACTGATAATCAAAGGGTGGATTTTGATGAATTGATTAGAATTTTATGCGAAGCTCCATAAAGAACAATCAATAATCATGGATTAGTGGACCAATGCAGTAGAACATATTGAAAATTTAACTTCAATAGACGGATGATATTCAAATAAAATATAAATTGACACAGATAAAAACTTGATCGTGAACTTGAATTTTGAATCAATATTAAATTTATAAGAAGAATCTCAGTTACTACATAAGGATCGTCTATACAATTCAAATGTGATTTCTGTTTTTCTCAATCGAATGCTAGTGAATTGACCATAGTTGGGACAATTTTAGGGCACTCAATGCAGAAGAGGGAGCAAGGGACAGGGGTCAACCAAGCGCGTCTCCTGCTTCCCTCTGTTTATGACCACTTAATAGCTGCACATACGTAAATAAACGTCGCTATAATGGATTTTAGTTTAGAGTCAGTGTCGAGGACAGAGCTTGTCATTTCATCCACTGTATAGTAATATAAAATATAGTAGTTGAAGGTGAAATAATGTTTACTATTCTTACATTAGTATAGTTATACATTGAAGTGGCTAGCAGTCATTTCACGCTTCTGTGATCAACTATTATAGTAATGCCATCAAGATCTATTAATTAAATTGATACGATTGGTTCACAATTCAAATGCACAGGAAAAAATAGTGGGGCGCATGAAGACTACTCGAAATCATCAAAACAACACTTCAATCGGAAGGAAATTTTAATACTCAGCTCTTATGAATAGCTTTTCAACGAGATTCTACAAGTAGTATGCTCAATCTGATAAATATTTATTTTTAAGTATTAAAAATAAGTTTTACAATTTTCAAAGCGTGCTTTCCATTTCGCAAGATCAATTCGATTTAATTACAGTTGAAGCTTAAAAAGCACTGATAGCATCGTAGAAAGCTGTGATAATATGCTGAATATTGAGGTGGTTCATTGTCATTGTAAATTATATGATCTAATTTGGCTAATATAGTCTGTTGGGCTATTTCCCTTTGGAGGGAATCCTCATAGATTTCTTTCAAGAGAAACAACCAGCCATATTATTTAAGCCTGATTTCGATTTTGTGCTAGAAGAACGAACAAGGTTTTTTAAATACACACTGATCGAGCCCAGAACCCAAATCAGGATCTTAAGATGCGGCAGTTTTTCTGCAATACAGCTTATTACAAACAACAAGAATATTTACTTTTAAAAAGTATTGTGAGAGTGATAGAATTATAGATACAAGTAAATAAGAGAAGTGTCAAGAAAAGGTAAGGGATATGGGAGAAAAAGCAGAGTGCAGAGTGCGGGAGTGAAAAAAAGAAAAAAAGCAGCAGTAAAAAGGAAACACTACCGGCACGTGACCCAAAAGATTGACGCTGTACCACTGCGCCATAACCGTTGCTACTCTTTTCTTCTTTTCATCCTGCTCCATTCATTATCTGCCCACACTCTACATTTTCTTGTTTTTTACACTTCAAAGAAACCAGAAATAAGTCATCTTTAAAGAATGCCAAGCGCTAAAACTTATTGGAAAACATTTGTGTATGGAACTAAAAAATAGAGCAAAGAAGTTGAACGAACATCTGGTTTAACTATTGGATCATTTCAATATCACATTACTATTTTAAGAACTCTCAATAAAATAGAAAATTTTTATATTCATACAATAACTTCTTAAATAATAACTTTAAAATTATTCCTTCAACTTCAGATTACGATTTAATAAGTTACAGTTTACAGGGACTGTTTCATAGTTAATACTTATTGACAAGTCATGTACGAGTAAATATGGGACCGCGTACCTGACTCGTTTTTCTATTCTCTATAAGAAAGCGAAAAGGAAGAGTCAGACATGCATTGGATGAGTGGCTATGGAAGGTGATCACTTTTTCTCAACTTCTGAATTTCATGATACAAGTAAAGTATCTCAAACTCAATAATTGTATACAGTTTATAATTGCGTAGAACATGAATTAAAAGCAAATTAAACTTTCATCTGGTTTCTAGGGGTATGAAACAATCAATCCTTATCGATTTTGGATTTTTTATCCACCAGTAATTCAAAAATTTGAGACATGATTAGACCCTAAAATCGAAAGTAGCTTCTAAATTATTATGCAAGCGTAACAGAAAGATGAAGTTGACGCTATTAATCTGGTCAAGATCAAATATAAGTTACCTTGATCGTAACCTAGCGATTCCATTACCACACGCTAATCCTACTCAAACATTAGCCCTCATTAATGAACAATACGGTAGTAAGAATTCTCTACCGTGAACGTATTTACTGTGTACTTATTTTCAAATGTCGAATCTAATGCAATTTACGACATTTATTGATTTTTTTCAGCAAAGGTCGATTCACCATTACAAGTTTTAGATCAACTCCACAACTTTACAAGTTTTAGGGAACTTCCAGATTTGTTTTCCCCCGTCTCCAGATATAGCTCTGATGCCTACATCTACACACAAAAATATTATACATTGGAAACTTTCATCGACGAAGTGGCGCCTTCTCACTCATCTTTGAAACAAAAATTTATCAATAGTGAATTCCGCAAATCAAAATTAGAATTTAAATTCAAACAATTCATTTAATAACGGTTCAGCATGAGTCATTTCCTAAGCAGATTCACATCCAGTCTATTTTTGTTGTATTCATCGTAGGTGGCTTATTACGGGAATTATTCAACGAGTCACTGCGGTGACTAGTACACGAATATAATGGCCAACTTCAGGCAGTATATTCATAGAGAGGCAGTATAGAGGCAGTATATACATAGTATGATATAAGAGCTCAATGTAGGTATACGTCTACTTATAGCTTAGTGAGTTGAGCATTATTTTGCGAAACGAAAGCTCATTGTCAAGCGTTGTTATGACCGACTCCCGGTTCAATAGTAAGATGAAAATATTCCTCCACTCATGACATTTTCCCATATGCCGTAACCCGGAATGTAGAAAGCCAGAGGTTAGAGAAGGTTGCGAGTGGGCGAATCAAGATCCATTGGATGTGGATGTAATGCTGACAACATTCTAGCAGCACTTCTGCTATTCAACACTCAGTGATAGGATAGCTTATCCAAACGCAGCCAGCCAGTACTATGCTAATGTCAAATGAATAGATGGAGGGCTCGCATTATAAAATACCACTTAGCACAATAAAACTTCAATCTCCTTCATTGCTCACTCATTCAAAGATTTGGTAATTCACTCTGAAGTAATAACTAAAACTAAAAATATAACTATAATGTAATATACTATATAATATAGATACAGAAAAGATGCGATCAATATTGATCTTACATCTTATTATATTAATTAATTCTGCTGCGAGTTCTTCTTGTTTAATCTTTAATAGATAGATTCCTCCCGCTTTTGCAGAAATGTAATATTCTGGTAGAATGGAATGAGTCGAATGACCAAAGACAAATCATACATGAATATTGAGGCGAATGAGTAAGAACTACAGTGACTATAGAAGTCCTCTATCTTATTTTTTTTATTGCGGATGATGTCCACAAGAGCATTTTAGCTTGTGCGTGGGTAATGGATATTGTGTTCGAAGGTGATTTATGAGGTGAAAAACAGCCATGCCACTGGGATTCGAACCCAGACCTGGCAGTGCTAGCTGACTGAAGGATGTGACGCCCTAGCCCACTGCGCCAACAAGGCCGGCCAGGCTCTATTAATAAAGTCCTTCAATAGTCACTGTAGTGAGAACAAATCTTGTTAAATCATAAGTTAAATGAGATGATTGAAGAGAATAAGTGGGAAAAATCTTCAAATTATAAATTAAATTGATATTGAGGTAAATCAGACAAAATATCTCATTAATAATAATTTATCAATATTCTGCACATAGCATGAATTGTAATGTATCGAATATCCTCAGATTTCTCTGGTGATCCATGGTTCCATTAAAATGAACCAGGTCGATCTTTTCGGAACAATAGCGTATCTTGACAGATTCCAATGTTTGAGAGACAAAATTAAGTCATTATTCAAATGCAACGAAACAATACAAATCACTTCCAATTTCATAATTATCGCTTGTCTCTTGTGTTCAGTTTACTCAAATAAATAGAGAATAGAATTACGAGGTGGAATGCAAATTAAATGCAAATGGTCTGCATAAACCATAAGGATGAGAGAGGTTCATAATTAGTCAGCTATTGTTTTTCATCAACTGTGTATGCCATGTTTTTAATTGCTAGCTTTCTAACGATTACACAAATCCGAGTCCTTGTAATTTGCAAATTATCAACTGAAAAATTGGCACACTGTCAAAGTCTTCACTATTGTTTTAAGATTCAAAGGGAGGTTGGAACGAGAAATTTTCAAATGCTTCACTGGTGATTATAGGAATAGTGGTTGTGGATCTCCCTTACCGTGAAAAAGATTGACTTTATTAATAATGGATTAGAACCAATTCTAAATCCTCGAAATAATTAAATATTGATGGATCTCTTCTACTTAAAAATTGTTGCTTCTATCATTGGTAAATTAAGAGTGCAGTGTGATCTCGGCTCAATTCTCTCTTTCATATATCTCGTATTATTATTAAAACGCATCAATAATGATACAAGGCCTTTCAATCCCATTGTTTCATTTGATCATCTTGTGTATCTTCTTAAATGTATCATCTTGAAAGTAAATTGTACTGTTTGTGGACACATCACTGTCTGCAAAATTTTTCAAGTCGAAAAATAAATGAAAAGTCATCACACTGCAAGATATTTATTTTCAAAGGTGTTCGTACTGAATTACAATACAATTACAAACGAATCAAGTTATCCTCAGGCTAAAAATAATAGAAACAACAGCTGAAATATAGTCTGTCCAAGCAAAGAAGACATTCTGGCAAGATGGGAAAATGACTCCAGCTTCTTTAATATTGATCAGAAAATTACCAATTTGGTATTGAACCCAATTTGTAATTTTTTAATTGATATTGACCAAGCTGGAGTCATTATCCTGTCTTGCCAGAATGTCTTCTTTGCTTGGACAGATTAAACTAGACCAACAATATTTGACAAGTGAATAATTGGCAAGTGAACTGGATGCAATCCAGTTCATTAGATAGGTTATTACAAGAAATAATTTCAATTTTAAGCATAGCAAGAAAGCCATTAAGATTAAATGCAATTGAAAATATAACACAGGATTGGACATTGGAAGGGGACGTGTATGCAACACGGCTTGACCGCTGCCTTGACCGACTGACTTTGACATTCACTCCCATGACCTTCATTGCCCCAAGGTCAAACAATCAAACGGAAATATGTAAACCGATCGTTTTGTTGCGTAACTAGGATACAACCAATATTAATGAGAAATCTTCCACACATTCTTGATATGATTATAATGTTAATCCAATATCTTTTACAATAAAGTAGTAAAATTATCGCGGAATAGTAGAACTGTACATAGAATATACTAGCATAAACGCAGATAATACAGTATTATAAATTAGAATATTACAATAATACTGTATCAGCACCATTAATGCCGGGTTTTTCCAAGCACACTCAAAGTTGAGGGACCCTCAAATTTTGGTGAACAGTTGACATTTTCTATGATAAGTATTGGAAATGTAGTGAACTTGAGGGCCCCTCAAATTTGAGTGTGCTTGGAAAAACCGGGCATAAGTCCTCTAAATTTCCTGTGATTATATTTTCCATTGACAGTATGCAATATGCTAGGTTACAGTTACATGATTGAGATGATAGAAGACCAGTATTTTTTTATGAAGGAAGCTCAAATGAGCTCTTTAAGGCTTGTGCAAGGATAAAGAGCGGGTGGAAATGGAAGATGGTGTTCATCTTATAGTATTCTGCAAAGAAAATTCTAATAATTATTATTTAAAAATAAGTATGAATTCATCATGGAACATAGGAATTCGCTGACAAAATGATTGGATTCAATTCTTTACTATTCACAGCCATTATAATTTTACCACTATCGATTGTACACATTTCTAATTTTTGAACCATTTGTTTGTTTGTTTGTTTGTCAATGGCGCAACAGCCCTATGAAGGGCCTAGGCCTACCAGCTGGTTGCCAGTTTCATATTCACTAAACTATACAGTCCATCCAAGCAAAGAAGACACTCCGGTAAGACGGGAAAACGACTCCAGCCCGGCCAATACCGGCCCAAAAACCATAAATTCTCAAAAGAGCCCACAGCCCCCGAACCAACACCGACCGAGCCGAAGCCTGATTTTTGAACCATTATTAGAAATTATCACTACAGACTGAATATCGCAACGGGATTATTCTGCAATTGGTTATGGTTGAAGATATATGTTAATCTATATCTATAAAAGCGAAATGACACTGACTGAGTGACTGACTGATTGACTGGTGATGAATCACCAGAAAAATCCACTGAACCGAATTCGTTCAAATTTGGCAGGAATGTTCGGTTAGAAGTTTAGACGCGCGCTTGGAACGGATTTCAGAAACTTTTCATGGATACGCCAAATATTCAAGTTTTTCTATAGTTTTTCGGCGTTTTCTCAATTTTTTCGAGAACCAATCGGTAGAAAATGTTGATATTTGGTAGGCAGGTTCAGATAAGGGCTAGAAAAGTTGTGTTACAATATTTTTGAATTCCGTTCAAGATTACGCCAGTTATAAGTTTTTTTTAAATTGTAGATGTATTGCGGGTTGCACATCTTCCGCCTTGATACGAACAATCCTTACTGTAAATTCAATGGTTCAGCGAGATTAGAGAAGAACTATTTTTGAAAATATTGAATCAAGTTTCGAACTATGTTCGATATACTTTCCAAGGTTACGCTCAATATTAGCGTTTTACTATTTTTCGGAGTTTTTCTTGGATTTTTCGAGAACAAATTGGCAGAAAGTGTTGAAATTTGGTAAACAGGTCCAGATTAGGTCTAGAAATGCTGTGTTCAATAAATTTCGAATTCCTTCTGAACGGAATTTGCAGGCGAGCAAAGCGAGCCTGTTTGTCTCACCTGACACTGGCAGAAGTTTTGCTGTTTGACTCACACTGCCGATACTGTCGGGGGTCCAGGGGGCGGAGCCCCCTGGCTAGGTGGAGAAGGCGAGCGTAGCGAGCCTGCCGGCTAGTGATCATATATATTATATATTTTAATGAAGATATATATTAATTATCAACCTAATATGCTTAACGCGGACTAATATACTAACCAAGTAAGAGAAAATCGTTTCCTGCATCTGGAATTCAAATTTAAAGCTAAAAATCAATAAAATCCTATAATTTTAAGATAAGTTTTTTAAGCTGCCCTACAAGATATCTAGTAAAAAAACTCAATTCTCGAGTCCTTTTTTTACCCTAGAATAACCTTAGCCTTATTTCATTAAAACTCACCTACTGGACAAAACAGACCAAAAGCAAGTTTAGTCGCAATAAAAACAGAGCACCCCTCCAACTAGCATTATTATCGTGAAGCAGTGACAATTTATCACGCTTTAAATTCAGGAATACAAATGCAACACATTCACACACGCACGCACAAACACTCACAGACGAAAATTACGGACCATAATAGCAGTATTGTGAACACGGCTGATAAATTTTCTACACAGCTATAAGTCTTCATACCTGTCCCTTATGGCTGGCTATTCCTTTTTGATTTTGTCTTTTTCGTTGTTCGCCTTCTTTTCTTCTTTTTTCGATCCCATCGTCACTTCTCCATCATTATCACATTCGGTTTTCTCCCCCCTCCACCTCAACTTATCCTCTATTCATCATCCGTTTTCCTTATCTATTCGTTTTACTCTTTTTATCACTGCTAGAAACGACCTATTCACCTTTTATTTTCTCTTCTTTGCATATCAACTGCTTCTTTCTAAGCTTTGAACGTAATTCTATAATCGATTATTCTCTGTCTGACTTGCTTAGTTTCACAGTTTCACACACCACCAAAATGTATCATGTTTTGTCTACTTTTAGTTTACTCTCCAGAATTATTCCCTTCTACTGTACATCGAAAGAAAAGACTTGGAATAATTATTGTCATAACCATAGTCAACAGATTCATTAAAAAATCAAGATCCTTTGAATTTTCTTCTTTCTTATTTATTCCTCCTGTCAATGAGTTCAATTTATCATCTAAATGTTTTCCTCCTTGTATATTTTTTGATAATTTTTTTCATCCCATCAAACTTTTTAAGTTCGTATTACACATTTAACTCGTTTTAATATTGATTCAAAATCTCATTTGCTAACAATAGTTCACAATCATATTTATTATTTACGTCAAATAATTAACGTGATATCTAATTAGCAATAATCCAATAACATAAATTTGATACGAACAATAGCGTGATAATCATGCAAGTAAGAGAAAAGTTAAATTTGCATCTCCAGTGCCCAAGTGCGTCTCTTCCACCATTTCCTCATCATCTTCCTGCCAGTCGCTTTTCTCCTCTACATTATTTTCCTATTTTTCCTCTCACTCTTCCTCCCTTCATCATCATACCAAGAAAAAAACCAAACTCGATAGACCAATAGACGAAGAAGTTCTGGAGAAGGAACGAAGCACGAACGTCAGAAAAAACTAAACGAATGAAAGAGGTGAGCATTTATTTGTTATAAACAGAAAATTGTAGCCTTCGAGTATATTTCCCGCCTCCGCTATCAAGACAGAATAATGGTGATGAGTTATGCATTATCGAAATCGCTATTACAACAGTTTGTTTCCAGCTGTTAGAACAAACTTCCATGAACATGGGCTCATTTATGTTGGATGGTTGATTGTTATGTGGAATCTAACAATGAAAACTCACGAGCAACTCAATACAATTTTTTAATTTATTCACATAATAACCATTTAATAGTGAGAAAATGCAGCATATTTGATGTGAGCAAACCTTTTGTGTGGAACTCAATAATATGATCATAGAGCTCATCAAGCCCATCTACCGAAATATTTCTTATTACGAGATTTAAGTTTCTATAGGGGTTTCTCTGTTCATATTTTGTTATTTCTATAAAAATGATAACATTATTATCATTATCATTAGGCTATTGCAAAAAATATAAAAATTCTACATAATGATGATCAGTAATAATGAATAAATACTCTATTTACTGGAAAAACTGGATAATTATTTGTATGGTTTTTATTGGTGGAGAGACCCTCGGGTAGAGGTGAGGTGGTACCCCTCATTTTTGTGTTGGTCGTCGAAAACGATATCTATAATGTTTGTGACTTAACATCACGAACACTCAGCAACAGCTCTTTCAAAGCAAATACCAATCTCAAATAAAACTTTTCTCCAGAGATTTTACAAAGTTACAGACTGCAAATCCTGTACACTCGCAAGCGGGAGTCCCGCGAGCCAACTCGGTGTTGACGACTCAACTCAACAATTGGACATAAATTAAGGAGCCCAGTGGGTTGGCGAGACGAGAATAACGCCACGTAGGCCTGATGTATTGTTATGCTCCAAAGCTACATAATAACCAGCGGAACCCCATAAATTCATATTAGGCAGGCATACGGTGGTCTTACAGTTTCAGTAATATAGAGCATACTCGCTAGACTGCGCTGGTGTTGTTACCCTTTTCAACAGAGATTAATACATAGAAAGTACATACGTACCTTTATACATTCATACATTTTGTACAAAATAAACCTAATGTATTTTCCATATAGATATTCAACAACAAACATAACCAACTCGGAAATAACCTTTGCAAAGCAAACAACGAACGACCCACGGCTTGGTTTTAAATTCTAAACGCTCACTTCATGTGAATTATGAACTCATGTCTGTGATGTCATGACGTCTGCTTCATGCTCTGATTATGACCTATGACAAACATTATGCCAACAAATGGCACTTGCATGCAACAGATTGAGCTTTAAATTATTTTTGAAACTCACAAATCAGGAAGGTTTTAATGAGCGTTTAAATTATGTCTTCAACTTTCAATATTCAACTGGTCCAGAGTTTTGGCCAATATGAGAAATATTTTAGAATATGTACCATATAATTGGGAATCAACCAATCAACTCACAACTTCCCTGATTATATCTTGAAATTTCATATGTAAACATTCTCTTATTAGTTTGTAAACATTAGTAAGTTTGATGTACATATATTGTGAAATTGAAGAATTGAATATTTCGTTGAAATGATACCAAAAATATAATGTGATGTCCAATTATAATATTGATGTAGTGGTAGAGGCCTGGTTTTTGTGGATGTTTGCAATTGAGTTCTAAATAAGTTATGTAATGTAGTAAGTTTGATTCAGTGTACTGTATAACCCATTTTAGTATGAAATCTATTATAATTTATAGGATAATGAGCTATGAAAAGAGAATGCGCGAGGCAATAATATTGAAAAAACGTGTACAAAGAACTTTAGCTTTTACAAGGAAAAAAACAAATACAAGCGTTATAGTTTTACAACCTGTTTTAAAAGCTTAAATTATGAATAGCGTAAATTTCCCCATTCCTACAACAATGGCTCGCTAAAAAAATGATAAGAGATTGATAAGAGGTTATTTGGAAGCGGTAAAAACACTTCAAGCTGCTCGACAGTATTGTTTTACACTTAAATTAATTGTAGCATTGTTTGTTCTAGAACCTGTCAAATTGTGCTGGTTACAGTGAGTGAGAAATGAATCATAAATAATTACTTGACTCTTAAATAGTCTCCTTGTTTTACAAGGAAATTCCATTCCCTCAATTGCCAATAAAATTTTTCCAATACATCGATTACTCACATGACTTTCACCATCATAAAACTTTATTTCTTTATAAAAAAATCATGAGAAATTATGAATTATGTGGAATTTTCCTAAACCCGTTAATTTAAGTAATCAACTATGATTTGGTGATTACTCACTTCTTAATATTAATAATTCCATTTTATTCATAGTTATTTATTACCTTGTTGGAAAAATAAATGTCCTTTATAGGTTTCGAAATTCGAAAATCTCACATACATTCACAAAGGCTTGTATAGCCTATTGGATCAATAACTAGATTCAAAAAGTAAGCAATATCATGCTCACAGAGATAGAATTACATTGACAAAATAATTTAGTAGGCTATTCAAATAGTACAGTACTTCACATCATACGATTGCCAGCTTTCATCACAATGTACAAAGCATACATTATTCATTCATTCATTCATCCAAAGACTCCATTGAGTGAACCAATACTATCTTAGTTATTTATTTATTCCATTGAGAATAGCAATAATACAACAACCAATATACAGCAACAATGTGTCAAATACTCTTTTTCAAATGTCAAGGGTACTTTTCGATTCATAAGTGTCTTCAATATGCGCCATATGTTTATTCTGTAGTATCTAATCAGAATGAAATATGCTAATAAGCTTCTGGCCAGCTTGACTGTTATTGTAAGCTCATTTTACTTTAATGAACTTGATATTACGTAAATAAATAGATTGCTTGACTATTGGCAGGTATCAGGATAAAGAAGCCTAGGAAAATCTAGCCAGCCTATCTGATTATTGAGCAGAGCACAAGGTCTCAATTTGTGGAAGTGTGGCTTTTAGGCTTTATGTAATTAGGCTTGCAACATATCTACCCACCTAAACCGACTTCCTACGACTTCAAACTCGGATAATACTGCGCTCCTCTCCTATTTGCTCGAATCCCGTTAATATTTTGAATAAAACTGTAGATGTGAGCTTACAATTCCAGTTACCGAATCAAATACATAACAAACAATCTCTGAAAAGTATAAAAACATGATGAATATTCTCATATCTGAGACCTGTGATATGGATTGATACTTATTGAAATTTCTTGTTTCACATAACTGAAGTAGCCTATACTTGAATAGAAGATTCTGAAAATATCAAGCACTTGTATGATAATACAAAATCAAAGCTTGAAAATCAATTTTCAATGGTTGAAAGCGTATACCAATATTTGTAAAATTAGTCGTCATCTCTTCCTTATAACCCCCACACAACCCTAGAGTTTCAATTCGCATCAGCCTCACGAAATTGATCATTCAGCCTTTCGATTTTGATCAAAGGCTTGACAATCTCTTTAAAAAGAATACCTGAATAAATGTGGAGAGTAGGAACAGAAAAATGGATCAGAACCAGTCAAATGACTTGACGAAAAAGTTAATCCAAACCGCCAGTCTGCATCTGATATCTTAGATCCAGTTCGGCCAGAGGCCCTTGAGCCCCATTTCAATTTGCCCGGGGAACCCGACAGCATTCTTTGAAGCTTATCAAAGTTGCCATCACATTAAAAATCCAGTCTCGTCCCTCAAAATACAAACGTGAAAGCTAATAAATTCGGATTCTGAATTGAGAGAAATTTTTATCGGCGTGAGTAAATACTAGATAATATACAGCAGCTTTTCGCAGAGTGAGCCCTGAGGCAAGATCCCTGCAGTGTGGTATCCGGCTTGTATTGCGCAGATTGAGAGGGCAAGTCTCTACATACCATTCGGTGAGAGTCCGCCCGACAATCACACATCTTCGTCCTTCATCTATTCTTCTTTCACTCAATTCTCTGCCTCCTACTTTATCTCCAACCAAAGAAGGAAGCCCACTTCTGTCCCACTTAGTAAGAATATATATCTGCGAGGGAGTCTATCCTCAAATAGTCACTACAGTCTGTCCAAGCAACGAAGACATTTTGTCAACATGGAAAATGACTACAGCTCGATCAATATTAGTTCAAAATTTGGTCTCAAATTGTAAAAAACATTCTGCTTATAAAATAATTTTAAAATTTTCATCCAATATTGATCGAAATGGAGTCATTTTCCGATCTTCACCAGAATGTCTTCTTTGATTGGACATGTATGGTCTTATAGTCCGACCAAGCAAAGAAGAGCCTCCGGCAAGATGGAAAAATAACTCCAGCTTGGTCAATATTTGTTGAAGAATTATAAATGTGGTCTTAATAGTAGATCAAATCGTTTCCTACAATTTGAGATCAAATTGATAATTTTTAAATCAATATTGACCAAGCTGGAGTCATTTTCCCATCATGCAAGAGGATCTTCTTTGCTTGGTCAGACTATACTTGTTAAGCAGTAACTGAACGATTTCAAAACACATTAAACGTTATTAAAACGCCGCTTTCTATCAAAACAACATAAATAAGCCATAATATAAATTAGGGATTACTTTATTTATATTCATTTTAATATCATCACTCTCAAACATTCAAATTTATGTTCATGATAAAAACCTGATACACTGGTTTCACACTGAATTTTTAATATAATCTTTAAGACTGATTACTCTCTATTACAAATTTGTTGATAGTTTCAATTAATGAAGACTTTGGACGCGTATTTTTCATATCTGGCGTATAATTATCTTTTTACAAATTTCTAAAACGCTACAGGTTGATTGCTTCTTGTTATTCGCTACACGTTTCAATACGGTGATTTCCTCGAGAGCTTATCTCAGCGGCGAACTTTCATTTTCCACAGTTTCGATTTGATTCATGGCGTCCTAAAATGTGTTGATAATTTATTGCGTCGATCGTTTTGGAATGTTTTTCGTAAATTTTCGAGGAAGCTCTTTCCCAACATAATTTCCGAACGGAAACGTGCGTGGCACTCAACTTACAGCCTGTCGCTAGCGGCAATGAATAAATAATAATAATTCCACCAAATTCAGGGAAGAAAGAAATCTGTGTTTAATCGGATAAGTTATCGAGAGGAATCTACTAACAACTGTGCAGAATAGTAATCAGCCAACTGAGGCTCACGATTACACTATGATAAATTCACTCAGGAATAATACAAATAGAGTTGAATGTATTCACCAAGTTATTGGACCAAATTTAATATTTCAGATTTTATTATTCTTTGCACCCTGTTTCAATTGCGTTTTTCATAATTCATTTCTTATGTAGTTTTGTTATTAAATGGATTAAATATTGCAGGCTGAATGCAGTGTATGTCAGTATGACCAGTAAACTACAAATTACAGAACATTACCAAGTAATTTCCAATTTCCGCATGAAAAATAGCATGTCAAGTGTTTTTCTTTGAGTAATTTATTTTTTGATCATTAAAGCTCATCCATGCTTATCTCCTCATTAACATTCTTTTGAAATCCAATTATCTTATTTCAGTTCCATTTTGGCAGTGAGAAATAAAAACTTATTTTTCAAAAGATTATACGTAAAATTCTTTTTATGAAAGAAATTAACTAGAAACAGAATAAAATTCTATTAGAAGCTATACATTATGCATCAAAAGTTTTCCAAAAATAAACATCAATTGAAAAAAAAACTGATCCACATCACTCCATCACTACAGTCGATCATCTATAAAAAAAATTATTAATGTTGATAATGTTGAGTGATTAAGGTAGTGGTAATAATGGGGGAGACTTGGAAGGTGGACGGCACACAATAAGAAGAGAGGATAAAAGCATTAAAACACAACTTATAAGCAATAACAATGATTACTATTATTAAACATATCTCAACACCTTGAGTTCAGTAATGACGCCCACAATAGTCAACCATCCATCCATCATTCTATTTAATCACATGGTGTGCATCAGTTTGAGTCAATCCACTACCCGCTGTTCTATTCAACGGCAACCACTGCTGAGGAGCACAGTCAACCACATCTGACCACATGCACAGTTTTGAGAAGATCCCTAGTTCTGCGGTGCATAGAGCGGGCAGCAATAGTATTTGCGCCTAGTTGCTGTGGAGCAGCTAAGCGACCAGGGATCATCTCTAAACGTAACTGTGGTACATAAAAGCAGAATGAACAAAAAAGATGATTAATCAATAGGCTTCCTCTTAGATCTATCAACAGATTTGGATTTCATTCTTGATAAACTTTTGACTTGAGGATCAACTTAAGTCAAACGGATTGGAAAAATCAAATAATTTCATTTCGACATGAAACTACTCAATACTAAATGAACTAATACAGTACAATGAGATTCACAAATCAACATTTCCAATGCGCCACTCAATCCTCAAATAATATAAGAAGTTATGTTCTTCAAGATATTATGTATCATATGATTTATCAACTTTCATTAAAGTCTATTATATATATCTAATTTAGGTTTCAAAATTTGAAGTGAAAATTAATATTTTAAATAATACTATCCGTGTTTTGGTTCTTTTTATTTACAACAACCTTCCAAATTCTAAATTACGGTTTCATAGATTTTAGCTTCAGAAGTTGAAATTTATGTATAATTCAAGTTTTAAGTGTGGACATAACCTCTATTTTGAATATTTTAACCAAAATTGGGAAGAAGAGACGTTTTGCACTTTGTCTGTGTTTCAATCCTACTGTATTTCAATCTTGTTAATAAATAATATTCCAAAATGCACTAGTTTGTAGCTGGAATGGTTCTGAGAAAAAATATTTCTTCTCTTTTAATGTTGAGAACATGGGAAAAGAGGAAATATTATAAGAAAAGCCTCCTTCATAAGAGTTCAATGCATTCAAGTTATTTTTTTTCGCTTAGAGCTTTTGTGAAATTCAACTTTCAATTTTCACAATAGGCTTCTTGCTCAATCTTTAAAGATACTGTTTTTCGAAATTATAGTGTGTATGGACTTTCGCTCCTTAGATATCTTGCTTACAGACGAAGACATTTTCAATTTCATTGAAACTCTTATCAGGTCTCCATCAAGACGTAGACCTGACACTATTGAAACTTTACTCAATTCCAATGCGTACTTGATGCTTGGAGATATCTGAAAACGAAGCTTTCCAACACCCAAATTAATGCAATCTCAACTCCCAATCTATTTTTCGAAATCGCAATTTATGTTCAGGGTTGATGAGGGAAAAGTGAAGCCTGTGTGGACGCGTGCGTAGGCCACGACAGTTGACAGGTGGCTTGCGTTAATTGTAAGTTATTGAAACGTGAATGGACGAGTAGCAAGCAGCCGCTGCCATTCAGTTTTTATAGTGGAATGCGGTTAACCTCCAACCTGGTTCATTCACTAAGTGCTCTGTGGCCGCGGTTCCAGGATAGGAAGACCGAGTAGGGAGGGAGAGTCTCAGCCATCTTCAACCCATTCATGGTTGGCCGAAACAGCGGTCTCTACTCGAAGGATGCTCATTTGGATACACTAAAAAGTTCTTCCCAAAGTTCGACCCCAAAGCTCTAGGTCCTTTCACAACGCTCCACCTCAAGTGTTTTAAAAGTATGAGTCACAGTACCAGTATTGCAGTTCATATTTCCCTAATTTAATGGGGAACAGATGATAATAATTCTTAATGGCGTTAGTAAACTCAAATTCACACTCAATTTGAGAAAACATTCTCATAGTTTCTCTGAAGCGATTATCCGATAATGTTTCAAATTATTATTACATTACTATTACCGTAGTAAGCTCATAGATCTTATGAATTTGTTAGGAAGCTTATAAAGGCAAAGGTTTTTGATAATTATTATAAGCATAGCACACTGGCTATTTTCGATATTATTCACTTCTTCTGTATGATAATAAAAATATAAAGAATCATTTCACAAATAAAACAGTGTACCATGGTCCTCCTTTTCAAGAAAAGCTAGCTGCACACTGAGAATAGAACTGCATGAATGTAGACTATAATTTTTCATTCGTGCCATATCTTATTGATAATGCCGTATTTTACTCACCATCTTTTTAAAATAAGCATTGCTACTCTGATACTTCCTTCTAGAAAAATTTATCAGCTCAATAGAGAAATAGAAAATAGATTTTCCACATCGAAGTCCAAAGAAATAGTATCATAGAGCGTTCCTTTCTATATCAACCGACTCATACTAAACTAGACAGTCTCATCAATATTCTTATCAATAGTATCACACGAAACTAAGATGGAGTGAACTCTTCTCGTTTTGTACTACAGACCACTGAAGTAACTCCCCTCATCATCATTCCACTAACGAACGAATACCGTATATCGATATCAAATCCGCTTTAAATTGTGGAAGCTTCAATGTGGTTTCTTACTCCACTTCTTATACTTCCTCTTTCTTCTTCTTATTCTTCCTCGTCTTTCTATCTTCTTCCTTTTTCGTTATTTCTTGTCGTCTTCTTCATTTCGAGCTCAACACTACAACCTCTTCTTCCTTCCCATGAACCGGTGACCCCTATCGACCTGTTGCCGACTCATACCTTCGTTCTCTCTTCTTCTCTTTTTCTACTTTCTTCTCTTCATCTTTCTTCTTCCCCCTCGTTTCTTCTATCCTTCTTCTTCACCTTGTTCGCTTTCGTCACATCTGGTCCCCGCAACTATCCTATTGTTGAAAACAAAAGTGCTATTCACTTTTACCTATCCGCGGTTGAAACAAGGTATTTGCGGTAGTATTCTTTGAAACGGGTGGTTCTTCTAGCTTGAGGGCGGTTCAAGTCTTGTTCTCACATTGAGCATGATGTTTGCTGGCTGCATAAATTTGCTAACCATCAACACTCTACTAGCTAACATACGAAAAACGTCAATGCTGATACCCGACAAGAATCTTGTCAAGAAATCTAAAATCTGACTCAGTATCTTCTATCTGATTCCACTGCAATGCAGATTATTCTTACTTATTATTGTTCTGAGTCCTTCCAATGTCAATAGTAATAGGCTACAGTACTCTAAATTCAGGAGTTACACTTCCATTTTTTAATATAGGAAGCAAAAATTTCAACTTTTTGTTGTGATAAGCTTTTCTCTTGATTTCATGTTTATATTATTATTATTTCGTAGTTAAAATGTAAAGTAATGATGTGTAAACATTCATGGAAATGCAGTTAACTATATGAAGATGACCTATATCTCAGTATGAGAACGGAAACGTTTTGGAGTTCTTGAAATTGGAAAATATATGTAACTATTTAACTCTCCAACTGTAGAGACCACTCATTTCAGTTCCAGCTGTAATGACTGCTACACTTATTTCAATTCAAGATAGTACACCCTTTCCATTAGAAAAAGTGAAAGGGGTTCTTGAACTCTGGTGATACCAGTTTCCGTGACCGTTACTAACTGAGAAGAGCAGGAAGATCTCCAACTAATAAGCCAAATTAATGGACGATACATTTCAATTGTCACCATAAATTTTCGCCCTGGAAAAATTAGCCAACATCTTTTCATAATATTACAAGTTAAATAGAGCAGTTTTATTGCATTGGAATATTGCCCACAGTAACCAGAGTTCAGGAGACCTGTTGTCAAGATGAAAGAAAAAATGGAAAAAATAAACAAGAATAGCGTCTGGTCAGAAACCGATAAAACCTGCAAGATAACCCCAGTTATTGGCCGTAAATCTGAGGTTTAATTTAGGGCCGTCACCTTGCGCCATGCCAAGTAATAGGCCGCATCAATTTCCATTCAATTAGACGAAGGAAATAAACGATTTTGTCACTGGAGGGAGCAAAAAAAGTGATCGAATTATGATTGCCTTGGTAAAACGAGACGACTTCAACATGTGCTCCAACTTCAGTAACTTATTTCAGAGTTTTAAGGCTACTAAATGTCAACGTTGATTAAACCAGGATAGAAACACGGCTAGTATACAAGAATGGAGAGATAGCTGGCAGTTCCAATCGATAGAAAATAAAGTTGTTTTCTTTCGAAAGTAACTTCAATCGTCAGCTTCCTTATTTGTGGGTGATTTCTTCCAGAGGTCTCCATTTTCCAGCTTGACAACAATCTCATAATGAGGCTAGATCACTTAGTAGGTTGCTGTTCATATCTACAAATTCGATTTACTAAAATTCCAGGTCCAACTAATACAAGTCTATCCCTTTGAGGTAGCAGCAAACTACGTTGTTATCTAGGAATGACAAATTTAACTTTCCGATAGAAAAGTGGACTGCTAAGAATAAGAGTAAGTAAAAGGATAATTAGAATAATACTGTAATTCTCTGCACAGTTCATGGGAGCCAGATGTCGATTTCAGTAAGAAAAATTAAACTTAGCCAAGTTTAGATATTTAGTGTATTGTAAATAGAGGTATAGAAATCCAATATCCAGCTTCCAAAATTAAATTATGATGGGAATGAAAATTTCAACAACAAATTATTTGGGTCGATCAGCATTGGAAAAAAATATGGGGGTGAGTAGGTTACTGCTGTAATAATCGATACTCTATTTATTTAATTTTGGGAAACTGGATAAAACTATCAAAAATATAGGAGTAATAATATTTGGGCTAGACCTAGACTTCATTCAATTAACGAAGAGTCTAGGTTTCTAAATACGGTAGAAATCTCGTTGAGTGCAAATTAGAGCGTTTTCGCATTTATATACAACTGTTTTCGCATTTACAAACTAGAACATCAGCTTGATAGAATCACCAAACCTTCTCACTAATGGTTCTTTCAAGAGCTGATTTTCAAAAAATGTTGAAAGCAAGTGAGACAGTGAAACTGACAGAGTCTGGCGTCAACTGGCACTGTTTCCAATTTCTAGGAATTTTGTCACGCACCTGAGAACAATCGAGAAGAGACAAGAAAGTGTGAAATTAGGAGTAGAGAGAAAGATTGGAAGAGAGTGGAAGAGAAAGAGAGAGAGAGATAGTGTTTGTGAGAGAGAAAGATCGAAAGAGTGAGAAAAAGAGAAAAGTTGTGTTAACAGGTGAAACATGACGCCAATGCATATGGTGTGGGGCGCCACACAGACACTTTTTCTGAATTGTTTTCAGAATGGCACTTCCGGAGCACTGACTGACAATGAAGCCCTTTTACAATTTCACACGAATGACGAGTGAACAGATTCGTTTTGACGGAACCGAAGTCACAGGATGTTGGGAAACACATTTATGAGACAAGAGAGTGAAGAGAAAGTACTATTAGAAGTGATAACAATATGGAATCGAACTCGGATCCTCTTGGTCTTGGTTATCATACCACTTACTCCAACGAGCCATCCAAATAACTGTGTTATAAAATTACTGAATAGAATAGATATTATTATAAAATTAGTTGAATAGATGGGACTTCCACATTGGAAAACTGTTGTACAGTACTTCCTAACTGATAAGTGCTCTGTGTATACGGAAGTTATTTTCTAGTCAACTCTTGTTTTTCGTTTGGGTGAAGAGGAATAAATCTATGAATCTTCCTTTCGAGAGAATGATGGAACATGATATTTTTCACTTAGTTTAGCTGACCTAAGAATAGAAAAATTCTGAGAATTGAAGAAATTTTATCTTCTAGGACTGAATCTATTTTTATGAATCAAATAGATGAATCTATTTTCAAGTGGAAAGCGTTGAGTGATAACAATATGAGATGACTCACACCTGAATCATCCAGAGAAAACTATTTGTTGGCAATATTTTCTAGAAACACAGTCATACTTGAGATGGAAACTAATTTAGTTGACGTTCAGAAACAAACACCAACGCATTTGTAATGACTCAATACAGACTATTAATTTGATCTATTCCTGCAATTGGCACTTGAGAAGACAAGTGATGATAACCGTGGTTATTGCACAACGTGAAGTGAGTTATTCGGAGCCAGTTCATTGCATAAGTCGTGAGTGTGAATAGAATTGTCATTCAAATAGACCGCGCTGACCTTTAATTACCATTGGATATGTTCCATCACGTTTGCCATCAGCTAGCTCTCAAAATAATGAAAGTCACAATGTGACAAAACAAGAAAAGAAAGTTATCTGAGCCAATACAATATCTACAACGAAAATTCAATGCATCTCACGAGTAAAATCTAGTCATAAAAAAATGGATAAGCTATTTTGAATACAAAATTGAATCGTTCAGTAAATATTTACCCCTAAATTCTTACAAAAAACAGAAATAAGTAGCCTATTATTGAAGTGTAAGGTATGCAGTATTTATAGTTCCATGATAGAAATTCAATATCCTGTACAATAAAAAACAACTTGAAGTTACAAAAAGCATAATAAATTTATATCATGCATTACATAAATTGAATAATTGAATTTGATTATTAGTCAAATCATTGCTTCCCCCCATATATTAAAGGAAGGTATGATCAAATTCATTGACTTGACATTCTAGCATTTTGTCTGACGATTTAAAAAGTTGATCACTTGAATGCAAGTTGAAGAAACTTTAGACTAATTTAGTTTAGGTTGTAAATCAATTTTCACTGTGAGAAACTACTGTATTTGAAATTTTTTCAAGCTACAATTTATTCTAAAACTGCAAATACAGTATATAGTCAAATACAAAAATCGATGTAATAAACGTAATTTGCAACTTGTTCAGAAGGAACAACTCCCGCCGTCCTCCAATATTTTAGGTGGCAAATGAACGGTTCCTACCGAAATAATTTCCACGTGTATTTTGCAAAACCTGCAGTAGCCTAGACTATAAATTATATAGCTACCGTGCGTTAGAAATCTTGTCCTACGATACAGTTACATAAACCGGAATAATAAATAATAAGAAATCATCGAGTCAACAGCATAAATTTCAGGTGGTTAGCATAGCATGCGGTCAATAAGTACAAGTTGCAGGAAATTCGAATCGGGTTTTTTATGAGGGGAATGGCGAAAAAAGGAGCTCGTGCATAGGATGCAGACATTGAACCCTCAGAACTGCAGTGTCTATTGATTGAGGAAAATATTAAATTCGAACTCACTCACATCCAGACAGTCGTAATTACATAGTATTCATACCGTAGGTGGTCACACTGTAGACATTTGTAGACAGTCGATTGTCTGATTACATGATAGATCTCTATTATTTGAGCTGTTTGAATTTATTCATTGTTTTATTGGTTTTGCAGAATTGTCCGACCACTGATATTATACATGGGAGGCAGGATTATGAAAGCATGATTTGAATTTTCAATTGGTGGGATGGGTCTTTGCAAAAAGTTTACTCCTCCGAATCTCAATCACTAAATTATTCTGGAATTTTCTGAAGTATTTTTTCATCATTCAGGATTGTTTTTGAACTTTTACTTCCAAGGTTTATCATCAAAATAAATAGTATTCACAGTAGCTAAATGAATCACTTCGTAAACTTACTTTGTGTTTGTACTCTTAATTTTACAAAGAAATAAGTCTTTATCAATACGTTTTACAAGAAATTTTTGAAAATACTTAATTATTATCCCCAATTTCATTTCAGTGGCATGAATATTGATATTAAATTGATCTAATCTCATTTTATTCTCACTAAAAAATTATTAATTGGTCTGATAGTAGTTTTCCATCACCTGATTCAACTGTTATCCATAGCCATCCCTTCTATTCATTTATTGATGAATTATTATTTGACTCGTCATTCATCAGGACAGCATTTCAAATTCATTAGAGATCTTACTTCACAAGATAAGAAAAGAACTTTTTCAAATGCACAATATATCCATTTATATTAATGTTATATTTTAGACAAATAAAGAAATTTCAAATTAAAAAAAAAATACAATTCAAAAGATACATAAAATGGTTGGTTATACAAATAATTAGTACATAATATTACTAGTATCATAGAATAATGGACCTTTAGTTTAATAAATACTAGAATCCTCTTCACTAGTATCATCTATTTAGTATTACTATTATAGTAACATCCATACTTGAGGAAATACTGATAACGGATCTTGATTTTTCATCAATTAGAGAAAACTACAAAACTATTTAGCTTGACAAACACGCTGACTGATCAAGAACCTTGCAAAGGTCAAAGACTAGACAGAATCAACTTAATGAATGAGAAATGCAGCGACCTAGTTCATTCATAATGAAGGAATGGGCACAAATTCTTACGGCATGTGGAGCAAGATTGAAAAGCACGGAATATTTCATCCAGTGTGCACTCCAGAACTATGCAGCAGCATTGCAACAGCAACGAATATAAAGAAGCAACAGAAACAGCAAGGAATTAAGCAGCAAGATCAGCAAAGAAATGAGCAGCAGCAGCAGCAGCAACAGCAGCGGGGACACAAAGTCAGCAGCCTCGGAACCAGTTTCATGGTTATAACAACCACATGGTTATAGCATGCATCGAATTAATCGAAAACCGATTTTATGTCAAGATGCATTCATTTGAATTGATCCGGTTCCACAATTGCTGCAGTTTTTTAAGTAAGTATTTTTTGAAAAGCTTTATTAAAGGTGAATAGAATAGCTTAGTTTTAGCTTACAGGCTCCTTCGATTCAACTTAAAATACAGTATTATTAACAACCAAGTTCAGTGCTTGCATAATAGCCGGGCTTGTTATCGTTATACATTTCTTTGATAAAAATTTGATGATAGTGGAATAACCTATACAGAGGAAGCTTTAATAAGAGCTCCAAGAGAAAATAGAGGAGATAGCTAGAAAGAGGAGCATATGACCAGAGTATGAATAAGACTATTAGGTTCTATTCTTTCTGGACATGACACATTATTTTCTACTGTTAGGTACCATGCTTCTCTAGGGTTCTTGTGTTCTTGTCTTATGTTCTTGTTTTACAGTTCCACACTACACCGAATTACTGTGATGTCGAATGGTACTGTCGAATAATACTGTTTCTCAACAAATATTTAAAAACAATTGAACATTTTGATAAATGCGATGGAAAGGATAATAATGATTTGGAATAATTAATCAACATAGTGAGAATCATTATAAGTAAATAATGGAGATGCAAAGCATACCATCAGAAAAGTGTATTGCTGTCATTTTGTTGTTATAATTATTGTCACACCAGCAAAACCTCTCACTCTGTATCATTTTATCTATCTTGTCTATACTCTTTTATCTATCTTCACGATCACTTGAGATGGAATAAATAAACCTTTTGAGTGTGTGTGCGTGTAATGGAAGGTCTTCTTCTATGCGAAACTTTCGGCCACAGACCAACAGCTGTAGCCAATCACAGCTCAAGACAACAGTCTTGAGACATACAAGTCGGACTGCAGCCAATCACAGCTCCAGAAAAGAGTCAGCTGTTCGACTGCAGTCAATTTTTTCGCATAGAAGAAGACCTTCCATTACACGCACACACAGTGTCTGTAGTCAACAGTGTTTTGAAATAAAAAATTATGTTTTCAAATGAACTTTTTAAAATAACTATAACTCATGTCTCCATTTGTGGAAAATGAGGTTACCTGGCGAAGAGGAACAACCCTTGGGTCTCCCCACTATTAAAAGCCATACGCTAAATAAATGAATAAATATGCCTAGATGATGTTTTCGAGAGAAAAAAGACAAGAGATGCGTTACATCAGCTGTATGTAGGCTACAAGAGACAGACGAAAACGTCTAACTTCTGGCGTTAGCTATATATAGAGTATATCATCCTGTCATATGCAGTAACGGTCCACCAATAACTGACCATCCTATATGATCATTTAATAGTAGACTATCTCTGAGGAAGTTCGCGCAAGCTGAGAAGCCACGTCGCTACAATAAACTTCTAAATTGTAACGGCTTGTATTCTCATATTGCGCGAACCTATATAGCCTATACAGCAATATAAAATAAAGGTATATGTTATGTTGCTATTAAAACTCACATAAATTATGAGTAGTAATGAGTATCATGGCATGGCGCTTGAAGCAGAAACAAAATGGGAACGAAACGAGGATGAATAATGTATCTCAGAAGCAGAATGAAGTGATGAAGAGACGGATGTTCAAGAGTATCGAAACCCATTAGTTCTTTGATGTATCCGACATCTTGTCTGCCATTAAACAATGGCTAAATGTTGAATATGATAAATTACATGTGAAGAGTAAGCAGTACACAACTGTAATAAGAAAAAAACAAACTAAAAATAAATTACCGCGGGCAGGAGGCTTATTCTCCATATCATAAAACACGTACAAGTCAGGTATGCTTGTTGGTGAGCTATTGCTACCCAGAAGAGAAAAATGGAGTAGGATTTTAGGAGCGGGTGAGATACGTGGAATATGAAGCGAGAATAGGAGAAAGAACAAAGAATAATTGAGGTTGAAATGATTGTTATAAATTACTGAAAAAAGGGGAAGAAAAGCAAGATTATGGATGGACTTTGCCAGAAATTTTCAAAGGAAAATAGAATATTCATGAAGAATTAGTGTTGTAGTTTTCACGCCATTCTACTTTGTTAATTAATTAATTTATTTCAATGATGAATTGATAAAAACCTACAAAAATGATAGGGGATATTATAAATACCACAGTAACTGCAAGATGATCAAGCAAACCGATAGTTTTCGTCAACAATTTGGAATTTCACTAAAAGTTATTAAACTTTAAGAGTTATTAAGTTTCAAAGTTATTATGTCATTGCTCACTTTAGAGAACTGTAATATAATAAAAACTATAATAGTAGTTTATGCAACGGTTGTATAATTGGAGCCTTTAGAGCATGAGGTGAGATATGAGTTAGAGCCACGAGCAGCGAGCGAAGCGAGCGTAGCGAGTGCTCTAAGTATCTCATGAGTGCTTTAAAGGCCTAATACAACCGTTGCATACACTATTTTATCTACAGGGTGTTCCAAAAAAGATACTTTTCTTAAAATTACATATTATACTGTACATAGTGAATTATGTGTTTTGTGAGTGCATCAGTTCTCACCACAAAAGGTCTGAGAAGCAAAATTTGTAGGTATGAAACTTGCAGAGCAGTTGGTAGAATAGCTACCCATACAGAGTGTTCCAAAAGTAAAATGTTTCCATTCACGTTGAAATTAATCAAAAGAACAATTGCTGTGTTGTTATGCAGGCTATGTTTGAATAAAAGACTAATTAGCTTTAATCACACCACACGTTTCTTCCTTGATTTTATTATTTGAATAGCCTAAATTATAATAATCTATTATATTATATCATTATTTTTTATTATCTAATAAATTTCAACCACTGTCAAAGACCTGGATATAGAAATAAATGGAATATATGCATGTTGTTTCCATAGAATAACTGTTTGGTGGTGTTGTCTATAATTCTCCTGGATTTCATTCAAATATTGGAAATTAAAGGCCTGGTAAGGCTATATTATAAGTTGAAAAACAACATCCATTCCAACATATAAGGGACTTATACATATTAGACTTGACCCATATACTGTAATAGGCTACCATAACTCAAAGGACTTCAGAATCATGATATCTAAGCCATCAAAGTAGGCTATTTCAGCAAAATATTTTCATTAAATAATTATATAATTGACCTTTATTTGAATCATGTTATTTTTTATTACAGTGTATGATAATTGTAATAATTTATAAGGATAATAATTATTATTATAAGGAATAATAAATTATGAAATTTAGGAAAGAAATAGCACAGGTTCTGCCTAGTTTTTCTTGCCTGGTTATAATAATATGATTTATGTAATTTTATCAATGAATTTTTATCAATTAGATTGAGAAGAGCAATAATCCTACTTCCAATAAAAATTTATTTGTGATTCAACACTAATTTTGAAAAATATACAGATTACCGGTATCATAAAAGCAAAGATTGATCACAATAAAGAGACTTGCATTGTCAAAAAGTTACAGGGAGCATGGGATTCGAACTCGCGTTCACAGAATGCCAATCCTCAATTCTCCCTCTGAGCCAGACCGGTTCTTACTAACATTGCAGAAAAAAGATGCATGAATATGTAGTTGCGTCAGAAACAATAAGTAGAACAAATAATAGAGAAAAAGATGTTTACATTCACAAGAGGTAGACTATCTCAGTTCTCAGTAAGTTTAAAAGGAATTCAAAATTTGATGATCAAAATAATTTTTTAAATCAAATATGATACGTTTTGAGCTTTATTTCGTTTCTTTTTTTACGTTTTCTTTCATTTCTAGGAACTTTACAATACTCGATCATATCAAGTTTAACCGGAGTTCATTCTGAGCAAAGCAAAACTTGTTTGAAATTGAAATACCCAAACTTAAAATAATTGCTTTTTGAACAAATGCCTAATTCTAATTAATTTATAACTTACTGCTTTATCTGGAAACAAGGTATAGGCTACATCTGTCAAGAAATTCTCTGTTATATATGAGCTAAGCTCATAAATAAGCTTATTGTAGGTTGATATTTCAGTCTGCTTTCTAGCAAACAAACTAAAAAAGACAGTTGAGGATAATCAGCTATGTTGGTTATTTCTAATAATCAAGACTATAATGTATTTATTGATAGTATCTTCATTCAGATAAGCTATAACTAACATTATTGGTTTTAATTTTACTTACTTTTGTTCATAGATGCGTAGGCTAACTATCTTAATTATCTGGTGCCTCATCCAAGTACTTTTTTATTTCACCTGAGGAGAATACTTTTGATTTTTTGCTTCAATAATTTTCAGATTTTCTTTACTTTAGACTATTCAAATTAACTAACTAATCAAATAGGTGAATTGAAATATTGATAAACAGATACCGGCAGACAACGCGATGTTGCAGTTTTAAGGTTAAAAAATTAGACTGCTTGTTGTTTTTATCAGCTGGTATCGTAATGGTACATGCGGAATGAATTAATTGAATTGTGGACTGTATCATAAATTTCCTCCTGTATCGAAAAACGCTCATTACGACACGGTTCTGAGATTCAGTTTTGAAATAGTAGTCATTTCGATTTTGATTGTAAAACTGAAATAGAAATTTTTCAACACACCCGTAGATAAACTATAATACAAGAATGAAGATACCTCCCAATGAAGTTACTTCTTCACGTATATTCATTTAATTTCAAATACTGTATTGAGTTCTATTTTATGTGTATTCATTCACAGTTTATTGGGTTTCGTTCATTTATTCAAATAATTCAATCTTCCGATCCTATCTATCTAAACCTGAGAATAAAACATCGACGTGCTATCTAAAATCACTTTGTTCTCATTATCATTGGGTGAAATGTTCCAATTTCAACTTGAAATAAATCCAGAAGATGGCAAGCAGAGAAACCTGTCACTAAATCACAACATCCAATAAAAACGTAGAAAATTCTTCAATTGAACAACTTTAGTGTCAGCAGATAACATACCGGTTTGATTTTCAGTTTACGTTGACTAAAAATATAAAATTACCAATTTTAACTATGAGACCAAACGTTTACGATCTGAAAAACAAGAACGTCTTATGGATGTCCGTAAGATCTCCGACAAGATGTCTTATGAACGTCCGTGATGGATGACGGAGTTCTTTGATTTTCACTAATTGGGCTCGTCGTTCGGCATCTTTCTGGTTGAAAACGGAAGAATCACACAAGAAAAAAGAGAAAAAAATACGGACATCTCCTGTGTGTCAACACTTATGTCTCCGAATGTCACATTTTGAAAAAGATATCTCCATAACTATTAACTCTACTTGAGTGACACTTCAAACCACTCAGGTTTGACAGGGTAAACTTTGGAGAACACTAAAACTATCCGGAATGTCTTAATTATGAGTAGAACTGATAGTTATGGAAAAGCATGATTAGAATACGAACACTATCAATGGAATGTCTATCAGAGAGAAGGGGAAATTAAACAAAATTCTATATTCCCGTTTTCATTTCTTATTCAGGAAGAAGAATTCAGGTTAAGCCAAATTTTAAGTGAATTTAGTCTATGGGATACAATGTTAATGATCAGTTTAAATTTTTCAATGTGTTATTTTTTCGAAGATTAAATCTCTCTAGCGAACATAAAGTACATACCTGAGAGCTCTGCTTGAAATATTTAGTGTTTTTCATAGCAGTCTTTACTTTTTACTCATTGTATACGCTGAAGCTGAAAGAGACTCAACCACCACGTGCAAAGACTTGACCAACTAGTAGAAAGTTTCAAAAAACTTTTCACCAACTAGAACAACAAATTTCAAACTTCAATGTAACACTTAAACCATTAATAAACAAATTTCAAACTTTAATGTAACACTCAAGACATCAAACTCTTTCACTATTTTTACAAATGATTAGATTAGCAGACAGCCCATTAATAGGCCCAACCGTTGACTTCTACATTGCACACTTTCAACATTCACCGCTCAACTCGAAGTATTGCAAGCAATTATGCTGGATCATCGACGAATACTTGGCATTAAATGCAGACAAGACAGTTTAATCTCACCTGTCCATTCAAGTCTTGACAGCAGCCTCCACATAGAACGACTTCTCAAAAGATAATTATAACAGAAATAATTATAACAGTCTATCATCACCCATCTTCCAACTAATTCATTTCCTATCAGTTCCTTTTCTCTGATAGTACCAGCATTGACAGCTTCAATTCATCGCTCACTGTTCAAACTCTCACTGGAAGTTCAAGTCTTGTTTCGAATAATTCATATTGGTTCCAATATTGATGTGATAAGTGATCTAGATTATATGTTCATTGACTGAACTAGGTGAGTTGAATATGTGAAACAATAAATAAATAAGAGCCCTCTTAAATTGACACAGAATTAATTTTGTCAATTCATCTAAATTTCTATAGGCCTACAATTAATTTCGACCTTTACATCCAAGGAAGGATCCGGTATATCTATCTGCCTGCTCTCTTGTAAATTTTTATCATTCGAACGATTGAGGACACAAGCCAAAATATCATAATCAAATTACCACACCAATCGATTAATAACAAAAAAAGCTAATAATATTTTTCATCATTTTCATTTTATCCTGGAATAAAACAGTTTACAGACAATGTAGTGAAAATTATTATTTTTGATATTGTAAAAATTTATGTTGTACAGATTGGATTGCAGGAAGGCCCTTACAGGGTCCCTACAGTGTGGAACAGGAGTTCATCTCAGTAATCAGGTACTGTAGCTAAAGTTCAGTTATTTTCTTTTGTACCCTGTTTGAATTGCGGTCTAAAACATTTTTTAGAGAAACTGGTGACCCAGTCTATGTTTAAAACATGGTACAACATATAATAGAACAAACTCCTTCAAAATTTAATAAGCTTGAATCACTCGTTGAAAAAAGTTGGCCTACACTTTTCTACACAATAAAAGTTTTATTCTATTATTTGTGACTACAGTACTATTTTGGCAGAACTTGTTTTGCTTTTCCCAATAGATTTTCAAATTGAAAGACAAAAAATGACTATGGTCAGTTAATGGATTATCATTTTCTATGTTCATCCTTTATATTCTTATCATCAATTAGCATACTGGACAGAATTATGAATATGCAACATAGCCCAGGAAATAAAGTTGTTCTCTGTCATACACTACACATGTCTACAAACTTACAATTAACATTGTATAATTCTACATCTTTCCCTCTCTTTTAAACTTGTTATTTATTCTAATAGCTAATTAGTCAAGGTCAGACTCGTTGGGTAACAAGGAAATTCTTTATTAATACTTCCATTAAGAATGCATAATATTATTTTGATTTGTAGTGGGATGGAAGAAATGTATTTATTTTTAATTTCACTATAGTGTGTGTGGTGTTTATACCTGACAATACAAGCCATTGAAGGTTAGGTTAGATCTGGTTGTTGAGTTAGGTTCGGTATCGATAAAAAACGTTGTAAAACGTTGTTGCTCCAATAACGAATTCTCCTTTTTTGTTGTTATTATTATATTTGTCACCATTATATTTACTACCAACTGTTATTTGCTATGAACGCACCGCCATGTCTACCAACTGTTACGAAAAGTTATGATTATTGTAAACAGTTGTTTACTTTTTGCCTTTTTTCTCCCCATTCAATAAAGCCGCTCTGCCAGGCTACTTTTATGAGGCCAATTACGCGGTATAATTTATACTCTTGTACAGCAGTGGAGTAATGGAAATAGCAGAACGGTCAACCAATGTAATGTCACCGATAACCGGACTATGCTTCTCTAAAATAGGTCTCATACACATAAAACATATAAATTCATATCCATATATATGAAATCAGTTATATGAGGAGTCATTCGAAAGCAGAGATAGTTACACTAGAATTTTCATTTCACTCCACCTCTGTCGCATAAAATCTCACTTCTTGACGTTTTCAAGATTTTATCTCTTCTGCCAGTGTTGTGAAAATTAAAAGAAATATTAAAAATGAAAATTCACTGACGGTAAACATCAGTGCGAATACTTTCACATGCCACCTCCAAGTGATGATGATAATTTTAACAAATGCTTTCATAAGTTAAATATGAAAAAAAACCGGACCAACACAACATCAACATTAAACCGTTGCCTTTTTCATCATCATCAGAGGTTGTGAAGAGGGAATAACACGAGCTTATCAGTTTGATCAATTCTAAAAGCACCGACAAAATGAGGATGTCAAGATTAAGACGGATAAAGTGTTGCACGTAGAAATATGTTTTGACATTTATACGTTATGACATGTAAACTGAGAAAAGTATGGTCAGTTTAGTAAGTAGTTTAAATGCATGAATGCATTTTTGGTGTTCTACGTCTTTATTGTTCTTACTTCTCTCTCAGTTCTACCGATTACAAAATTGGAGATTTGGTTGATCAGAATTGAGAGATTATGTTCCTAGAATACTAGAATCAACAGGGTGGGGTCCTAAACAATTCTGTGTTATTTGTAGAGAATCTGATATGCATTTCTATGTAGAGGCGGACAACCAGATTTCAGTAACTTATACCAGATTAGTTTAACCAAAGAGATTTTTTTCCTAATAGAAGTACAGTATAATAAATAAATTCCCCAGTAATGTTCTAGTAATGTTTGCTATCAATTCAATTAGAAGTCTATCACTTCTTTGATAGAAGGAAATTTCCACAAAAAATCAGTTTATACAAGAAAATAAAATAACATGAATCTAGACACAAATTTCTCATGATAAAAATATTGTGAATTTTCTAGCTGAATTGCAGGTTACAAAACAGTAAAAAAGGTAAAGGATTTAAATCTTATTATAAGAAAATCTACTTCAGTGAAGAATCTCTTTGGTTTAACTAATCTGGTATAAGTTACTGAAATCTGGTTGTCTGCCTCTACATAGGAATAGGCCTACATATGAATAGCGTTGAAGTAGCCTATTATGAATCAGCAAATAATTGAAAGCATTTCTCTCAAATTATTGGTACCCTGGAGTTCAATGATGAATGGAGTATAATGATGAACCAACCAGAAAGTAAAGAAGTCTTCACTTCTGTCTTCTATGCACAAATAATGAAATACAACTCACTTCTGTGGAAACAATTCTATGTACACAGCCATTATAGAGCAACTTTGAACATTGCCATTCATGGCTGAACCCTTCATTCTATTTTCAGAATTTTATCACTGTCATCGAAATTAAAGGCAATAAATTGACTTGGCATTCATGGTACATAACCCTTACAATAAAATGATCACAGTCACCAAAATTAGCAGATGCAGACATAACATCAAAACTACACGCAAGCCATTGAAACAAAGAACAATTTAAGCGCGTGTTCAATGGGGGAGGGGGAAACCAATGACATTTGACAAAAACCTATTACCCAGAAACATTTGCGACCACAATTTTTTAGCCATTGTTAGAACGTTTCGACATTCGACAATAAAAATATCGTTCGATTATGTTCGAAAATCACGTGCTCGATTGGTGCGGAATTTGCACGTGTGTCAATGTGCCTGTTGTTGAATTTCGAATTGGCTTCCATACTAAAAACCCCTCAAGGGTCAAACATATTGTGATACATGCTGTAATATGGCACGGACAAATTCGCCAGTAATCAACCAACGGTAAAAACCAACTGACTTGGCAGCCTGTACAATTTATTAAACTCTCACACTTTCTTCCTCTCACTCTTTATATTCCCCTCTCTGTTCGATATTGTTATTTCCTTTTATCCCTCTGGTAACAAAGTGGAATGCCAATTTTGTTTCATTAGTGGCTGGTGCCAATATTGTACAGGCCTACGTGCTTCTATGCATTTTGACAATCATGTCTTCAAGTTACTGGACTTGCTCACTACACCAACAAAGAACTTTGCGATAATATTTAGAGAATACATGACAATGTACATTGGGTTCAATAAAGTACATTAGGACATAAGGAGGTCGCCCAATACAGAAGTAAGCCATCACTGATATTCCCGTTTATCCGCAAATTTAGTACACAGACTTCGTGAATTGGTCTTCCCGCTACCGTACATCTGTAAGATGGAGATGACAGATGTTTATTCGTATCTTCAAAGATCTCGTTCTAAATTAAATTATTTATAATAAAAAATGTATGCAACATCTTCAAAATATTTCAATTATGGACAAATAATCACATATTTCATACAGTGCTTCTATTCACTCCAAATAATAATTTATTTCCTATGAGCTGAATAACGAATAACCTGAGAATGTCCATTGAATGCTACAAAGTAAACTGGCATGATAGAGTTGATAGAATGTTGAATAGGGCCGTAAGCAATCCTTGAGTTTTCCCTAATCTAATAACTTAACACTCTATTTACTTATTTACGTTTATGATTAAATAATGTGTACAGCTTGTACCATTTCTTCAGAATAAATATCTTTAGCAATTGCTGGTTCTTGTTCAATCTTGATATGAATTAACATCAAATGATCGAAACTTGAGGAACTAATTATGTTATAAATTGTGTTATTTGCATCATTCAGTTCCGCATTAACAATACAAAAAAAAAAAAGAATTAATAATCTAAACTCTTCTACAATGCTTCTATGAATTCGGAACAATACGCTGTTCTATTAACAATTAATACAAATTTCCTGTCAACATTTCAGTGTATGTTCGACCATACTCGAGAGCGTTCTACAACTGACACAGACTCTCGTGATCATTCATCAAGAGCGACTGGCCGGCCCTGTCCACTGTTTGTTTCATTTCGGATCTTTGCCGCACTCGGTACGCAAAACAGTTCTGTATTAATTAATCTCACAGTGCACGAGATCCGTCATCGAGGTCCTACTCATAAATCAACGGGCACGGCATACTTCATTAAAAGTTACCACAAGACTTATATATAGAAACGACATATATATAGAAATAAATATACAAATCCTAATCTTTTTGACAGGCGGAAGTCAGCTTGCAGATCAGAAACCCCCTGCTGGGTGAGAAACTCTCCCCCCCTCATCGTGGACCACCCCCAATCGAGTCTGCCACCCCATTGAGTGGCTCTTTCTCTCACATAGTTTCGGCATTATTTTGATTGCAACAAGTTATGAGCTACGATTCTGTCATGCTTTTTGGGTGGTTTTGTCAAGCAGCCTGAGATGCAGCTTTGAACAAGGTATCCTATTTTTCATCGAGGTATATTTTTGAGAAGTAATATGAATCAATATTGACATCTCTAGTATATGTTAGGAGGAGTAGCTAGTATAAGCTAGCAAGGTGAGTGAAAATACATAGTTTTATCTTTATGAAAATTCCTGGCTTAGAATCTTAGGATCCTGTTCATTAAAAATGAGATGTATTCATATAGGCCTAATGTACGGGACGTATTACATACGTAATTAGACGTATGAATTTTATAGTGTCGTGCTATTCACATCAAACGTTCGTTCATATTATTTTATCACTGAACTTACTTACATGAGGTTACAGTATTTTGGGACTCATATTTATGAATCAATAACGTCTCTTCATGGAAAATATAATAAGAATTAAAGGTGAAACATATCACCAGAATTAAATGAAATAACATCCGTATGAGTCCAGGAAATTACATTCCTTCAAATCAATGTATTTATCTATGTAGCTGGAGTCTACGAAAAGCTGATGATGGTAATTTATAAAGGTTGATTTAATTTTGTATCTGTGAGTAACATTGTGACTTACCAGTGTGTATTCTCTGGTGAGCTTTGAGGTGTGAACTTTTCGTGTAGACTTTATTGCATCCTGAAACATAATTACATCGATAATTAGTAGTGAATTTGTTAGAAATTAGAATAAAGATGATCATGTAATGTGATAAATTGATGAAGTTCAGCTGAACATACATCTATGCTGGCTCTATTATCTAGTCAGACAATCCCTTTAATTGGATCTTTTATCTCTTGGGCTTGTTTTTACAGGAATAAATTCATTTACTATTTAGATTATGATAGTTTATTATTTGAATAGTTACTTGAATTTTGAATTTGAAAAACTATCCAATCAATTTTTGACTTCTTCGTATTTTTCCCTGCAATAAGGTTATTACTTTATTTATTTACTTCAATCGTAAAATCAACAGTAACAGAAGCATGGTTCATTGAGTATCATCTACAAGCTTTTACGTGAATGACAGAAAACCCCTATCCTGTATTATAATTCCTTTGCAAAAATTTTAATTTGGCAAAACTAAGAAATCAGAAACGTTTGATTCATTAGAAATTCCAGACAAATTACATTCCATATTCCAGAGGTATCTCGCTGAGATAGCAAGAACAAAGCACAGCTTAAATCATCTTCAGTTGCAACTATGATTGTTTCCTGTATTTTATTATCTCATAATAGTTACACGACATTAGCTCAATCTTCGTCTAATAAACGCCATTTTGAATTATGTTGCAAGACACCCGACCTTGAAGAATCGCTCAAAGTGTCATCAGGTAAATCTCTTCCAATTACCACGCTTAACCGTGAAAAATATTATTACAATGATTGCATCTTGTTCTAAATGGACTAGAGCTCTTTGCGTGTAATGTTATTACTGCCATTATTTGAAACGACCAGATGAAACAGAATACGTGTATTTCGTCTAAGATTTTTTGTTACTGATCATGTGATAGAGCATCTTCAGTGAAGGAAAAGTATATTTTTTCGATTCTCTTCTCTATTTTTTCGATTTTCGTATCTCTAATAGGATACGCGTAGGCTCATCTTAACTGGTACTACAAGCTGTATAAGTACCATGACTAAGAACCGAATCCTCACTATATCCCTTAACGATCGATTATATGTGAATGTTAGATTAAAGATACAGTCTGTCCAAGCGAAGAAGACATTCTGTCAAGATGGGAAAATGATTCGAGCTCAGTGGAAATTGCTTCAAAAATTATAAATTTTGTCTAAAATTGTAGAAAATAATCTGCTCTATATTTTGAAACTAAATTTATAAATTTACAACCAATATTTATCGAGCTGGAGTACTTTTTCCACCTTGCAAGAGAGTCTTCTTTGCCTGGACAGACTATAGAAAGAATATGGAGATAAAAGGCGATGAGTCATATTTCAACTTTCCATCTAGTTATATCGATTGTACTTTTAATAGTTTATCAAACATGTGTTTGTTACGATTTTTACAATAATTGATTAAATTCATTAAAGAATATCAAAAATAAATTTTAGTTCAATGTTCATTATAATATTATCTAGACGTAACTGATGTTGAATTTATTGCAAGAACGTGTGATGGAATCCTTTCTATCAAAAGTAATTTAAATATTGAGGATCATCAATTCATAACCCCGAACGATTCCTCGAAGAAGAAAAATCAATAGAGTATCGAGTATAAACGACAAAACGGCTGTGACAAACGTCTAGCTCTAACAAATGTAAATTTACTGTATTTGTAACTTATTTATTAGGTGCAATTGTTGATTGTATATAGATTTTAAGATCTGTCATATTGATTCCCTACCAATTTCCACACAAAAATCATAAATTCAGTTCCACAATAATAAATTAATATTGATTAGATGATTGGATTAATTTTTCGTTAAGACTATAGCATTAATTATCTTATTCCATTTATAGCTATTTCAATTTTTATTCTATTTGAGTCGTCTTATTGAGTTCAATTTATATTCAAGGAAGTGGAAATTCCAATAGACACAGAAAAAAAATAGAATTAATTTTCCATGGACCAAATCTAATTATTTATGTAATTTCCATTTTTGCCAGGTAGGAAGATGGTTAGACCACGGGAGAACAAAGAGAGCATAAAAGCAAGTGAGCGAGAGAGAATCAACTGAAATAAGGATGAAACTATAGGAAGAGTATCTATTGTAGAAGCCTATAGTCTGTGACATGGTGATATAGTGGATTCGGAGAGACATCCCGCGGTTTTGTCTGTAGCATGCTTGAGCATGGCTCTCTTTCAATCCAAGCTGTCACTACTCTACTATGTTGTAGTATAGTCTGTCCAAACAAAGAAGGCATTCTGGCAAGATGGGAAAATGACTTCAGCTCGGTCAATATTAGTTCAAAAATGATGTATTTGATCTCAAATTCTAAATCAGAATGTTTCCTACAATTTGAGACTGAATTTATAATTTTTGAAGTGATATTGACCGAGCTGGAGTCATTTCCCAACTAGCCAGAATGTCTTCTTTGCTTGGACGGACTATACTAGGAGTGAAGTGAGGAGCGGAGCGTAGAGAAAGAAGTTGTATGTATTTTATATCGGCCTGTACTGTGAGAAGGTGCCCTGTTGTTTCCCAGACTCATTCATTGCGCTATCTTTCCATTCACCAAGTTGCCCATTCATTCATCCTGACCTATGTTCCTACAATCGTGAAACACGATAGGATACATGGGCGAGCATAATTTGCAATACACTTTCCGATAGCCTACATGAAGCAGACAATTTTTCATGGAATCTAACTAGCTTAAAGAATTACGCAAAGGAATTCATTAAGTTCCTTACATAAAATAGATTATCAATCAGAGGAAGTGAAAATGATTCATACTTTCAAGTGTGAAAAATATATTGGATGATAAATATAATTGCCTTTGTACCTATTATTATTAATCTTCATAATTTTCTCTATTCAATGAAGTCTTGTACTTGATACGAGCTAGTATTTGAGGTATTTTTCATTATTGATTGTACAATCTGGTCAATTATTTCAGAGTAAAATTGAAAATTCAGGTTGGAATAAAATACATTATCTAAAGGAATTTACACTTCTAATAAAGATGACACACTGGCTTAGGTTGAGGAGCCTATACATTTAGGAATTGTTGTAATGTAATATTCCCAATCTCCATTGAGTTAATAAACCTATCAGAGTTATTACATGACTACATTCGATTTGTTCATTTATTTAAGAATCTCTCACTTACTCTGACATCAATCTCTTCATTTATTTGTTAACAAAAGGCTCTCTTGATTAAAAAACTATTGTCCATATTCTATTATTTTGAATGTGTGTTGAACTTTCAACATACAGACCATTTATAACCTATAAAAATATATTGTATGTTGACACAAAGTAAAAGGACTGTTGAATCTATCGAAAGATTAAAATCAAAAAGAAAGAGAAGAAGCCGACAGTGTTAAATTGTATAAGTTCCTAGTAATTGTGAATCAGAGCTTAAAGTTGAATTCAAATTTCTCTGATAAGTAATTAGAATCCCACACTCATTAACATGAGTGAACGAGTCCTCTATGTTAATGAAGCAGATAAGCCACAGCGACTGTACAGTATAACGGTTATAGTAAGTGAATTTGAAAATACCTTTTCCAAAAACGCCATCAAGTTCAATAATCAAATTTCAAGGTAATGAGTTTTTTTTTAATGATATAGTATCATTATAAGGGTAGCACTTTAATCTTTGGGGTTGGTTAATAATAAGTTACACTTGAGTTCTTGAATACATTTGAAATAGCCTATACATAAAGACTGTATAACCAGTCTCTATACCTGTACATAGCTTTTTAGCTGCGGGAGTGGGAATTTATAATAGGCCTAAATTGAACGAAACATTACAAATTTCAATCGAAATAGGAAAAGGAGACTTTTTTCAAGGTTTTGCTGAACATTCTATCGTATTGCAATCAATATACCGTATCTGCTTGAATAATAGATTCAGTCAGTTGGAGAAATGTAAGAGAAACTATTCTATCAAATTTAGAACTTAATTTTTATCTGAGGGTGATGCCTACATGAGCTCCTAGGCCTGTGCGTGGATAATGAGAGGGATGATAAGAGATGTAAATTTTACAAGCACATTAAAATAAGTCATGAACTGCGTAAATAATAAACGAATGCATTACATAATTATTAAAAATACCTGAACTTCTAATTCATTAGCATCATTGATAGAGGCTTCGGCTCGGCCAGTGTTGGTTCGGGGACTGTGAGTTCTGATTGAGGATTTATGGCTCCTGGGCCGGTATTGGCCGGGCTGGGGCCGTTTTCCCGTCGTGCCGGGGTGTCTTCTTGGCTTGGACGGGCTGTGTAGTGGAGTGAATTTGAAACTGGCAACCAGCTGGTAGGCGTAGGCCCTTTATGGGCTGTTGAGCCAGACATACATACATATAGTCCGGCCAAGCAAAGAAGAGCCTCTGGCAAGATGGGAAAATCACTCCAGCTCGGTCAATATTGGTTCAAAAATTATTGATTCGGTCTCAATTGCAGGAAACATTCAGATCTACAATTTGAGACCAAATCAATAATTTTTGAACCAATATTGACCGAGCTGGAGTCATTTTCCCATCTTGCCAGAGGCTCTTCTTTGCTTGGCCAGACTATACATTGACAGCCCTATAAAAAATACCCAATGACTATCGAAATGAAGAATTTATTTTGTAACATACACTACTTATCTAAATTAAGACTCTTTAAATATTCTTATTATGAGGCCCTAGTTCATATTATTGAGAAGTAAAATTTGAAATCAATATATGAGTTTGCGATTCATAAGAGTAGACCATCAGCAGAAATGAAATGTTTGTAGATATATAGTTATATGAAAATAGACTTACCAAGGAAATCACAGTGGTGTACCCGTCTCTTCTCGAGTTCGGGATTGTTGCGGCGATTGTACTTGACGCCGGTGGCCGTCGTTTGGTGGGGGTGGTGTTGCAGGGGCGGTGGCGGCTGCGTGCTGCTGGGTGGCGGTTGCGCGGGGGCAGCACCGCCCGGCGCCGGGTAAGGTGGAGGAGGGGTGCGCCGGGGGAGGTTGGCACCCGGGGAGCCTGGCTCGGAGGCGGGCGGGGTTGGAGGCGGTGCGTACACGTTGCGAAAGTGAGGGGCGGCTGCGATTTTGTAGCTGGAAGGTGGGAATTGGTGGTAGGGACTGCTGGGGGCGGCAACATTGTTAAGGAGGTGAAGAGGAGGGGGAGGTGTCGAAGGTTGTTCCGTTTTGATTAGGAGAGGACGTTCCAACTGTACTAGCGCATCTTCGAGAACCTCTGTTTTGATGGCTTGTGTTCCCAGCATCTCGGCATTCTCGGGATCGAGTTTTTGTATACTGGACGTGATATCCTCCCAGAGTGGAGGTGGTTTAAGGAAGACATCGTCCTCAGGATGTGCTCCCGAGGCGACGGTGCGCTGTGACACGTAGCTAAGCGCCGCGACGCCATGGTGATGAGGGTGAGAGTGAGGGTGGTGGGGGTGTTGCCTCGGTTCGAAGTAGTCGTCGATCTGCGAGGCCGACTCGCGACGCGGCTTGTCGTGCAGGTCGAGTGTCGTGTCATCGTCGTATCCCCTCTGCAGCCTCTCCAGCTCTTGCCGGCAAAGGAAAGACTCCAGATCGCCTGTCTGCAACACACGACAACATAGTTTTTAGAGTTTAACACCTCAATACTCATTTCAAAATGCAAACATCATTAGATTCCACTCTGAAATACAACAAACTAGTGAAAAATACATTTTCTGATAAGATTAGCAAAATGTTTCAAACATACGATCGCATACAAAAGAAATTGAAGGTGGAAGGAATGGTAGGTGCTTGTGAAAGGTCTAAGGATAAAAATCTTTTCAAGTACTATCTCAAATAAAGTACTATCCTATATACTCTGTCGTAAATTCCGACTTAGAATGAATGAACTGTTTCCAATTACTTATGCGAGACTGTCGGGAAATGATGAATGAAAGCATCAGATACAATACGAATCATCACATTTGTATATCAAGGCTTCCATTTTGCAAATATTCAGAGAACTAATAACGGAACAAAATTTGAATAGAGTGTGAAAATATTTGAGAAAAGAGTGTATTGAGATTCAAAGTAGGAGTAGCATCCTGTAGTAGAGAGGCTAGGAAAGGACGGCTGGTTGTAAATCAATGGAACTCTCTCAAAGAAACTTGATTGAAGATTGTAGAATAAATAAAATTATTGGAAAAACTAATATTGCGTTGGTAACAAGGTTGGTGTTACATTAAGAAAGACATAAATTGAGTGACCAAATGAAAATACTGTATTTGTAGAATAAAATAAAATTGACAAATACGAATATGGTTTCAATTGAGAGCTGACCATTAGAATAATTACAACTTGGACATCCTTATTCACATTAGGCAAGGTTTGCAGTGTGAATTTATCGGAATGCAAAGAAGCAACATGACTCCCGACCAATACACAGTGAGGCAGTGCCATGACAGGCTACACTCCCGTACCAGTGTTCAATTCACCGCAACTTACAAGTTGTTACCTGGTTTTCTGGATCACTCGTCATTCGTCGGCAGCAAATAAACAACCGACGCTGTAAACTTCTCATCTGTATCTGAATGTATTTGCTTGTGAGGGAAGAGGGCTTGTGTAATGCTTACCCTAGTGATAAGTTGCAGCAACTAGAACAAAATACATCAATGTCCAACGTGTGCAGTGGGTTAATCCATTCAAAGTACCTGGTGAGTTATAATCTGGGTACACGGAGCTGTGAGCTGCATATGTAACTGGCCTGGCTGTCGACTGATTCAACAAAACCCAATAAATAAACATAGTCCAACAATACGAGCACACGCAATAGAGACGCATTGACCCAAATTTCACTTAACGAGATTGGAGGCCCTCCTAAGAAACCCTCCTTTTTCAAACCCAAGGTGCTACATTAGAGGCTCGGTAACGCCTATGTCATTACAATCATTATCATGGGCATTAATCTCGCCTCACCGTTCAATAAGAATGGCTCCATTAATAACAGTCAGAGCTGAATATATAGAGGTTTAATTCTGCTCGATTTCTATCGCATTCTTTAATTTGTCCTGTCTTCTCTAAAATTATCCCCTATTATCGATCCATAAATTCTCCATCAACTTATTATTGTTTCAATCGGCTTTCTAAATAACTATAAGCGGGAAGCCTCCCGTGAAGTATTTACATGTCATAAATCTCTCGATATAAATCTTCGGCCGCAACAATCTCAATCTATTCCGCACGCTGTGTTTAGGCCTAATAGCAGTGCCAACCGACTCGACCCAGTAATGGACCAGTTTTAACAATCAATAAAATGAATGCTACCATACACACTGCCAACATATTCCATAATATGCTTTTCAAACTCACCGGACTGCGATATTATACAGCGTAAATCAAATTGAAGTGCAATTGTTGCTCTATAAACAGTATGACTTTGTTAGTTCGCTACACCTGGACCATGCAAGTTGATAGATTTCCTACAACTCTTGTAGGCTACTTTCAAGTATGATAAAATGTGCATTTGATAGCAGAACGTCAGATAAATTAATCAAGAAACTCAAATCCAAGTGGAAAAAAAGAGAATCGATTCACAGTGGGGCACAAATTGCCAACCTGAAGCTCCGTCCGCACTGCTTTTTGGTTGCATGATGCAAAAATGGGATACAAGCATACAGAATATCCCCCTTAATAGAAGGCATATTAGAAGGTGGCTATAATACAAGTCGTAAGAGAGTTAAACAGCCATCCATTAGTACGAATAACTATTATTGATTTGGAGGAACTTCAAGTAGAGATAATTGAACTAACAAATCGAAAATAAAAGGAATCACTTTTTCTTTATTTTTCTGACGTGGCAAATTTTGGACAGTAATGTCCACTCTACCACTTTACCCTATAGTAATGATTATCTGGATCAAAAAACAATTGGCTGAGATGTATAGATAGATTAATAAAAATGAATGCATTGCAATAGAAGCTAGAATCAAATTAAAATCGAATCTATGCTTAAAACCGTAAATAAAACATATAAATCATAATAATTTGAACCTATAGATTCATTTACATGACTTTATACGCCTTTCAGATAGCTACTTCAGAAAAAAGACGTACTATAATAACTACTGTGGAAATCAATGAGTAGGCTAAACCATGATTGGGCTTCAGAAGAGCCCCGGCAAGCTTCAAAAGGACATTATTGTATTATGTTAGCCACATATAATGCCATGTAACTTCAAATCATATGACTTTGACTGCATTCGTCTTCTCATGAATCTAATCGTACTTGAAATAATCGATTTCTAATCGATTTGAAATAGCCTTCTTCAAGGAATGATGAAACGTTCCACTCTGTAGAAATACAAAGCTTGTACCTGAGGAAGTAGAAACCAAAATAGCAGAGTCTATAGAACTGGAAGAACAGTAGATTGGGCTTTAGCTATAGTTTGTGTAGTTAGAAGGCCGGATACGGCGCTATCTGAACGGACAACGGACAACTCATTCCTATTGAAACATATCGGATCTTGTACAAGGGAATGCCATTACCTCAACTATAGTCTGTCAAAGCAAAGAAGACATTCTGGCAAGATGGGAAAATGACTTCAGCTCAGTCAATATTGGTTCGAAAATTTTATATTTGATTTCAAATTATAGATCAGAATGTTTCCTACAATTTGAAACTAAATTTATAAATTTTGAACCAATGTTAACCGAGCTAGAATAATTTCTCCATCTTGCCAGAATGTCTTCTTTGCTTGGACAGACTAAACCCGCCTCACTCATGTTCCTATACTTACTTATAGTTATCGGCCAGATTTTTGCACTTGCATAGACAATGCACACCGTAGGCAATAAAAGATAAGTTTACTGTAGTAGGCTTTCTTCTTATTTATCGTCTTTCTCCGTTTTCTTCTCTTTCTTCCTCTTCCTTTCTCCTGTGTGCTTTTCAGCTTTACTCTTATTCGAAAAATAAATCGATTCATTCCACTCCTCTCCCAATTTTAGTAATTCTTATTTTTTTTAAAATACTAAATATACTTTAAATCTCTGTTACAATTGAGCCTACCTTTTCTCCTCTTCTTTCCTCCTACCCTTCTCCACCTCTTCCCACTTTTCCTCCTCCTTTTCAATCTCTTTCTCCTTCATCTCCCTCTTCTTTGGATGAAGGAGTCCAGTAATCCTTCTAATTCTTGTTAAGATTATTCTTCACCCTTTACTTCCTCCATCCCAATCTCTTTCTATTACTCCATCCCAATCTCTTCTACTTATATTTTCTAACTTCTTGTATTCCTCTTTTATATTTCTTTCCATCCTTATACACAGCAAGCATAACTATTTTAGGTGAATTTATACCTTCTTCTACTTAATTCCTCCTTCACATATCACCTGTAACTTCATTTCTTATACTGTCCTTCATCTTTCGCTTCTTATTAGTTTTCTTTTTCTTCTGCTTCTCCTCCTTCTTTCCTCTTCCCTTACATTTACTTCATCTCGAAACCCGTTTACTCTTTCCACTCCTATTCTAATGTGTGCTTTGCATTTTCAATTTACATTCTCTTTTATCAGAGAGGAAGAATTCAAGATCGTTGATAATAGAGAAAGTGCATTTCCTTATTTTCATTCACTAACCACGAAACCGAATTGCATTGAAACAGATGTCCGTCAATGATTAGAGTTCATGCTCGAGTGAAACCCACCTGCTTCTTTCCCAACGATTAACTTGAAGTTTCAAAACTTTGAAGATCGACGTTTTGGATTGGATTTTCTCTGTTTTTCTTCTTCTCTTCGACATCATGTCCCTTCTTGTACCATCTTCCTTCTTGAGTATAGGGAAAGGAATAGTATAAATAGTTCTGTTATGAACTTAACTCAATTGATCATCACAAGAATAAGCCAACCAAAAAGCCGTGATGTTGTGTGATCACAATAGAGTTTTATCAGCTTATAAATACAGTATGAAAACATTTGTCACAAAATAGTTGCCAACCCTTTTTAGGTCACCTTTACCACTACTTCAAACAAATATTAGAAAATATTAGCAATACATTAGTCTTTAGTCACATTAGTACATTAGTCATTATACATTAGTCATATTTTCTCCAGAAATCCAGTCTAATCGGGGAGATTATTAATTATCCGTTTTATTGCAGGCAATCAACTCTAGCACTTATTAGTTGAAATTAGGGCAATTTTATTGGTCTTCTTGAATTTTGATAAACATGTTTCGAATTCCTTTCCATTTCCTATGAATGATGAGATTCCATAAAATATTCCAAACAATTCTATTCACATGTGAGTGAATAACAATTCTGATCATTTGAATCTTACATTTTGTAAATATTGTTCAAGAAAAAAGCTTTATTTTATTACTATAGAATCTCGACAACTACAATTTCTTTTTTTTGCAATCCACCACAGTGGAAGAACCAAGGTTTCAAATTTCATGACCATAATTGATGAGAAAGAATTACAATAAGAGAAATATTCAACACAACAACAGTAGCTGAACAAAATGGAAATTCGAGATCGGGGACTACAACCAACGGGAATGAAAGTCACCAGCAATAAATTCTACCGAAAATGGATTTTTCTTACATCATAATTTATTCTCATACCCATGTAGAGGTACAGGAATGTGTTAGTTACCGCTGAGAGAACTATAGCACAAAGTAGCAGTGATTTTGGTACCCAACTGAGCATGTAAATAGTGGACAAATAGAAATAAGAATGAATAAAAGTACAAAGCCGAAAGCTTAGTAGTGATCCTACTATACAGGGAGCACCATCATCTTTTAAGTAGGCGGAAAGACATGTAGTAGTATACTTCTCTTAACTTTTCCATCTGTAACGCTTAATTTATTCATATTTTCAAACGGAACGACAACGATCTGTAATCAAGAAGGCTACGAAACGACTCAATAGAAGCCATTCAACGGCTTCAACCTAAACCTTGTCGTAGTCTCTATTACGGCTATAATCATTACTGAAAATAATAATAATAATAATAACAGTCATACTGGATCCCTCTCATATACCGAACGACAGTTGCAGAGAGTTAGCTATCAGTTATCAACTTTCTCTGAAATTCATTAGAAAATTGATTAGTAAACTAGATATTATTTTCCACACAATGCGAATAAATTTATACAGTAGTACTGTAACTGATAACAAACAACCCAACATGAAATTCAGCAAAAGCTATTAAGAAACAAATTGAACCCAAGCTCAGCAATCATGCTTATTGAAACCAGAGTCCAGAAGCTGTTCATGAAACCTATAAACTACTTGAAAATATCTAACTTCTGTATCCAATTACATATTATTTCCTATTTTATGCGAGATATTTCAATATATAAAATTATAACCATCAAAGTATAAATAACTAGTTGAGTATTTGTGAAGGTGATATTGTGGTAGTTATCCATATTGCTTATCAATAAAATATCTGGTCTTTCATTTAATATAAATGAACACACACAACCTTCAGTTAGATTTCATATCAGCGACAGGAAATTATTAATTATCCTCATCTGGAAGGCATGAAATCTCAATCACCTTTCAGAGGTCCAAAAATATTACACCGATGCAATAATTCAGTCGACTTTCGTTCATTAACAGCCTACAGTCATTTTTTCGATCGTTTCCAGAGCATCGGTTGCAGTCAGCGGTCGATTTTGAGTAGTTGAGAACAAGTTAACCGAAACCTATTAAGCCGATATCTAATTTATATTCAAATGGACTTTATCAATGAAATCTATAACCAGCCGACTGGCCGAACAGATGTGTGCTACAGAGCAAAATAGCAGCAGATCCTAATCCTGCCATACATCATAGCAACATTGGTCCTGCTAAGTAAACTTAAATTGTAGAAAATGATGAAATTACTGTAATATGAGACAAGAGCATTTATATATCAAACCAAGTTATTATTAAAAAATAAATTTAAATTATTTAAAAAAAATTTTTAATTTAAAAAATTAAATTTCAATTTCAAGTTCGTGCCATCATAGTTGGATTTTATAAAACTAAGTAAAATAGTACCATTAAATTTTTTTTTACTGTTATACTTGTACTGAAGTTCAAGGTTAGGTTTAGTTTAAGGTTAAGGTTAACTTCGCCTTGTGGGGGAGGCGTAGCTGAGTGGGTTAGGCGCTGGCGTTGCAACCCAAAGGTCCCGGTTCAAACCCAGGTCAGACCAGGAATTTTCCTCAGGCCACTTTCCCGTGTTTCGGATGGACACGTTAAGCCGTCGGTCCCGGCTGCCTAAAAACAGTCGTTAAGTCATGTCAGAGGCCCTGAAATTGATCAGGAGCGACCTGAAAACTCTGACAGCCAGGTTACACGAATATTATTATTTTCGCCTTGTAAAAAGTCAATAAATAAATATATACCACCAATCATGAAGAAGATAATCTACCATTTTACCATTATAATCTACATTATCTACCATTGTTCGTTTGTCAATGGCTCAACAGCCCATGAAGGGCCTAGGCCTACCAGGTGGTTGCAAGTTTCATATTCACTCCACTGAGCAGTAGAGGTGAATATCTACCACAGATATGGATAATCATAGATTAGCCTACCACTAATCTGATAATTGTTTCGTCCAATGATTAAAAATAACAATAATCCATCATGTGATCGCTGTTTATAAAGTATTTCAATTCCGAATGCATGTTTTAATGGAAGAGGTAGAAGCAATCAAAGTATAGGAAAGATAAAACTCAGAAGTAAAAAACATCAATAAAGTAAACAGGTCAATGGAAAACGTTCCTAAACAATGCTTCCGTCTATATTACACGTATAGGTTGTAAAATTTGTTCATTATTCCTGTGTTCCATTCAGCTGTTGGATATCTATTGTTGGTAAAATGTTACAGGACATTAAAATATCCTGCCATGCACAGTACGGATAAAGAGATTGCACGGTCACTGCCAGTTCATGATAGGTAAGCAGAAGCACGTTGCCTCTTCTACCTCTACACGTTTTCATGCCCAATGGGTTGATAACAGGCTTTATCAGGTAAAAGCTAGAGAAGGAATAATAAAGAGAGCAAAATTTCAACCAAGATCAGCAATAAAACAGATCTCATCTCAACTATTGGCATGACATTTTCTCCTTTCTGTTATGAAAACAAGTCAAGTTTTGGCTCACTAGTACTAGGCTCTTGATCAAAGACTGCTGTATCCTACTTCCTGATAATATTTATACGATACTTTATTACTCCAAAGCCATCTTTCACACATAAAATGGAATTGATTCGATTAACTCATATGATAGGAAGTATGATACATTGCAATAGTACAATTGCTATTGAATTCATCAAATATTGAAGAATTATTAGATATTGCAGTATATCAACTGCTGAATTGTTATATGAATAGACAAAGGATTCCTGCAACTGCAAATGTAAGTATTACAAATAATATTGTTTTGATTATTCGTTGTGGCAGAATTCCTCAGCTTATGACCACATATTATAATTATTATCAATTTCTTATCATAGTTTGACCTTATAGTTTTATCATGTTATTCAGAATTGAATAGGTAACTCTAGGTATAGTACTGTACTACTTCTATTAAAACATTGCATCATCGTCACACCATAGAAACATTTTGTTAGAACCATAATTCTGTAGTATTTTGAGGACGTTTTCTTAGAACAACAGAAACAATCCGAAAAAGCTTCGAAATAAACGAATCTGAACCTGACATTGTCACTTGAAGACAACTCAAGGCTGCCAACAGATCAATCAAGCAGACCGTTATATAACAGAGATCGAATTTGAGGCTAAGTCATGATAAGACCAGACTTGAATTGTTGGAGTACATGACTGTTCTGTTATGTCCCAACATCAGGCACGTCATGTCATCCTTAGAATGATTTATTGTTTTATATGGCGTCTTGTCCTTGTCGAGTACGAAGAGATCTTTGTTCACCTTAAACATCGACAAGAGATTTCTAACTTTAATTATGTGCAGGACAATTCATTTACAGCTAATGACCCCACGCCAGTCCTATCCACGAATACATAACGCGACGCCTCTTCATCTTGATCAAGAACTATCTTGTTACCTCCGACATTTTTTAATCAGACGAGTGATTCATAAAACTATCAGTTAAGTAGTAGTAATCTCTGTAACGAATGAATTTCCTTTCTTCCAAAATCATGAATAATCCAAGTGAACTCGGTTTATTTGAATTTAGGTAGCCTAATTAACGTATTCCCCATAAATATTGGAATTTTGTTTATTTTAATTCAAATTCAAGTAAAAATAACAACACTACTTGACCTCAATCCGAAACAGTTTCTTTAGAAAGTGGGAATAAATCCCATATGAGAGAATTAACTCAGCCCTAATCTCTGAGATCTGAACCTCTTTTTCAGTTCAAATAGGAATCATTCCAACAGAACAAACGCTGGACATAAGTAATGGGTAAGAAAATTTGAATTCTGAAAATGAGTTTTACAAAATGCACGTCAAAAACAGAAATAAAAACCGGGATTCATGTTCTACATCCACTTTTCATTCATAAAAATACAGCACTAAAGAGAACGTACGCTATCAAACTAACTTAGAAAGAGAGATCAGTTTGTACGGGGAAATAAGAGAGACGATAGAAGATTAACTTTATTAAAATGAAATTGAATGAGTAACGAACTAAATCTACCGTGGATAAGTGAATAGAAAGTGGGAGATTTTATTTTTGTTGATTTTAAAGAGTTGTAAAATGGAGTTTTAGTGGGAGTAGTTAATAGTAAATAGTGTGACGACCAAAAAACGGTAAATTGTGGGTGAAGAGGAGTCAAGTATGAGGAGGAGAAGGAGAAGGGGAATGAGGAGGAGGAGAAGAAGGAAAATTTAAGGCCTGTCTCGATGGGTGGTCATCTAGACCTGGAAGAGTATCCAAAGACCGGCCGCATATGTTGACATCATTAGCTCCATCAGCTTTCTGATCCCCCCTACCATCAACTGCCAGGCTATGCATGTATGGTAAGCATAGCAGTAGAGGCCTACCGTATCTAGAAAGGGTCCTGAACAAACACAGATCACTTCCAGCGTGATTTGCATGAAAGCCATACTCAAATAAGGGACCTGCAACGTCAATATATCATTATATGTTATTAAATCATTGGTGTGAGACGAAGAGAAATGATGCGAGAAGGTGACAGAGAGAGAGAGAGAGAGAGAGATAGAGATAGAGAGAGATAGAGAGAGAGAGAGTGAGAATGTGCGAGAAAGGAGGGCTGATGGCCAAAAATAAGATGGATGATAGGAGGAAACTCGCGAGTACAAGAGTGACGAAGAATTATTTGTAAAAAGAGAGATTGTTATTGAGAACTGTTTTGGAAAATGATTCAAGTTACTAGAAGAAATAAGAAAACGTTTAGAGAATGAGAGGGTGATGAAGATTGGGACGGTGAAAGAGCAAGATTTGGTTGAAGTAAAGAGGGTAATAAATTGCGAGAGAGAGAGAAAAAAAGAGAAAGGGAGGGTTAAAAAAGTATGGGAGAGAGAGTAACAAAAATATTGATTGATTGTTTCCTGATGCCAAGTTGGGACAAGCAGAGATTGATTGATATTTTCATTCAAGTCAAATGCAATTCTTCCAATACGGAATGTAACATTTTAGGATCAATTTTACTGTTACGAATTTACCATTTATAATAATCTACTACAGCTTCTGAGGAGTGAAATTTGATAGCTCTATTCGTGCCAACAATATGACATTAATACCAGCCTTCTATCTCCTATTTCTGGTATTGTCAGATGCTATCAAAATAAACGAGTGTTAGCTATATATTTATTACCATATCAGCAAGGGCAAACATCTTTTATGATGTTTCAAGCGAGGAAATCCATTAAACAACACTCAAATTGGTGTCTGTTTACTCAATTGAAATAATAAGAGAGTACAGAGAATCCTCTACGCCGAATTTCCAGTTACCTCCATCAGTAAAAACAAAAAAGGAAGATATAGTAAATGGATGAAAAGTATAGAACATGATAAAGTCACTGTTCATCCATAAAAGCCCCTCAGATGAACTCACTTTTCTACCCCTGAAGCATCTCTTCTACAACCAAACCCCTGTACTTAAAAGCCATACTAGTTAGTACATGCAAAAGATTGTTTAGTTGATTTTGGTTTTTATTGAGATTTTGATTTATTTTTCTGGATTTAAATCTCATTACTTATTTATTCAGCGTATGGCTTTCAATAGAGGGGTTACCCAAGGGTTGTTTCACTTCGCCATATAACCTAATTTTAAGTAGATGGAAACATGGAAAACCATGTAGGTTATAGTTCTTTTAAACAGTCATTCTAAAACAGATCAATCTTATTGATTTGGATCCACCCAATGAGAACTGTACAAGAAAATTGTAAGAGAAATAATATCAGGATATCATATTTTGAACTTGAGTTACAAGGAAACCTTTGGAAGAAACAAAAGGCTGTTAGAAAGGAACCCAGTAAATGAGATGAAATATTAGGGACCTGAAAGTTGCTACAGAAAGATACGAGAGCGGAGAGAATAGACAAAAATATAAATCTTAAATCTTAAGTTAGTGTCGGTTGCATGCAAATGGGTTTCACAATTCACAACAGACCAAGCTCACATCATGCTAAGCTCACACGCCAACGCGCATGTTCGCTAACACGCGCGGCTTAGCAAAATAGAGAAAGTGGACCGTTCATCCATTAGAAGAGCAATCATAAATCTATGCAGAAGCCTATCTACCATTTAGAAATGATGAATGGTTCGACGAGTGTACGCTTGGTTGATCCATTACTACGTTGTGACGTTGAATATGCGATTACTATACTATACTAATCGTGCATAGATGCATGAATGAAGACAGGCCATACCAATCTGCTTGATTCTCAAGCGATAGCAATTTATTAACATCAATCCAAAAGTCAGTTGATATTTTGAAACATCAATTCCACGTTAGTTCCTATTGTGAAACATCAATTGAAATTGTTTGTATTGAGAAATATCAATCACGATTTGCTTGTTCAGAAATATTGACACATGGAGACAAGGGCATAAACTGTTTGTGTGGTACGGTATATCATTGAACAAGCCAATTGATATTCGTTTATCTGGAACGAAGTTTTCCATAGATGGTATATGTAAGTTGTAAGTGCTTCGATTCAGATCGATAGTTATATTTATTTATTTTATCTTTCATGTCAGAAAATTTCATCCATAATGTTTACTTCAAGTTACCGACTGATGATGACACAGAAAAGATCACATCATTTGCTACGAATTTCCACTTGCTGCTGATAATAACAAATTCAGGTACTAAAGAACAATTATCCTCTGTTAGTCAATAATAATAACAACTTTGGATTATTTGTAAAGACAATTATTAGCAAGACATTGAAAAATAGAAAATAATTTGAATATGCATAAACACGCCAGATGTCAATAGAAATACACGAAATAGTGATAACAGAAATAATAGAGACAATATAAAATAGTCAACACAACAAAACGTCGAAACCAGGTTTTTTTAATAACCTTCCGCGGCTGTTTGGAGCTATAGGCTCATCTATTGTGTGATGTATTGTAATTTCACAATTTCTCCGATACAAAACTGTTTATAAGGCATTCGTTCATGCGTTTGCATTCATCAGTCAGCCATAAAAACGCGGAATAATGCTGCGGGAAAAACAAAAAACATGACACAGACAAAAGTGTGCTTTTCCTGAGGCTGAAGGCATTTATGTAAATTTGACGACTGTAAAACGTTATCTACGAACGAATAAATACTAAAAACAATGGCCTAACACACACAACTAAGATAGTTTCAGTTGTCGTCGCCGGGTCTAATAATGAGACGGCTTTTTCAAATATGGCTTCAACTCTATCGCTTGAAAGATGGAACTCAAAACACAAGGAGAGAGCTCATGGGGAAGCGCTAATCAGTTCATTGCCTGTACAGCACAATTTAGGGTTCTCTTTCATTTAATTTTGATATGAAGAAAATCATACTTTAAATATAAATTCCACAAGAGTTCCCACGAAAATACATAAAGATTACTCATTGAGTATAGTTGTGAAATTGATATTGTGGTAATTATCCATAATAAAACAACATCTTTGACAACATTGACAACATCTTGTCTTTTCTTTTAAGATAAAGATTAAATCTGTTGAGTACTCATTATTTCAACATTACAACTGAATTCTTTTTTCTTTGATTTGAACTGCTTTAGTATTGAGTACCGCTTAGTTGGCTAAAGTTGTTCAAGAATTAGTTGAAGAGTTAATCCACAATTATTGTGCGATCTGGGAAATTTGGAAGGAGGCTAATATTGATAATAATCTAGTACCTCTAATGTAATAATTGTTACCTCACTCTGCAGTCCAATCTTAATGGCTTTTGCCAACACGCAGTAACTGGAAACAGGCGACATTTATTCTCCTAATTTTGGAAACCAACCTGCAAACAAGAGAAAAACTTAAATTTTACAGAGAATGACATTTTGATATGCAGTTCACCATAGTATTTCTCGTTTTGAATCATTAATGTAAATAATAAGAAATTGAAAAAGTGTGAGCTTAAGCTCACTGAATATGATATAGAATAAATATTTTTTACATCATGAGAAGCCCCAGTGCACCTACATCATTCTGTGTTGAATGACAAGTGATTGATAAAGAACTTGTAGAATACCTCTTTCTGAGTGGAAATTGATTCAGCTTAACAGAAAGCGTAATAAGAAAAGTGAGTATTGATAATAATTTTTGAACATTTCTGGATTCTGCAGTTCAAATAGAATTATAGTATCGACTTCATTAAATAAATAAATATTACAGCATGGACTAGGTATGCAAGTAAGCCTATGTGTAAAGTGTTATAGTATTTTTGATAGCATAGATTTATTATTTTCATAGGTCTATAATTTCCATTATCATTTTATTAGAGGTGTATACAAATCTTGTGACATGAACTATTCGTGTTTCAGTAGTGAATGATTTCTCACCGAACATCAATTATTCGTTTGATTTGGAGAGCAGTAACTCAAACTCAAATGATAGGCTACAACATTAACCAACCCTAAACCAACTCTCATGGATTGTTTTGCCCCGTATTTCTACTCCATAGAGGAAGGAGAATGCTGAATTATCATGAATTATCAGAATGATGGGAAGGCCTTTTTGAAGGCATTAATTAACGTTAGTTTTGAATGAAAAGGAGTTTTGCCGAAAAGGGGGTGACTTTGTCATGGAAGGGATGACTGAGACCTTGAACATAGCCTTGCCGTACGATGACCTTTCTTGTGATAGCTCACAGCCCTCTGTCGACTCGACTGTCACATGTTGTCATTGTGCGTAGCAGTAGCCCAACAACCATCAACTCTATAGCAATGTAGGACAATCTTCTGCAGTTCTGCCAACAAGCTGACACTATCACTATGATTAAATTTATAATATAATTAGAAATGAATACTCTGTGAACAGGCTTGTAATTTTGGGATGAATTCTGAGTTGAATGAAACAATGAAAAAATTAGTTATTGCTCAGTTTAGATAGGATTTATTACTTCAAACTGATATCCATTGTTTCAAAATACATTGTCTTTTGTATTTTATAATTTAATTTCTTTTTGAGTGATTTCGAGTCGCAATTTGTGAATTCCATGACTGTGTACCAATTATTGTTTAAAAATTTATAATAATTTGATTTCTCATCTCATTGGTAGTCTACTCTACACGTAAATGTGAGTAGTATTTTTCCCCGGACCATAAATTCTTGTTGCTAGAGTTGCAAAATCAAATAATCTAGTAATATTGGCTAGTAGAATCACAGATTCTTCTGTGTAAGTATGAGTATAAAGTATAAGAATAAGTATAAAGTGTAAAAGTATGAGCATTCCAATATTGATTGTGAATATTTTGGACTTACTAGATCCTTGTCACACCACGTCCATCTAGTTTACAAATGCAACTTATCCAAAATGATATCCAACACAGGACACATCAAGTCACAAACCATCCACCACTCACAATATAACCCTTCCAGTTACAACACAACCACTACCAAAACCGTTCACAACATGACTGAAGTACTGTACAAATTTTACAAACAACAGAGAGACAACTGAACAGAACTCAAGACCAGGAGCAGACCGAGGGTATGTCAAGTCAACAGTGGTTGTTGGGAGCTTCCTCTATCTAGGGGGTGCGTGGCATTCCTTTCCATTCCTTTTCTATTCTATTCTTTTTCCATTCACTATTATTTTATTTCTATTTCTATGACATGTCTATTAGGCCTATTGCTGTTCTGTAACTGTAATATACTGTACTACACAGTATATTGTCTATTCTATACCAATGTTCCGGTGGAGAGAGGAATCCAATAATGAAAAAGTAATTTTATTACTTGGGTATAATATCTGATAGGCCTCAAGCAAACAATGAGGGGCGAATATCATCCAAGCTACTAGAGATCTACACGATAACACACTTGAAAAACTCACTCTTTCCGTTCACGTTGCTCAGCTTCAAGAATATTCTTTTGTATTGTGTTGCACAAAATAAATACTTTATTCTTTTCTTTTCTTCAGCTGAATTGATTTGGATTCTAAAAAGTTGGAATTTAGCCTTCGCAAAATATAAATAAAATGCAGCATATAATCTTATTGCATGAGAGATTATTCCATTCCTTAATGAATTTATGTTTATTGTTCACTATTATTTATATACTCGTTGTATTCCGTTGGAATATGAATAGCCTAGACTCAATAATTTGAATCACAGTTGTATTTTTTATAATTTATACTAGAAGACAGTTTAAATAATGCAAACCAAAATAGATATCTCTCAAAGTATAATTCACATGGATCGTCCTCACATCTATTAAACATAACTTGCCAATACTAAACATTCACCTATTCAAACTATTTCAAATCAAGTACATAACAATAAAAGCAGCCCACAGAGTCATAGCAGAGGTAATGTATCATTGCAAACAATTGCAGAGACAATATTTAGTACAGTATTCAACATACTTTCAGCATGTAGCAATAATAATAAAGCTAGGCGATCCGATGGGCTTGAGCACGGAAGCAATAAGATGTTTGTGTAAGAGTAAAGTAGAGGGCAGTTGTGTCTTGTCATGTAGCTATAACCAGGTGTTCATATCAGATTCCTGAAGATGTGTGTGTAGTGTAGGTACATGTGTGTGTATTTGTAGGCTACGTGGTTGTATCTAATATCGTGATTTCACTGGTGGCATGGATGGGGGGATAGTAAAGCAGTGATATGACATAGGACACAACTCGCGGCAACAACTGAACCGTATAGAAAGTTGTCCTCAGCTTCTCGCCTCACCGATTTTCCCAACTTATTATTGGCCCAAACAAGAGATGACTAGCTTCGAGATACTCATCTATAGTCTGTCCAAGCAAAGAAGACTTTCTGCCAAGATGAGAAAATGACTCCAGATCGGTCAATATCGGTTCAAAAATAATGAATTTGGTTTCAAATTGTAGAAAACATTCTGATCTACAATTTAAATTTGTTAGAACAAATTTATATTTTTAGAACCAATATTGACCGAGCTGGAGTCATTTTCCCAGAATGTCTTCTTTGCTTGGACAGACTATAGCTTATTTAGTAGTCAACCTGCTCACACTGTTGTCATCCAGTCTCTGCTACCATAATAGGAACTATATTTTTAATCAACGAATAGCTTCTGTCAACACCTAGACCATGCTATTTTATTTCAGCTTGCCCAAATCCAGCTTAGAACAAGGAAGTGGCCAAATCCAATTAAGATAGTATAACGTGTCGGAAATTTTCTAAAATCGAAAAGTGGAAGAGAATTATTATATTATGATTATAGGAAAATTAATGTCGGTACTACTCCTTTAATAGCGTGAATTTCACAATTATTATTAGCTTAGCTGTTTGCAAGATTGTTACTACAGTAAGTCATGAGATAAAGTTTAGTCAACTTCAATACTAAGTTCAACTAGATTAATTTAACGGTGAGTTTTCTTTATTCTGTTAGCTTATTGTAAGACAGCAATGTTATTTGATAGATTTCTATTTTGAAGGCAGATATTTATTGTTTTGGTCTGATAGATTGTACAGGAAGCCAATGTAAGCTTATTTCATAATTGATAAACAGTTAATGACCACCACTTTAATGTTTTTGCCAATTGAGAATACTATTGGGTTCGACGGCATGGTTTACATATTTTTAGCCAAATACAGGGGATGTCTAAAAATAGACAATACATATCATGAAAGTCCACAGTACATGCGTACCACAACTTATATTCTTATCTTCCACCCCAATTCTAACCCCAGTGCAAAACCAACATCCCACTCAATTCAATTTCAATTTTTATTAATTTTTTCCTTGACAGCCTATCATCTGCAAATCGGGCGGCGTCATTTTTCACCACGTCAAATATCGTTCGTAGTCTGCAATTTTTTCGCCGCGATAATAATAACAACGATGGCACGGCTTCCAGTTTTGCAAATTGGCAGACTCGTCCGTCGTTAACCTCTCCACTTGATAGCATCATCGAATCCTGCACCACTTATACTCTTGTGCCTTATAAGGCGCGCACCGTCTTACGCATGGACGATCGCGTTCGCTCCATTAATAATGGACGTTGACCGATGAGATAGGCTCTTGGCAGCCGCTGCATCCTCCCTCTCCTCTCCAATAGTGCAGATTAAATTGGCGGCTGTGAAGAGACACTCACGCCAACACACGCAATCTTAACACCCCACTAAATTTCGGTGCTAACGAATCATATTGTTGTGCATGCACAATCGAGTAATTGCCATCTACTTGTTAATAATGCAGCTGACTTCTGTTGTCAGTGCTTGTCGATATTTTAGAAAGACAATGACGCTAATTTAATACGTTGATAATGTTTACTGAACAAACTCTATTCAGATTCCTTATCATCAGACAGCTATGATATTTTGAGTGAAAATACTCATTGAAATTGTATTAATTGGATAATGAATTACCTCAATATCACTTTAACTACTACTCAAAAAGAGCTGAGATCAGATGTCAGCAAATTGTCGCAGATTCTTGCAGCTAAATAAAGCATCAAAATGGGACAAAAGAAATGAATGACGACCAGAAGTGGTGCAAATAAACGCACTTCCTGGTAGTGTCTATTTGTGTGGCATATGTGTCGCTATTACGATATTAGAGGATATTAGTCGCAATAGATGGCGGAATTCGATGAATAAAATAGATAGAAATAATGAATTGATCAGAAGTTCACTGGTTATCGGGCTGCAGAAACCTAAGTAGGACTAATCAATATAATTCCAAGAGATTTATTACGAAATTACAGTAGAAGCTATCTTGGAAAAACGTCAAATGTCGCTTTTTGATATAACTTGAAATACTGACAAGAATATATCCAATTTATGAATATTCAATTTTATTGGAAATTGAATCGTTAAATTTTAGACGGTATTATGTTTGCCCTTGAAACAACTGATAGATTACAGTTATATTAAAACGTTTCACAATAAGAAATTTTCTATTAGATTGAAAGCACCAGAATACATTTATGGAGCGTTGTGAGGAAATAGAATACGGTACTCATTCATAGACCGAGACAGAATGGATCCATCCAATCGCCTATAGGCCCAACAAAATAGCACTTACGAGAAAGCTGAATCGAATAACTGGAGAATTGAGCTTGTATCAATGAAAAAAGGAAATAGATGAAAAGTGAAACATGCGACTTAAATCTTAACAGAATAGCCGCGAAGCCATAAAATAAATCACTTTCAACAGAATATTAAACATAGTACGGCTCTCACCCTACTCCATTCTTCCGCCCGTTCCTCATTTTATTCACTCTGTTAGCTTATAAACAATAGCCAGGTGTAGTAGAGCCACAAAAATAAAAGTAGATATCAGACACACAACCAATCAAGCCTATTAATCTACGATCAAAGTCCACGGTCTCGATTTTTATTTCGGGTGAAATGTGTCAGGATGGTCACACACTTCTCTTTTATCTTTCCAGTTTTTTCTCTCAATTTTATTCCTCACTCTTAAACCGTGTAAAAGCTGATTTATAACGTAATAAATTAACGGCGAACCTTTACGAAATATTGCAACACTGCGTTTCAACTGACATTTAATGATGAAATCAGTGCTAATTTAGAGCCATTGAATGAGTTTCCTCCTACGGATGAAAAACCGCTGCTGCATGATAAGGAACTCAATCATCGGTATTAGAATAATCTGATTTAAAGCTTATTTTGAATTCAGACTGAAAAATTTTGAGCGTAGTCTTGAACTCTGACCTGGCTTCAAGTTTATTATGATAATTTTGCGATTATTATCTACTGGCTGCTCTATTTCACTTTCAGAGATTTGGATAAGGGCACACTTATCAGACACTTCCAAAAGGAAATTAACGAGGCTGAAACACCACCCGAAGCATAGCTTCTATGAATATTTCAATAATGGCACAAAATAGTTGACAGGCTTATTTATTCCAACCTTTAACTTGTGTCCAACCAAAGGAAATGAACTACTGTAATTCAAATCATGAGCTAGAAATAAATCTAGATCTCTCTCTCTCTCTCTCTCTCTCTCTGTGACTAGATCTCTCTCAACACAGTATTCAAAATAAAAATACTTCGAATCAATAAATAATTTAAATTAATTTTAATAAATTACAATAGTAGACAATCTAGAAAAAACTTCAAATGTCGCTTTTTGATTTAACTTGAAATATTGAAAAGAACTATATATCCAATTTATGAATATTCAATTTTATTGGAAATTGAATCGTTAAATTTTGGATGGTATAATGCTTGCCCATAGGCTACTTCCTTGAAACAGCTAATAGATTACAGTTATATTTAATCGTTTCACAATAAGTTTTCTTCTGAGAGCCGCGGAGCTCTCAAGTGATGAATTCAAATCCTGAATAGGGCCGTACAAAAACAAAAAATGTGGACTCGTCAGACAAAAACTAAGGATATCATTTTATAAACAAGTTACTTTTCGAAATTATCTGTGAGTAGAGAAATTATTGATGGAAGTAAACAGTGGATCATGTGATTGGTTTTTGGTTTAAATTCTCAAATAACTCACTTTAATAAATTTTACAAGCTAAATTATCACTAACTATCTGAAGAATTATAGTGCTACATAATCATTAGTTTTACAGTTTGTTGGAAATGTAATAAATTTTTCCAGATAAGAATGTTCTCAACTCAATAAATTTCTAGTAAAGCTATAAACTAGTTAAATGAAACTAAATTGAAATTAGTTGATAAGTTCAGGAATTCATTTCCTCTAATCAGTAGAAAATTCAATTTTTATGATCGCAAACTGTTTTCACGGACATTTATGTATACCCTGCGGTGTGTTCAACTTCTCTCTGCATAAATCCTTGAACTATACCAGATGATTCAAGAGAGAGCATTAAAATGATTGAAAGTACTTTTGCTCTTCAGAACGATCGATACTTTTCTTGACGAACATAAACAGGTGATAATCGTTAACAGAATGAACTACCACATAACAAACCTTGACTTTCAGGAAATCAATGTTGCCTGCAGAATTACAACTTCAACATTTCAAAATTACAACTTCTCATTTGAGAATTACAGCACCAGGATTCGAGAATTACAGCTCCAGCTGCGAATAAATCATCACAGTGTATACCTGATAATGTCGTGAATTGAAGAGATTTACAACAGTCTTAAAAGCGCAAACATGAAGAATGTGGTATGGGAATTGTGCCTAACAGCTCAATTAAGGAGACTTACCAGTATGGCAACTCAATTCACTTCCAATTTCAGACATAATGCAATGAAACAGTGCAAAATTTATTGGAACAGTAATGCAAACCTCAAGTTATGCATGCACAACAACATGAGTCTCTCACTTAACATGGGCTAAATAATATTCGCTGAACTTTGTCAGCAAACCTTAATTCTATTCAAAAAGAAATAGACATTTCTATTCTAGAAGGAATTTTCAATTGCTGTAATTGATGATCACCTAATTGAACATTTCAGGAGCAGCTCATGAATAAGTTTGATTGAATCCATATTCCCAATTTCAATCTTTATTTCATTTGAGATGAAGAAAGAACCATACTCATAACTTAATATGAGGCCGACAAGAGATATTTGAAATAAGTGACAAATAGAAATTGATTGTTTTTGAAAAATATTGTGTTTCTGTGTACAAAAGTTCTGGAGCGAATTCAGTTTTTGAAGTCTATATGTTTGTCTTTCAACGTTTTTCAGAAAAAAAACTTCTGTTCAGTCATTTGTATTAGTACTCTAATAGGACAACCAAAACAATTGAACTGAGACTAGAATGATTGGTCGGTTGATGTAGTTTTGTTAGGATATATAGCGGCGATGGAGCAGCATCCATCCATCCATCACAATCCATCCATCCATTGACAAGCACGACAAATGCCGCCCGGTAATTGCTCCATTGTTCTGCATCTCACAATAACAAAGGACAGGAAACTTATTGACGACTGTGTCGACGTTCACCTAAAAATTAATACCACTTAATGATAACGGACTAGCCGGGCCAACAATAACCACTAATTTACTATGCAAACTCGACTTATTCTCTCATTATTATTTGTTCTTACAACACATTTTTCTTAGCTAGAGATTCTCAGAGGTAAGATATTCGGCTTCAACTCTTCCCAACAGGAATGATATTTCAGTTGAATTCCATGATATTAATATTGGGGATCATCAAAAGAAGCCACAAGTTTTTTCAAGTACGGTAAAGTAAATGTCTGTTTCTAACCATTGAAACAACCCGCAACTCTTTCACAGGAATTTGCTCAAAACAGGAGCCTACAATTATTTCATCTTCAATTTCAATTATCATGCAATTATTCTTATTCATTTTAAAATTTGAATGCGGGTGATGAGTGTTTTTGTAGATGAACAAAAATCGAAACAATCTTCCGATTCCACAATCTACGATCTATAATAGTGCTTATAGTGCTTCGAGTTCCAAGGAAATTAAACAGTTGTTTAATTAATCAAAGCGTGAAATATAGATTCAAATTGTACTACCCACACAAACTGCCGATAAGTTAACTAACATTACGGTATGAATCAAATTTGACAGTTATCATACCTTGCCACAACTGACATCCATCAGCTTCAAGGCCATCGACTTGAAAGCGCAAGAATCTAATTTCCAAGGACTAAGTATCGGAAGCATTCTGATACCATTAGCTAAATCACGTTCTATGTATTTCCTTAGAGGTTTAAATGAGCCACTCGATGGAAATTATAATTGAAATTGATAAATTTATCAAATTTTTGCGCTGACGTTGATAGCAGTGGGGAGATAACTGTTCCAGACTGCCCATGAATAGAATGAATATTTTAATAGAGAGTGTAGGTAGAATATATGCGAAACTGTATTCAGAAATAAATAGAAGAAACTGATATAAAAAAAACAGGATGATAATTAACACACAACTCCATCATAATCTGTCAATATGCAAATGATCTATTTGAAACATGGCTAGAATGTTTTATACTGACTCTATTTATGAAGTTTCAGTAGGTGTCTGCGCCAAGTGTGAAATGATTGCAAGAAGATATTAACCAATTCAATATTCTTTATTGCAAACTAATCACCAGGTAGTAAAACAGTGATTAATTCATAATTTTCTAAAGAATTGTCAGTTGGTTGTTGAGTCGAATTATTGAAAGCCTAGAGAGTAAGTTTTTTAATGTTTTCATATTTAAATTATTGTGATGTTCCAGCAATAATTCCAAGCATTCTCACTGTCGAACCTCATAAAAGGTATTTGAAGAATTCAATGCTTAATTAATCAAGAATAAAGTTATGGTACATTTAATATTATTTTCGTATGGCTTTATTGGTGCAGAGACATTAAATTTACCTAATAACGAAGGTTCAAAGAATTCAAACAGAAACTAATAATGTCTTATCAACAAATTTTTCCTCTCTAGGATTGTACTAAGGGGAATTAGTGCATGAGAGACTATTGAAGTTGATAAGAATTATCTGTGTCAATGATACGAACTGATTTATTAAAACAAAATTTATTCTTATGATAAAAGATTTAAATGGAGATGAAAATTCTACAAGATTAAACTTATAGTAATTGCATAATTTGTAGCATTTTGTTGTGATGCCGTTACATGAAAAACGAAAAATAGTATTATCTTTATTCTCGTGCCTACGAAACAGGTGAAGTGCTGTACAGTAAAATATACGGGCACTCACATATTTCGTGGGTACGAGCCGCCAATAACATGTAGTCTGACCAAGTAAAGAAGGCCCTCTGGCAAGATGAAAAATGACTACAGCCCGGTCAATATTGGTTCAAAAATATCATATCAAATGATATCAATGATTGGTTCAAATTTTATATCAAATATAAAATCTGGTCTCAAATTGTAGATCAAAATGTTTCCTACGATTGAGACCAAATAAATATTTTTTGAACCAATATCGACCGAGCTGGAGTCATTTTCTCATCTTGCCAGAGGGTCTTCTTTGCTTGGACAGACTATAATATTGAGTTTTCAATTGATCCAGCCTTTCATATCCATAAAATTTATATTTAATATACTCTTTATCCATGCAGATGGCTTTGACCATTGATATAATTATACGCCACAAAGTTGAATGGAAGTTCTTTTCCCCAATTTCATTGACATTGATTTTGAAGTATTGCTGACGCCAAAAAGTTAGACGGTGATATCTGTCTCTTGTGCGTGATATAACCTATCATGTAAGTATTGTACTATAATATCCGGTATACGTGCATAATTTTTCGAATGTATTCTCAATTTTGACGAAAGTTTCTAGGGTACTCAGTACTATAGACCTATAGAGCCTTGCACTCAGTAGCAATCAAACAGATATTGGAGGAGTCTACAATTTGAACTTATCAAAGAGACCGGTCCACAATAGAAAAAAATTGGCTGGAAGCAAATCATACATATTTATCAACTGACCAGAGTGTAGGCGTAGTGCATTGAAAAAAAAATTAAAAAAGATCACCTAGAGTTTTTTACGGTTATCAAAGTTCGCTTTACCTCACTAGCCACGTAACTAATTGGTGCTGGAACAAAAAACATTATTGCAAATGCATGAAATAGGGGGTTGTCCATTTAAAAAACGTACACTCGCGTTTGTAAGTTGAACAGAACAGTGCACGAGTCAAGAAAAAATATAGAATCATACCGTATCTGTTTTCATCAATATACATTGTCTATAACTGTAGCCATAGATAAGTATTCAATCGTACCTCCCTCTGAATTTGTTTGTATACTGTATAAGTATTGTACGTACTGACTGTAGCTATCGATGTACCAGACAAGCAAAGGTTACAGACCACCCAAATAATGATGACCGGGTCTAAGTTAATTATCACATCCAAATTTTATTTATTATTTTAGTGTAGCTTTCCTTCATTAGTGAATAACGATGGATTTCATGAAGCAAAAATGTATGTGTAGTGGAGGACTGGAGGTGATGTCTATTGATGAACATTAGTTGAGTAACTGTGAGGAGGGTGAAAAAAATTAATTACAGAACATGGAAGATCTTTCACAAAAATAGTAAAAATGAATTAAGGTGAATATAATTCAGGACTATTCAATTGGAATTATTAATAGAAGATTATTTCCAATGAGGACAATTGATGTCCGATTTTTCTCATTTTTATTTGAGTGATGAATGAATAACAAAATTACTCATGAACCAAGTTTACAAAACTTGTTTTAGAAAGCGCAGTTACTGTCACTACGGAGTTAGTTTGAAGTTAGTATGACGAAGTTAATGTGGAAAATATCAAAGGAAATTGATAAATAAATTAATTAATTAATAGTGGCATCAGTTATTATACCATACATAAATATATTTTCCAAAGAGATTCTTGATAACAAGGAGAAACAAAGAAAAATGATAAAATTTGAAGAAGAGAGAAGATCTGTTATTTTGAAAATCCTTGCACAAATTAACAATGATTGATTAACCTCCCTACATTTCTTTGACAAAATTGGTAAAAACGTAATTGAAATTATGAAGGATGATGATCCAAGAATCTAATTTGCAAACAGGATTCATTTCCCTTGTTAGACCACAATAATTACGAAACTCATTTATAAATATTCATACAATTAGAATACAGACACACAAATAAACAGGATCAATTGATTGGATTTCGTTCACTCGCGACGTCAAAACAGTTTATCAATATCGCTGCCGCGAGTAATTAATAAGAAAACCGCAATCTGGCTAATCCAACTCAACTCGATCAATTATATTAGAGCCTAAATACGTTAGCTGTACAATTATTATTCACTGCAGACCCATTAATAACAATTGACGCTGTCAATTAGAAGTTGACCTGCAACAAACTGAGCTTCGGATCCCACCCGACACCTTCACTCAATCATGCAGCAAATTGCAAGGTTCAAAATGTATGCAATTTTAGAATTACCATTTTCCTTAATTGAATAACCTACGAAGTCCTGATAGACTTGAGACATGCAAATCGGAAGAACATTTATATGTTTTGGTGATGAACTTAGCGGTATCGCACTGCGAAAACGAATAAAAAATATAGAAGATAATTCGATAAACGATCTCAATATCGAACATCTGATCGATTTCCTGTTTTAAAGTACATCTTAACCCATTTTCGATACGAATTCCCGTGAAATTTGATACTAGTTTAGCGTGTTGTAAGACGGTAACACTTAAGAAAACACAATCATCTTCTTATTTTTAATTGAGGATATTGCCTTACAATGTTATTATTCTGATAGGATTAGAACGTACCACGATTCGAGATTCACGGTAGAAGACAAGCATTTGAGACTTGAGAAGAGCTAAAAATATTTTTTTCCACAACAGGAGCTGTTGTGACATTTATATCTACTACATTGCAGGAGACATTGATATCTCATCAAATAATTGATAGTAGGCTAGTTCGAAATTATAGTAGGCAATTTAGTAAAAAAATTCTATCAGACCTGAATGTAGTCAGCCATTGCTAGTGTTCAATTGATCAGCGCCCAATTCGGAATTTTCCTTTAGATTTATGCCCATAGTCGACATATGAAGAAGAACGTTCTCCATTGTAAACCAACCTGTAATAGAAATAAAGTATATTGAATTTATGAATTGGTAATCAACAGACATTCTATTTGAAAGTAGGTAATATAAGTGACAATATTCAAAGAATACGAACGCTAGTATTTAAAGTATAAATAGTGTGTTAATAAGGTATTGATCAAAGTCATCTCCAGTTTTGAGTCGCACCAAGCAAGATGAATCATTTTTATCCTGGATGACGCTAATTTAATGATTAAGGAAAAATGAGCATGAACATTTGAGATTATATTTGGGATTAATCGATGAATTGAATCTGTGAATGAAATTTATTTATTTATTTATTCAATTTACAAATGATACTTAATGGTAAGGTTCAACAGGCTTAAGCCCAAAACTGTCCCTCTTCCAATTTAGAATACAATACAAATAATAAATAATCTAGGTTATGTTGTTTTTCCTTCACAGTCACAAATTTTCACTCAAAACAAACACTTAAACACTAATAAATTTCAATAATTTGGGAGATGAAGGGAAAAATATAGCCGAAAATAGCAAAATTATCAATAATAATGATATAAATTATTTGGAAATTTGACATTGAAATAATTTTGAAACAGAAAACAAACTAACTAGAAGCTACTGAGTCGCACCATAAAATTGTTCGAGTCCATAAGTCAAGTTCATTGACTTTCCATGAGAAACTTTGAAGAAAGTAGACTAGAAGCTTGAAGGGGATCATAATTCAAAACAATAATTAATCAATACCATAAATATATTCTTGAGAGTTGGGTATAAGGAGCACCCACATAAAACTACGATTGACTACAATTATCCTCATCAGCTTGAAATGGTATTTCACAGATAAGAGCCAGGTATCCCTATTGGGAACATGAACATCCCTCGTTTTATGCAACAATTAATCCACCACAAACTAGATCAGAGTTTTCTTGATGACAGTTCTGGGACTATTTATCAAAAATTCTAATAACAGAGCTTCCACTTGGAGGGGAAATTGCAACCATTATAACTAGTGTTATAGAAAGTGTATAGATATGTATCAACATGGTAAACACAATTTTAGTTACGGATGCACGTCTTCAAGTACATGCTATGCAACATTAAGTACAAATTATATCGATATTCCACATCGATATTCGTAATAACTTCCTGAAGATCAAATCGAACCATAATAACAACGATCTCTCCACTGTGGAGTAGCCCAACAAGCCTATAATTCGTAATTAGCCTATCAACAGATGTTATAAATTAATTCGGCAAGCATACCCCTCACCACATAATCATTACATCGTGTACTTGCGGTACAAAATAATTAACTCTTCAATTTTAAATGCACTGACGGCCAACTAAATGGAACTGAGTGAAGAGCTATTTTAACTCATTCAACCGAGCGTTAAATTGAACTCCATTAATTGAACTATTAACAAGGCAAACATTTATTACCGGTTTACCAGGTGTAATTAAATAGGCTGCGCTTCTGTTTTAACCGCATAATAACCGCACTGACGATAATTTGTTTCCAGGCAGGGCTTCCTGAGGAATGTTCCTGCAGAATATGAATGGATAAGAATTTTTGATAACAAACTATGAATGCTAGATCATGAATGATTCACAACGGATATATGGATCATGGATATACGATTTACCACTATCATAAATCTGTGATCAATACTTCCAAAAATTGTTAATTTGATTAATTTCAGTCTTTTAATTTTTCCAATATGAAAATCATTGAAAAAGTTTATACTGTTCTATTTGAAGTGCTCTTTTCAGAAATAAATATAGAATTGTTTTGTAAAAATGTGAGCTGTGTCCCATAATGTTTCATATGCTATACTGTATTTTCTGATGATAGAGTAATGAATGAAGAGTATTCAAGTTTGAGTAAACGGCTGTTAAATATATTCCTGTGAAAAATAAATTTCAAGAAGTGAATGAGTTTTGAATGCTTGCTATTCATGAGCACTTTTCTCAGCATTGCAGTCTTTATCAACTGAATTCAGATTAGATTTACGCATTAATTAGTAAATTAGTTAAAAATTCAACTTTAGGCCACTGGCGGCTTGTGCCCACGAAACAGGTGAAGTGCACTGGTGGCTCTTGCCCACGAAACAGGTGAAGTGCTGTACAGTAAAAGATACGGACATTTCACCTATTTCGTGGGTACGAGCCGCCAGTGCTTTAGGCCTACTACAGACAGTCCTCAACTATGGATAATGATAAATTTCAACTCACATCATAGAAAATTATAAGTCACATCATAACATTAGAGGTCGTCTTGGAATATGTTAATATGTAGGCTTGAAACAAAATGAAGAAAGATCGAATGAATTGGTGATTCTTTTATTCCCGTAGAAATGATTTACTGTTAGACAAAGTGTTGATGTCTTTACAATATGTGGAGTTTATGTATTGAAAATAATGGAAGCAGTTCTCCTTGGAGAACATGTTTCTTTTACAGAAATAGTTCATTCGAAAAAGGTCAGGATGCATTATCACTGTATAATTATTATGAAAATAATCAAGCATTAAGCTTCTAATCGTCTCTCAATAAATAATCAAACCCACATTATAATTCATTTTTAAACGCACTCAATGCAAATTTTTACTTTCCATTTTCAAGTTGTAGATCCTAGAAAATATTCAGTGAATGCTAATTATTAATTTGCATTTATCTTGATCATATAATAGTTTTCCAAGTCAGGAAAGAATAGAGAATAGTGTGGTAATAGATAATAATTTCACGCACTGCCACAAAATGGTTTATCAAGCAATAAGTTTATGCAGAATAACTAATCAAATAGTAAAAATTAAATCCTATGCCTGACTTATTCATGCACTTATATGGATAGTACATTCATGGAATAACTTTGAAACAGTTCCAGGAAAAAGGTTCTCTCGAATATAATATTAAAAATGAAAATAAAGCTCATAAGTACTTCAATACATGTAACTTCCACATAAAAGTGCATTGTGCTCCTCATATTGTACGAGCCATGACGATAAGGAAGCTACACCTATTCGACTATGACTGACAAAGTTTGATTGAATATCGCAAAAATTAAAAGCCCAAGGCTTATTTTGTTCATCAAGTAAAAAAGTTGCAAGAAAAAATTCAGATTTCATTACACCTATTATTTGCGATTTGATCATTTTCTTTGAAGAATGAGTGAAACCTGTGAAAATTGGCTTGTTTTCAAGGTTAAGTAGAAATGAACAGAAGAAGGAAGAGGGGTTTTAAATTGTAAGAATGATTTCAGATTTTCTTGCGTGCTCTGAAGCTTCACGCAATGTTTCAACTACCAGCATCTTCAAATTGTGTTCATGTTCAACAAGACACTACCTGAGGCATGACAACCCTTCCTACTTTTCTGCATTAAAATAAAAAATATATGAGATGATATTCTTACCTCTATCACAGCTGGTGGGTAGCTGTGATCGAAGTGAGAAATCTTTGTATAAATAAGATTCATCGGAGGATCCTGGTTTGTGGGAATCAGAAAGTATAAAAAAGTCCTATTTATCTACATTTTATACCATATATTTTACACAGTTCCCGTCTTTCGGAGGGGCTGCAATTGAGATAGCCAGTTAAATATTCAATTCCATGTTTCTAATGACACTTACACAAGTTTAGAGCTCATTTGAGTAAATCACCCTCGAAATAAATTATCAAGATATCAGATAGATAGAAGTAGTTTTACGGTAATTTTATTTACCCCTCCTTGAGTCAGTAATCTTCCGAATAATTTTTTGTTAGTGAAGGATATTGACTGTAGCCTACATTATGCATGTATTTATGCTATACAAAATTAAAATGTCATTTTCTATTGATTCCCAACCGAAATTTCAAATAAGCATCATGATACCTTTTAACTATTTCCAATAGAGTTTCGAAATCATTGTTTCCTCAAACTCAAAGTATTGTATCTATTTCATCCATTATTTTATTATTTCATTCTTTTTTCAACAAACATTTCAATAAATGCTATGAATGAATGAATATTTTTGAGGATGATGTTGAATTTTATAAAATATATTAATAATATTATGTGATAATGATGATAATTGTCGCAGAGGGAATAATATTTTTACGCTTATAGGCCTACTCTTCTAGTTTGCACTGATGGAGAAGAAAACTAGATTACTGAGAACAGTATCAACCTGATACTGTATAATTGTATATACTGCTAATTCTAGTCTTATATTCTGAGCTTGTACCCACATCCATGTCACTAGCTTTTCTCTCCAGCAGGCTTTCAATCGAACAGCGATGCTACTAGGGAAAAAACTGAAGCTTTTTGCGATAGAAATCTAATTTTTCCGGTTTGCTAAGCACTAGCAGGTTGCGATGCGGACACTTGCTGCTCTGTTGACATGTGCTGTGCCATCGTCCAATTGGAATTACCCAACAGTTGTGTTCTGCTTCTGCTGTCATCCTGGATGTCAAGTTGACCTGCCACTTGGCCATAGCTACCGCTTTCCTCAGCGTCGTTCCTAGATGTCTGCAAAGATTATCCGACTGTCAAAAACACTGTTCGTTACCCAAACTTGTCTGGACGTTTCATTTAAGCCTCGGCCGCTGATAATTATTAACTTGTAATGCTAGTTCAGCCAACCATTCGCGACCGTAACGTAACGGGAAACCGGACACAAAAAATTAACAAGAATGCCGCAAAAAAGAACTAAGCCACAAACGGATTAAGTTGAGATTCAGTGGAAGTGTTTGTCGGCGTTTATACAAAATACTGATGTTTTTGTACGCTATAATCCTAACCTAGAAATATGTCCACGCTTTTTTGGTGTCGCTGGAGCTTTATTCAGTCAATGGAAGGATGCAGCTACACTACTACACTACTAGCCTATTATCACTTCATCAAGGTTTTCTTTTCATTTTAATTTTCGTCCAGGGTGAAGTTTAGTGTGGTATAAAATCTGTGGCAAAGATCACATTCTGGCAAGATGGGTAAACGACTCCAGCTCGGTCAACATTGGTTCAAAAATTATAAATTTGGTCTCAAATTGTAAGAAACATTCTTATCTACAATTTGAGACCAAATTTATTATTTTTTTAACTAGTATTGACCGAGCTGGAGTCATTTTCCTATCTTGCCAGAATGTCTTCTTTTCTTAGACAGTCTATAATCTGTTTCTTGTTCACATTTTGATGCCTGAACCTCTAAACGGTGGTATGTGACTGTAGTGAGTGTACATGATACACCAAGTAAGTTTGTATGAGTCGTATGACACCAATATCACAAATTGTAATCTATGCATAATATAATAATAATAATTGAAATAAATGAAAATATAGTACCACAGTTACCAGAGTTGACTCAATTCATTCTCACCGGAAAAATAACAAGTAATTTATGATCAGTAATACAAGAAACATTTTCTTAATCTCAGAAAGATAATTCTGAACGTTTTTCATTCGTGGTTGAGATGATATTACTGCCATATTTATTCAAATGAATATGAATAGAATGTAGAAGCATCAAAATGATTTTGAATTCAAATTGATGAGTCACTTTAATTATTAGCCAATTATATTTCAATCTCAATGTGAAGCTAACAATGTGAAGCTTCCTCTTACTTTGTTTCTAAACATCCTGAAACACTCTCCTTCAAAACTCTACGATCAACATCCCAACCAAAAACCCAATTACATCGTACCACGTTACAAATCATTCAAATCTTCGAATAAATTTTAATCTTAATTAAACTCGAAGTCGCACATAATACTTAACGTACTCCTATCAATCAGATTGAAAAGAAAATGAGAATTACAATAATAAACTCCAGGCAAAACCTCCGAAGAAGTCTTGGTACATTCACCATCAACATCAGTCCCCGTTGCCCACTGCAGCTGGCAATTTGCATTCATAAAAGCCCATTTCACACACGCACTAATACACACGTTGTCAGCATAACCAGCCATGATAAACGAGCCAACACGCACGCATAATGACAATGCCCCGGCCAGAAAACGACAACATTACTTTGGGCACTCACAAGAATTTTGACAGCTTTAAAATGGCCCCAGCACTCGCGTTGGACCATTGACAAACCAGTCACCAAGTTCTGAACCGTGCTCCGAAGAAGGCTACTTAAAAATTTGTTGAACAGCTGGAAATTGACTGTCGCCAGTGTTGGATTTTCAAATGAGCTGTTTGAAAAATGAGTTTTCGCGACTGCTGCCATTTTAAACTGAGCTGTTTATGAGCAGTATTGACGACTGACTGTCTGCATCCTGAATTAGCCAGGCTGCGCGCCATTCAGAGTGCCTCCTAATATGACTAATTACATTTTACACCTTGTAGCCTGCTTACACTGTGTTTCAGCGGACTTCAACTACCAATCTACAACACAAAGCATGCTGAATGAACAAAGTCTCAGCTGCTATACTGTGTCAAAGTCTTCTTTATCTCAACCTACTTACGAAGTACTCATTTATTGGTTAATTCGTTACCTCTCACTTCATCTTGCTTCATTTTTTATCATAAATTTTCAACATTTCTTTCTTAATTTATATCCTCTCTTTAATTTTTACAATCCCAATACATCAAGACATCTCCTTCCACTAGCATTCACTATTGAAACATCAATTTTGTGTTTAGAGGACAATATATGGGATATGATATCCTTGTGTCCTCATATGTATGATTTGTATAATAATGAGAAGATTATTATACAAAAGATTTGCATAATAATTTAATAAGAAATGTTTTAATAAATACTTCAAACACTGGAAGGAAAACTTTGTCTGGAGCCTATACTCCCATTCATTATTCTTAATCTTCTACTTTGTCTTATGCCATTTCCAATTTCATATGAGGTTGGAATTTCTAAATCTCAATTTCATATCCAGTTCTCCTAACGTCTTCTCATACCATTAAAACCAAATTATGTGTATGTAATTGTCCTGCCTTCTCCTCCTCCTCGCTGGTGGGCATTATTCTGCGAAAGCATAATATTTTTATTGGCATATATAAAACTGTAATCACAATTCCAAGTAAACAATTTGTATTGGTTCATGAATTGATTACTAACTACCCCCTCACGATGAATATAGTAAATGAATATAGTAGTGCTGAGTATAGTTATAATATAAAGTCCATTTCAAACGTTTATCATCAACAAAAAAGTGAGTTTAAGGAAATCATGAAGTTTTATATTATTCCATTTCATTCCAGGCTTCATCACTCCATGCAGTCTATACCAGAACAAGTACATGATAAAATATAACAAATGATTTTGAACAAACCTTGAACCTCATGGGGTTATACAATCAATCCAAACCACATCACGACCACAATTGAGAGATAGAGAGAAAAGTAAATCGTCTGTCCAACATTCGACATTGACCCATCAATCATCAAACAAAATTCAGTTATCAAGGTCAGGAAAGAGCTCAGGAGTGCGGATCTATTAATCTCCGCTCGCACGCGATAACATTTTTGACATTTCGAGCAAAGGTTGCTGGCGAAATACAATTTTGATTGAAAGGTCGAACATGAAGAGATGACTGGAGAAAAGTGTAAGTCGACGGCAGGCTAATCATACAAAGCGATAGATAGATTGTCTAGCAAAGTTGATTTAGGAATTTGGCAGACTGAGAGCTTGCTCAACTCGAAGCCCTCAAAGGCTCGTACGTATCATCATTATTTCTGGTCAAATTCAGTTCAACTTGGCTTGAACTCAAGGTTAACGGATAATGAATTCATTTGCCAAAAGAAACATATTTTACAAAAGATAAAACAATTTATGAGATAATTTGAAACTATATAGTCATAAACAGAACATAATAAAGATAAAGCTTGCATTGAACGTGAATGGTTTTGTGAGTTTGCCACAGAACTAATGAGGAATTGAAATTGAAATTGATTTATTTTCTTCTTGATGATTACAGAATACAAAATACAGAATACAATTAGATGAAGGCTCCTCATATGGGCAAATGCCTGTGATTGAGGAGCGAGTTCCATATACAAGAAAATAAATACATTTAATATTTTTTTCCTCCACTATCTAAAGTCGCATTTCACTCCCCGGAATCGAATACTAAAGCGCTTCATTCTCTCCCTCGGGAGAAAAAGAAGATTGAAATTCCCTAGGGAAAAAAAGTAAGCCCATTTAAATAACATGGTAAGCATCTCTATGATATTTTGTGTCTACATTTGGAACTTAGACGTGAACTGTAGAAAAGTAAACAGTATAGAGTGCACAGTTTTGAAGAAAGGTTGGTTACGTACGCTGATATTTTGAAGGAATATTTCTAAAACAATGGATCATGATGGAAGAAAGTTAAATACTTGTATATTATTCATAAATTTATAGAAATGTAAAAATTTATACATACGGAAGTATAGTACCAAAGTAAAAACAATCTTCATGATTCAACAGCTAGAATTCTCGATCACTATCGAATCGATTAGAATCAAATTCAATGATTCATTCCTACAATGGTTTATCGTACTTTGTGATCTGTGTATTATAATTTAAGTTTATTATTATAATAGTGTGTTTATCGTTTCAATTTCGACTAATTATCAATAGTCCACTATCATATTATACTGGAACAATGATAAAAGAATGTCTTTGTTGAATTAGAATTTTGCTTTTGAGGTTTGGAAGTATAGTTAACCTCAACTTATATGGTAGTTGAGGTCAGTAAAATCGTTAAAGTTAGTAAACTCTAGTAAATCGTTAAAGTTCTTCAATTGGAAACCGAACTTTTTGACATAAATTTAAACGAATATCCTCCATTAGATAGCCTTTATTATGTTGTATGAGTTGTATCAACACGAAATATGTTATTTGGATTTTAATTGTGCTAATGAACAGGTTTTTATGATCGGTTACTGTTGTGTTGTGGACGAAATAGGCCTTCAAACATTGTAACTGTCTCTGAAAGTTGAATTTACAATTTAACAATTGTAATATACGGTATGTTCTTGCTGGAAGCTAGTAGCCTGATATCTGTTAGAAATAAATAAATTTTATTGATGCTTTTGTTTTCTTTTATTTTTGTAGCTTATAGATTAAAAGATTGTTTTCACTACTTTCATACATGTCTAATGTAACGTTAATTAAAATGAAGTCTATTATAGTAAATTTGAAATGATTCAGTTGATTGCTTGAATATCTTCTTCTTTTTATTAGGTTTTAGTTCTACATATTAGCCTGATCAAAAATCGAAATAGAAGTTTCATTGCTTTCTAGTTTCTCATAACTTTTTTTATTATCAGTATCATTACTTAAAAACTGGAAGCAATATCAACTTATTTGCTTCCCTTTTATTGTTACTATATAACTTGCCAGTCATTTTATTCCTCATTCTTTTATTTCACCAGTTTTGTTTAGTTTGTAGTTACAAAAATTATAAATTGGGAAGTAGCAGCTACCTACCGAACTTCCTAGTTTTGAGATTTCAGATTGCACCAAGTTGAATTTATTTTACAGCTGATCTCTCTTATATGAATGAATATACTTGCCGAGTTTAATAAAGATCGGTTAAAAGAATTTGAAGATGAAAATTATTTTGTAAAAAATGCAGAAAGGCGGATATCTGGTGAACAAATTGACTGGCTCTTTGAAAAAAGATTATTCGTGATTTTTTCTTTATTTTGATTCATAGAATGTATTCCCAGAGTTTGGCACTTTAATTTTGGGACACTCTATATATTCCTATCAATAGCTAATTAATGTAGGTGGAGGAAAAATGTTGTGTGCATCTCGGGACTAAATTACTTCTCCCTCAGGGAAATTGTCGCCCTCGGCTACGCCTCGGGCAACAACAGTTTCCCCTCAGGGAGAAAAAGTTGCCATTTAGTCCCTAGATGCACAAATAACTATTTCGCCATACTCGTATGTAATACACAACTTTCCAAGCTAGATTTGCGTTTGGAAAATTGCCGTTTACAGGACAATCAAAAATCAGCTGTTCTGAATGCGGGAATAATCATTTTGATGGTTATTACGGCACTAGTCATCATCACGATGATAATTACAGCACTGAAAATCTAGCCCAGCTGTTTTTTCCGAACTCCGACGTACGAATAAACGAGTCAAATGAGCCGCCATGACAGTTCACTGTGTGCGTTTGTACTTGTTATGTTGGTTAGGTTATGTTGGCTTCAGTCAATGTTTTCAGTTGTTTGAGGTTTTAATAAATCCTTCTTAGTCTAGTATGACGAAAAAAATGTACATAATTCGTGTGGAAAAGTTTACAAACTCATAATTATTTTCCAAACTCGCGTAATAATAATAATAATATTCGTGTGACCTGGCTGGCTCAGGTCTGGTGTCTGAGCTTTTCTGGTGTCTGAGAGTTTTCAGGTCGCTCCTGATCAATTTCAGGGCCTCTGACATGACTTAACGACTGTTTTTAGGCAGCCGGGACCGACGGCTTAACGCGTCCATCCGAAACACGGGAGAGTGGCCTGAGAAAAATTCCTGGTCTGACCTGGGGGGTGGCGTAGCTGAGTGGGTAGAGCGCTGGCGTTGCAACCCAAAGGTCCCGGGTTCCAAACTCGCGTACCGCTCGTTTGGAGAACATAATTATTCGTTTGTAAAAACGCCTTTCCCACACTCATTATGTAATATACTATTTCACACTTTGTATAGTATTTGTACCATTGTACAATAATTGCACCACGAAGTGAATGGAGTTGATGAATAATTTGATTTGCTCCAAATGAAAAATTGTGTATCTGAGCACAGGATTTGAGGATGTAAAAACAACAAATAAAATAGAGCTATAATAATTTGTATTCCACCACAGATGATGAGAGTGCAATGAAAATGGAATATTTGGCTATGCATAATCATATTAGATCCACATAAGTGGTCAGTAGTGAGTATCATAAGAATTATAATATGTAACCCATGCAAAATAAATGAAGTGTAATCATCAAATGTAAAAGTAAGTAAATTAAAAAATGTGTATTTATATATAAATTATAATAGCCATGTATAAATACTATTGAGAAATTACATAAATAGAAAAAACTGCGATAATCATGAGATCATCATCATCATCATGATAGGCTCAAATATGATTCCAAATTACATGAAGAAAATTTCTCCTCTACCTTTTAGTATTCCTATGATTATTCAATCATGTTTTTATACAATCCGTGGTATAGTGTCAAGATTTTTCTTGACACTTGACTTTGAACTTTCTTGTGTCAAGAATCTTAAAAAACGGAAGATGGTTCTAAAATTTCAATTGGCGGTTGGCGAAAAATCGAAATGTAGGTTGGCATATTTTAAGGGTAGAGAGGTAAAGGGGGACAGTGAGGAGGAAGCTGACAACAAGATCAAATTTGATAATAACTGGGTTGGAAACGAAACTTCGCGCGAAGCAGTTTCTCAAATTATCGGACCGACCAAGAAGTGCAAAGGATGCGACCCGCAGGCGAATGGATGTTACACGTCAAATTAGACTGTCGGCCCCCCTTTGCCACCCTAGTTCATTGGCATACAAGACACAAATGACCAGGAATCGTGTATTGCGGTAATCATCGTCAATTCCGGGAGGGGAAATTCTTTACACGCTTGTAACTGAGGAGAAAGATCACTACATGTTTAAGTAAAGGTAGCTTCTAAAATATTGAATATCAAGCTTATATTTTGAGAAGGAAACAGTTGAGATATTCCTTCACTCAATGATATTTCGAATGAAATTTTATTAGCCTCATCTTTTGAGAATAGTTGAGGAAGAAACGATCTTTTAAGAATAGTTAAGAAAGAAACAATCTTTTGAGAATAGTTGAGAAAGAAAAAATCTTTTGAGAAAAAATCATCATGTGGAACATTCTTGGAGATTGAGGAATTGAATAACTTACTGTTGGGAATATAATCTTCAAATTATAATTCACATACTCATTATTGTACTGCATTAACGCATTGTAAACAGATACTAGTATATAAAGTGTAGTGAAAATACATTTCAAATATTAATTCTGTATAAGAACTTATCAAACTAAAAATTACATGCATTTTAAAAAGTTTCCTCTCAATTCAAAGCTGTGACAATTTTTTCATCTCATACCATACTCTACCATCTGTTGCGACCGGATTGCAGCGACGAAGATGGCAATTCGCTGATGAATGGAAGAAAAGAAGAGGAAGAGGTAGAAGAAGTGCAAGAATACCGTAGAGGAGGAATGCGGACAGTGATTGACCAAAAGAGGAGCACGCTCTCAGTTTAGTTCTGTCGGCAGACTCTTCAAATGCCCTAAGAGTTTTTTATCTTCATCTATATCTATACTGATTATTCAGTCTTCTCTCTCACTTCCTCCACGTTTAACCAGCACTCTTGAATCTCACAAACTGCCGCTGGGTCTCAAATACTTGTTAATACTTCCGCGGGACGCTAGCCATCGCTCTGAGAGACTACTCTGTAACTTCAATTATTAATTATTCTTAATTCCACGCCGGAGATCTCCAAATCCATCAAGAAACATCATTTCTTTCCTTATCCCTGTTTAACCAGAAACAGTGTTGTACTCCACACTCCTCTATTATCCTTGTCTCTAGACACTTACAACTTTAAATCATTCTCTTTTACTATCCTTCTTCAAACAAAAAGAACTCTGCAACATTCTATCCTTGTCTTATAAAAAACAACGTGATCCTTGTCTGACCGAGATGATATATCTCTCTCCATTTGACCGTCCAATATATTAAACACGCGTCCACCAGACTCTCATCAACCTTCATTTGAAGTTTGATTGATAAGAGACATACTATTACATGCGTGAACCAGCTCCTCCCCAGTCAGTTATAGTCTGTCCAAGCAAAGAAGACATTATGAAAAGATGATAAAATGACTCCAGCTTGGTCAATATTGATTCAAAACATATAAATTCGTTTTCAAATTGTAGGAAACATTCTGATCTACAATTTGAGACAAAGTTTATAGTTTGTAAACGAATATTGACCGAGCTGGAGTCATTTTTCCATCTTGCCAGAATGTCTTCCTTGCTTGGACGGACTATTCTAACCTGAATCAAATCCACACTCACAGAGCGAAACTATTTAGTACTAGTCAGTAGCGTCCGTTTAGGAGCAGCATTTAGATCGTTTATTGATGATATTTTAATAGCTGGACATATGTTATGGTCGTAAATGAGTGCTGTGCATAGCAGAGGGTACTCCATTCATTTAATAGCGCGTCTCTGGTGTTATCTAGTGCTCGCTTCGGATACACGCCTACCGTGCATTAGCTGTGGCGCTAACAAATCGACACAAATTGAAGGCTACAGGTGAGAGGATGATGGAGAACCACTGGATGAATGATGTGGAGAAGAAGGTAAGGAAGGTGATAGGCAAAAAGATGGAGAAGTTTCAGGCCGTGGAGGTGAGTGAATATTAGAAGGTGATTGAAAAAATTTGGGAAAACATGTGGCTTGAATAATTATTAAAGATCAATGGAGAAGTTATTAAATATTGCAATAAACGAAGCAGAACTTAGTTATTGGAGAAGTTGTTGAATGGGATGATACAGCGCAGACTGCTAAGGAGGGAGGAGAGGGGAAGAGGAGCTGTTTCAGCTCGTAGAGGTTAGAAAAGTCAAAAAAATAAAATAAACAACATGGATGAGAGAAAATGGGGGAAATACAGAAGGGAAGAAATGTTCACTAATTCCAGGGACAACATGAAAACTAACTAGGGGGGAAAAAAGAAAGACAAAAAGAGAAGTAAGATTGGTGGATTGGAAAAACCTGTGAAATGAAGAAATATATTTATTTACTTATTTAATAACCTATTGTCAAAAACACATTGGAAAGAAAAGGCACTTGGTATTTTCAACACAATTTTCTTTTAAATATAGTCCAAAATTTTAGGTTATATGAGTCCAAATTTCTTTTCCAGCCGAAGGTTGCTCACTCAAACAAATGATCCAAAAGTGATGATAATTGACTATATTTTATAATCAATAGATACATTCTTCAGTTATAATCTATTTTAAAGAGGAAGTATTCAGAAGAGAAATAAGAAATTGATCAGATGGAAAAGAAGAAAAGTGATGACTTGAGAGAACAGAAGAGGGAACATACTACCCAGAGAAATGAGAAAAATCGTTACAACTGACAGTCTACGAGAAAAGAAGAGAAATATAAAAACATTATTAATAAGTTTTAGCGCTTAATGAAAAAATTTATCGGTCTAAAAGAGCTGCTCTAGGAGAGAGTGAGACAGAGAGTAATGGGACTGGTAGAAAGGAGAGAGATAGAGAGTGAAAGGAAGAATGGAAAAAGAGTGAAATAGAGTGTGAGAGAGGGTGAAAATATAAAAACGCTACCGCAGTAATCATAGCTTGAGTCACATCCCAAAGTGTCAGTCCACGAATTTGTCCGGAGGCTACTAATGATAATTATTTCCCATTTCGACAACTAGTCAGCCGGCAAAATTCACTATCAAAATACGAACACACACAGTCCCATTTACTTTATCGCACTCGGCTAACTTCGCGTTGATAAATCGCTCTTGTAGAATAAATAACTTCCGCTACTAGTGCCTGTCACAATTTAGTTCCAAATTAACTTCAAATTAACCGCCATCCACAAGCCGAACGCATTTCGTAACTTAGCTAATTACAGCCGGACAGACACACACGCATTGATTGATTGATTGATTCTACACGCAAGCTGATGGATGATTGATTCTAATTTGAATGCATTTGGAGTAGAAAAATGAGGCGAATGCTAACATAAGGCTAACCAGTCCCCCGTGAACTGAGATTGGACCATATTCTGTCAGCAAGTGAATGAGTTGAGACCTCCCAAGCATTGGACCTCAGGCGGTTCCAAAAGGTTGCCGGATCAAAGTCTATTACATACAGTACATTACTTATTTGTCCAATAGTGAAATTGATGGAAGGAATTACCGAATATTGATATCCACTGAAAATCATAATAGAATAGTTTTATAATTAAAAACTATCAATTCACTGCACAGTCAGTAAATAAATTCAACAGGAGTTTTCGTAGTTGAAATCTCTACAAGGGCACTCTTTTGCCGAAGAGAATTTGTTAAACTTACAGCGATAACAATGAGGTTCATTGTGATGGTTCAACTGTGATAATGATATTATTAAGCTCTACTATTAGAATTAAAAATTGAGCGAAATGAATTTTCGTTACTGACACATATTCAACTATAGCCAGATGAAAATTACATTCATTCATTCATTCATTCTATTTCAATAAGATGAGAATTTCTCGTCTAATCACAGCTAGGTTATTCGTACATACTCTATTTCAGTTACCTATTCCAGGTACGATAATAATCAGTCAGTTGAGAATGAAGTTGGAGTGAAAATGAGTAGCAATCTTGGTATCCTATATAATTTAAACTCAAGTTAGCTATGGTATTCTGGTCCTAATCCATTCGTGTACCATCTATCATTCATTGTATACACGAAACACGTGAGCAATTTTCGTTGAATCATTCGCTGTATAATTTATGTGTATAATATTTGTTTCAAATCGTTAAAGTCTTTTTTTCACCATTGAAGATATTTGAAATGAAGCTGAATTGCTCATAATTTTGGTAGTGAAAATTTTTAGAATATTTATTCGCAATTCATTATTAATTCTCTCACTAGTTATTCCTGTTACATTCGATGTAATGCACCTGTACAGTAGATGAAAACCCGCATTCTCAATTCAACACTCTAAACGAATTGATTGTGCACAATGCTAGATCACTCCATCGAGATCGTCCCCCAGGAAAGGTCACAGCACAATAAAACCTATCAAATTGAATCCATGCAGGAACTCAAACACTCCAAGCAGTAGTGGAGAGAGCTAGCTGGCTACTTGACAGTTGTTACGAAACGCAGATAGGAGTCACTCGTTGAAGAAGTCGAGTGTCCGATCGTAATGTCATTCGGGAAGAATAAACATGCAAATGAGGAGATGGAGGAGGAGGAAGAGAAGAAGAAAAATGAAGAGAAGGAGGAATCCGCAGCAATTGTAAGCCTGAATAGCGGCAATAAACATTCTGATATGAAGTGGCTGCAATGATGGCTTCGAAACCAGCAAAAAAGAAGGAGACTGAAAGCGTGAAGAAGAAAGAGAATGATCAACAGCAACTACTACCAGCATAGAAGACTTCGTTCATCTTCGGCTTCTCACAATTGCAAGGCTAATTGAGGATAAGAGGGCATTGTGGTACATTGTGAATAATTGAAATCAACCTGGCCACCATCCTGAACTACAACCTTCGGCAATAATAAAAAAAATAAAACTTAACTAACACAGACCATAGCTCATTGGGAGTGTGACTCCTTCCTATTGAATGCAATGATAATGGTGTACCCTTGTAGCTTGCAAGTGCTACGCAATAAATACACGATATATGGATGATGTACGAGTGTCTCTACATTGGTTTCCTAGGCTGGTTCTATTATCATAAAGGATCCTTTCCCATGCATATTCGTCAGAATCAGTTACCTCTCATTCATTGATTCACTATTGAATATGGATTTGTGTCTTTGTCGCAGCCTCCTCATGAATAGAACAGTAACAATTCTCCAGTCGGCTCTTTGGAATAAAACAGGCAGATTGGTGGTTGCTTATCATTGGCTATTCTAGGATGCATGAAACTATTTTTTTTTTGCTGGATCGTAACCGTTACTTTGACGACGAAGTTTATGAGAGTGATACGTTACAGGGCACAAGTGTAACATGCAAATCATGAATGGTACGGTTCACAATAAGCCTTCTCTTATTTCGATTATTGTTGTATGTAGATCAGTTCGAACTTCGAAAGTAAATCTCAATTTGACTCGGGAATATATTTATAGGTTAGACCATGATCTCTGTACCTTGGGAAAATGAGATTTATTCAAGAATTCTCAAATGTATTACGTACTTATGAGTCGATCAGTTCAATGAATTTGATTGATATAACAATTGAATAATTAATAAATTCTAGTGATGTTGAACAAAATTGAAAAATTTGTACCTACTCACGATTCAATGTTTTTGTTTGTCAATGGCGCAACAGCCCTATGAAGAGCCTAGGCCTACCAGCTGGTTGCCAGTTCAATGTACTCGTCGTAATTGCAAAGAATGGTGGACTAGAACTGTAGTTGAGTACCAATACGTTTCAACACTCACCTGAAACAAAAAACAGTAATTTAATATTACTTTACGTAGAAGAAATCAGTTAGTGAACACAAAATGTTTTTTGAAATAAATAATTATTATTAGCTGAAATTTGGATCTCAGAATTGAAATAAATATATAGTAGGAAGAATAGAAGAAAGAGAAAATAAGAAGAGGGATGAAATGAAGTAGTGAATCCCGAAGAAGGAAATTCAGATACGAATAGGGAATATAGCCTACATTAATATCATAGTAGAAAAAAAATAAATGGAGGAAGTAATGAAGGAGAAGACGAGAAAAGATATCAAGAGATGAAGAGAGAATATCATGGTGTAGAAGGAGGAGGGATGAAGAAGTAAGAAAGGGGTCGAGTAGAATATGGAGAGGAAGAAAGAAGGATAAAGTATGAGAGAAGTGAGGAGTATGATGAGTAGAAGAGTCAAGATCACGAAAAATCAAGAATCAAACATAAGAAAAGAAGTAAAAAAAGGTTTAGGTCAACAAATGAGTCAAGAAAAATAAAAAGAAACGACTCAACTGAATGTCATCAAAAAAGTCTCTAGGACATGCTTCCTGAATTACTACCAAACAACATCCAACACCATCAATATACCATCAATATTGGTGGCCTGTCCAAAACCACCATACATTGATACCCGAACCACAAAGTCATTGAATCGAGTGGTGCACTCTAAATGCCTGATCAAACGACTCCAAGTTGAAGATAGTGCACACAAACGATTATGTCACACCAGGGGGAGGTGAGACAGACCCCTGGGGGTCCTTGCCTTGACTGAGAGTCCATTCTAATGGTTCACAAAATGCTCCATTGTGATGCGAGACGGACATCCGTCCCACTCCAACAACACTGTCTCGTCATTCGAGACATTTTTTTCGAGTCTAGACATCGATCGACTGTCGATAAATGGAGATCGAGACAGTATCGAGGTCGTAACAGTGAATGGACGACGTACAGCACAACGACAAAACTCACGCGGCGAAGCTGGAGGAGGAAATGTGACTGCAGAGGAGTGGAAGTGTTTGTAGTAGAAGAGAGATGACAGTAATGAGGAGGAGAAGAGGTGGAAAGTGAAAAAAAGGAGTCAGAGGAACTAGTTGGATCAGCTAGTTGGACTAGTTGGAAATAAGGAGAAGTTGGATCAGCATAATAAGTAACACATGAATAACAGATATCTTAATTATTAACATATGGTATAATAATGTAAGAGCAGCAATGTGCCAAGTAACTGATGGCTTAGTCCAGGAGGAAACTGGAGGAGCGCGAAAAAATTGAAGGAAAGGAGAAAGAGAGGATACGGTTTAAGAATAAGATGATTTTGGATAGGAAGAGAAAATGGAGGGGAACCTACCCTTATCCTCCACATTATTCTTAGAAGGAATATATTGAGAAAGTAATAAGGTAATGTCTGTAAAATATGTGGAAGAAAATAAATGGTGTGATAGGAGGTGGAAAGAAAGAAAGAAGGGGGAAGGGAGAAGAGTATGGAGAAGAAGAACAAAAAAAAAAAACGAGGAGAAGAGAAGAGAAAAAATAGATGAAGAAGTGAAGGAAGAACAATAATTCTGGTGGAAACAAATGTGCTGAAGTCATGCTCAACTCGGTAGGAGGCTATCGAAGGGATGTTTGCTTTTACGGCCACTTCCTTTGGAAAGAATTCTAGGACCAAAAGTTGAATGTGTGATATCGGTTTGAAGTGACCATAGAACAGTGATAAGGGTGAATGAATGAATGAATGGACATTTGGGTGAATGAAGACCAAGAGTCATTGGGATTCAGAACCAAAGTCAAAGGAAAAAAGAGGAAAAGGTGAAATTGAACAAGAGAGTGAATGAAAACGTTCACAAGACATTAGTCATGAAATATGAACTATCTAGCCTAACCACAAACTGGAAATCATGTACTTGTTGAAACTGTCACTGATATTCCAGGAGTATGTTGAAAATTGATAATTACAAATCACAAACCCCATAATTCCCGGCAAAGTGGATAACACCTCACATATAAGGCAAAATAAAGCTTCTACAGGAACATAATTTCTCCTCCAATGGCAGTAACTAGAGCAAGTTACGCACAGATCGACCTCGATAACCGAACGCAAACATAAATACATAACCTATTATTCTTTCACAGCACTCATTTTAAATAATAATTTATCATTCAACTTATTTCAATCTTAAATAATTCATCATCTATCTCATTCCACGTTCTCTTTTACTCACGCTCTCTCAATTTCTATCTATATTTTATTTTCTCTCTCTCTCACACTCTCACTCTCTCTCTTTTCCACCAATCGATTAAGAGAGAGGACGCAAAACATAATTGCCCAGCATTGAACTGTCTTGGACCGCATTCAGATTAGTGGACCAGTAAAAGATACCAACACAAATAATAATAACAAGTACATGGAGCACTGGCCATGTCAGGATGAAAATAACAAGCAAAGTAAATTGAAACAGGCCCAACAAGGTTGAATAATAATATAACCAGCTAACAGATATAGTCTGTCCAAGCAAAGAAGGCATTCTGGCAAGATGGTAAAATGACTCCAGCTCGATCAATAGTGGTTAGAAAAAATATTAATTTAGTCTCAAATAGTCAAAAACATACTGATCTACAATTTGAGACAAAATTTATAATTTTTGAATCAATATTGGCCGAGCTAAAGTGATTGTCCCATCTTGCCAGAATGCCTCCTTTGCTTGGACGGATTATACAACTATAACTGACCGCCTTCTGCAGTTCATAATAATGTTACATTATTGTTGAGTAATTTCCCAGCTGATACCTGATAGTACAATGGAAGCGAGTGACTATGTTGTACCGACTATCATACTCTTCCCTCTGGACAATTGCTAGCCTTTTTAATTACTTTCCGCAGATTGAATAATGCAATTAAATTTACATGAGGGGTTGTACGAATCGATTAATTGTGGTTTCAGCTTGTAGTGAAGTAAATGAGTTTTGAGTTCTAGTCAGTAAGAATGGAATAGTTCTATTCTCTTTTGTTCTTTTACAGTATAAGAAAATATATTGATGAAGAGTAATAATTTCTGGTATAATTCTTGATTGGTAATAGTTCTTCACAAATGTAACAATATTCCAATCTACTATTATCCAGGATTAAATTCTATAAGGGGATCTGTTGAAAAATTTATTTGAATTATCTACTTGAGAGCTTGAGAGAAAGCAATATTTGTATGCTAAGCTGCAGTCTTTGATTAATTTGATGTTTGATGAACTTCCCTTATGCGTAGTAACTTTTTAGAATTAGAAAAATTGAGCAAATTTTGAAAACAAGTCCTCTAGCTTCAGGAGACATAATTATAATTAATTAATGGGAAAATACTGAGAAGAAACAACAGCAATTATTGAACTAAACTCCTATTAAATGAATTATTCTCCAGTTGAAAGATTAGCAGATACTGGAGAATTTATCAAATTTTACCACTTGATCTGTAAAAAATGTATCTAACATTTTTCCCCCCTCTAACTCTCAATAATTAAACTGTGATGTTTAGGATAGGCGTTTGTTCAACAAAGGATATAAATGAAGCTTTGTCATTCTCAATTTAACATCTGTTAAGAAGGACACTGTCCAACTGCGGTAGGTACCTACTGTAAAAGGTTGTTGTCTATTGAAAAAATTGACCATTTTCAATTAGCCACGATATTATTATTTGATAAGATATGGGCGTTGCGAGGGCTCTCACCGACCCGCTGAAATGCTGCTATCTGATAATAACTGCTTCGCGCCTCAGTGGGTGTTTTTCTGTGAAACAAAAAGCGGCAATTTCAAATATGGCCACAAATCAAAGCCAGATAGCGATCTTCTCACGGGGGCGGTAAACAATTGCAAAATGACGTTAGAACAGCCACTGGAAGAAAATTATAACAACTGAAAGTTCTACATTACTAATAATATTGACGGCGAATGTATAACCGAGCACGATCTCTAGGGTCAAGAGTACGTTTTTTCCCTCGATCTTGATTAGCTGCATGATTGGCAGACTGCGTAAAGAACTGAACAATATTATGATGTGGCCATCTAGCCAGCAATGACCCACATTCCAGTGGCCAACTCATAAATTACCATGAAGTGCACTATCGACTCGATCACGGATCAATTGTTTTATTGGCTGGAGCAGTTTCGCAAGTGATTCCTATGAACAGCTGTTGGGAAATGCAGCTGAGTTGTGAAACGGAAATTGACGGAATTTCCTCTTCTAATTACCAGCATTCTTTTCATCCTCAATTCTTCACTCTTATTTGTCCTCGTTCTAAGTGATATTGAACTTTCGTGACTAGAATTTGAGTTGGGTTTCAGGTGATATAGATATTGATAATGATATTGAAAATGTCTCCTCTTTCGGAGACGATTTAGCAGTCGGTCCCGAATATTTAAAAAGTAGTCGACATCTCTCATCATGATCGTCCCTCTCAATACCCACGAAAAAGCCCAAGCGCTAATGTGGACATCACCTTTAGAAAAAATGAAATTGATAATGATTTGCCTCTAAACGGAGCAACAAGAAAAGGTCAAGAGGAACTCTGCAAAAGTAATGACAAGAGCTCGAGAAGAACAGAGAAAAATTCAACTCTAGGGAAGGCAACTCATGCCTAGAATAATTCAATAGGTGTATTTACTCACAGGATTCAGAATTAGTTTCTTACCAAATTGATGAACCTAAACTATAAAAATGATGGACCATAGACAGACTTGAATTAATAATGATTTTATTCCTAATCTTAATGTCCTCTCCAATAATCACAGAAATATAGCAAATAACATACCTGTACAATATGAGGATAATCATCAAGTTTTCAAAAATTAATCAAATAGAATAAAAACATTGGCTATTTCCTATGTAATGATGTTTCAATATAATATGTATAGTAGGCCTATGTTCATGAAATAATGTACAATGACTAAAACTGATGCTTGTATGGATAATCGCAAATTAATTCAGGGGCTTCAAACAATCTAGTTCAGAACTACTAATACTGAAGATCTTACCAACCAGAACGCTTCTTTTTTAAGAAAGCAATGAGACTACAAGTGGCCCTTAATACTAATCCAATCACATACAAGATTGATGAATGGCCTTTTATTAGAAAACTAATGTAAGCTAGATAAGACGGAATAATTACTGCATAGAGACCTCACAGGATCAAGTGGAATACAAAAGCGTTATGAGGAACTTAATACAGATCTGTTGAATGCAAGTTGCAGGCCAGTAGAACATGATGAGGGAGGGAGCAGGGGGGAGATTTATTACATCGTCCTCGACATTAGTCGACTTTGGAGAACAGTAAGACACTGTTCCCAGTTATTAAGGAGAGATGTAAAAAGAAAATATAGGATGCGTCCAGATTAAGAGCGTTTTCATGCTGATAAAGATTTATGGATAAGTTGTTTTTCTAGGGTTTACGTAGTGAATGAAGACCTTAAGGTTGCCATTGGGAGGAAACGATCTGTTGGAACATGTATTTAGAATGATCTATTAATCTAATTAGTGACCGGGGAGATGAAAGAGCGACACTGTGAGAAAGAGAGCGAGATTAACTATAGTGGTTGGAGATTGCCATGAATGTACTCTGGACCAACACTGTTTCCATGCACTCACTATAAGTCTATCCTTGTCTCTATTCAATCCACTGGTATTATGGAATTGAGATTGTAACTTTACGATTCCCCCAAAGATCACGCACAATCTAAAATCATAAAATAATGTGTTAAATTATTCCATAAACATCCTTTTCAAAATTATTGTTATTTGCTTCCATCACGATAATATTTTCCTTTAATTAGGGCTAGATTTCTCGATCTCAATTTCATATTGGTTCAACAAAGATTGATGTGGGAATTTTTGGAGGATAATGGAAAATCATAGAAATGTTTAGATGTTTCACTAGACTATTTTAATAATATTTATACACCAAAATCCACTACAGTTTTTGTAATAATTATTTTTATAGTTTTTTTCTACAAATTATTAAGCTGAGTCAACATTAATAATATGAAATATGAAACCCTATCAGAGTTAATGATCAAAGTATAGAATTTTGAAGATTAGATGCTATTAATCTTAATAATATTGGAAAGCATAATTTGATGACAATTTTCATCAACAATCAATAGAGATATTCAGAAATGTGTCTTTAAGAATTCTGTATGAACTATCGGATTTGAAAAATAAGAGGAAGATATTGGTAAGAAATTGACCATAATAAATAAAGTGTTTTTCATCAACTAATATTTTTCTGATTAACAAAGTAGTTTGATAGGATCAGAATATGAAAAAATAAGAACGTTCATTCTATGGTAGTGTTTATGAATAGGTTTCCTCTCCATTAAAGTTTGGAACATACGAAAATATACAATCATTTTTGTTTTTTGCGTTCTAATTCACACACCTGTTCAAATTCTATTGTTATCTAAATTATATCGTTTAATGGCCAGGCAAAGCTCACTCATAAACAAGCTTATTGGGGTCCAATTAAAAAACCACTTGTTGGTTTTCCGTTAGAAAATAAAAAAAGACATTAAAAGAGAAGAAATAAACCATGTGTGTGAAATAAACTCTATTCACCAACGCCTGAGCGAAATTAACTACTGCCGATGCCCGTGCTCAGTTATTTATGTTGGGCAACTATTAAAAGTGGGGAGAGGGAAAACTGGTCAGAGGAAAGAAAAAAAAGCGTGAAAACGGAACGGAAGATTATGAGAAAAAGAAAAAATAAGATTTTGGCTGGATGCTGTAGTTTTTTCTCTCTTGGCCTCCCAGATAAATGACCAGCTGATCGAAATTGAACACAGAAGGTACTACGAAGCTGCTATTCATAATGGAAATAGGATGAAATGAGATAAGCGGCTACGTTGTTTACATGGCGGTAGTAATTTTATGAACGGAGAAAAAATTGTAGAGAATAGAATAGGAGAAGAAAAACGTCCACCTATTACCAAATGAGACGATCTATTCTCTGGAAAAGATGATTGGGTTGAAAAACAGGTTTAGCATGAGTCTGCTGTCGATTTAACCAAACTTCCCAATAAACATTGGAGAGGAATTGGACCACCCGCTGAATTAATATACTATTTCCTTTTACTTTTAAGCCTGTCAAATGAATGTCCATTCCATTGACACGTCCCTAGCTCCCTACGAATTCATTACGTGAATATTACAATTATTTCAAATTTATTATCACGAACAAGGTAAGGTGATATATTTCTTCAATTATAAGCTGCTCAAACGTAAATTGAAAACCTGAATTCGTATTAACAGTCAATAGTTCTCTATTACTTTTATATCATTTAAGAATAGTAACAGATGTCACAGATTTTATAAAAAAGCCTTATCAAAAAGTAAGTCCTAGAGAAATATAATTATACTATATAACAGAGTCTAATTATTATACTACTTACAAATAGTCTCATCACTTTATATCAACTCTATGTATAATTCTACTGTTCTTGTTTTCAATTTTATCTAATCTTAGAGAAAAAGTATCGTTATACCGCTACATCTTGTTTTCGTCTTCTTCTGACATTCTTCTTTAATGTACATTGGTACATTCACATCTAATTGCTGGTATGGAAGTTCTGCGAGTGTCAAAAGAAGTTCATTCAGGAGTCACTCCTGAATTTTACAACCAGTATAAAGTCCTTCTTAGTTGAATACGGGGGTTTTAATTTTGTAATTTGAATACACTCCACTTACCTTATAATGGTTGTTTCAAGGAGCACATTATGTAACATGAGGGGAATGATAATTAATTATTATTCTAGTAGTCAACATTACATGTTCATGTGCATAATTATTTCGCTTTACAACGTGATTGTTTCTAATGTATGTACATTAGTACCTGGAATCAGTACTTTGTACATAATATTGTGAGATGTCAGTAGAAGTTGAGATTGATAGATTATGTACATTGCCAGAGGAAAGGTTGTTCTTAGAAGTTGTGCTTGTAGTTGACCAGAAGAGATGGGAGAGCTACTACATAGATTTCAACAATTTACATGGAACTTGAAGCTGTTGACATTTTATGAGCCTCATTATAGATTATACATACATGTGGCCGAATGTAGAGTCGACTATCGCAATTTGTGTAGATCGTTATTTAAAATGAAATTCAAACTTAATCTAATTGGAAAATATTGCTTAGTCTTGATCAGAACAGCTTTCTAGATTGTGATGTTGACTCCTATTAAGCATAATTATGTTCGATATTGAAGCATCAGGTTACCTTATTGATGATAAATTACCACTATAGATGAGATAAATGGAGGTATGTTTCTGAAATCGAAAAGAATCCAAGACATGGGAATGTTTCAAACCAGGTAAATTATGAATTGTAAAAAGGATTTTTCCAATAATAATTGATGAGAAATTGTTTTAGAGTTTGAAGGAATAAACTATATAAAAGATAAAATTATCAGTGATTTTTCTTGAAGCACGAGTTCCAATTTCTTGACATGATGCTCCATCAATTTCTCATGAATAAAGTAGAAAATATGATTAATTATTGTCGCAGACAGCCAAATCCCAATTACCATCTCATTCTTTCAATCTCCTATAATTATTCTTAATTTACAAATAATATTTTTATCTTGAACTTCCAAGCAACCACATAAATTAATTTCTCACGTACACAAACTCAATCCTGTCCTATAAATAACCGAACAACCTTCAATTTGAATTTTTCTGTCACAGCACACGAACCTGAATTATGTTCAAGCATCACATCACAAATTTTCATTATAACTCGATTAAAATTGTGCATTTGTTACCTAACTCTCGGTTGATTGGTTGATGTAAGTTTACAGAACCTTGTCAGACCAAACTCTAGCGTGTCCTCCAGCCTTCTATCACGATAGCGTCCGCAATACAACCCGTTATTTATTGCATTATCAAGCATGCAATAACTTAAACGTTATTTGCTGATAATGTATTACCTGGCGAGACTGTTTTCTCATTCGCACGTCAATAGATATCGAATAATTTGATTAGTATCATAAATTTTGTTGTTATCAATTGAGAAAATCTTGTCATGAATATTCATAAACAAAATCATGTTTTAACGATGTATAATTAATACGTAGAACTAGAATATTCATAACCCACATAAATAAGTAATTGACCAATTGGTGTGACCTACAGATCGATTGGATGATATTGGTAGCTGATACACCTACTGAAGAGATCGGGAAAATTAACGTAATATTCGGAACTGTTATACGCTCTAAATGCAATAAATACAGAGTGACACAAAAAACGGGAACTTTTGAAGTAACACGTACGTGAATAAAGGAAATGTTATCATTAGTTTTATTGCTGAAAATGTGAAGTAGAATAGTTGCCATTTATAGTTCTAACAAAAAAATGCCAATATTCATGGACAATGACTTTGAGATGACGACCATTCAAACGTATACATTCCTGGAAGCAAACAGTGAGATTAGAGCAGTGAGATTGTCATGTAAGCATGAGGCTTTTTTCTTGTGGGGCCATTTAAAAAGTAAAGCATACTCTTCTCGCTCAAAAATGATTATTCGAGTTGAAAACAAGGATTTACAAAGAAATCGCTGAGATTTGCATTGCAGTGGTTCAGCTTGTCGTGCACAATCTCACTGTTCGCTTCCAGGAATCTATACATACGTTTGAATGGTAGTGAACAATTTGTATTATTATTACTTATTACACACACACTTCATTGAAAATAATACTCAATCCAGCAGCAATAATAATCATTAAGAATTATGATAATAATAATTGTGATGAAATTGAACCACTATTACTTGCATGAGCTTCTATCACAGATGGACAATGATAATTTGCCTGGGTGAGCACGAGCTTCGCACCCCACAAAAAAGAGGATGTGATATTTCATGCTCATTGGCTCGTGAAAACACGGCAATAAAAACTTTCTACACTGCTGATAATGCCACTGACAGATGTAGACTGTTTAATGATGTTTTATATTCGAATTCGTGTGTAAATAATGTGATTCCTGTTGTAATTCTGCTGGATGATAGTTTTTATAATCAACCCCCGGAAATTGTCACAGTGCAGCACTATTAGTAACACAATACTGTAAATTATAGTCAAATTATTGTCGTCAAGAATGATAACAGAGGATTGATGTTGGAACTGGAACAACCAGGGAAGGTTTATCACAATTAAAAAATATATTCATGCATGCTTTTCAACACATTGAAACATATTTATAAACTTATAAACTCATACATACTGACCTGGAAAAAATTACCAACTTACATGTAAGGAATGAGCCCAATTTCAGGATATACTGTAATAAAATACACTTTGCCACGAACATGACTGGCATTCATAAAGTGTATAATATCATAAATGGTACATAATTATATTGTACGTTCATTAATCTGTGTGTCAACGTCAACGTTCAATGCCCAACATAAAGCAATAGGCTAATGATACAAAACGTTCCAATTCGACTACTTTACTTGATACAAGTATCATCTTGTATATAAAATTTAAAGGAAATCAAACCATGTATATTAAATTAAATTGTGTAGGCCTATATTCATTTTGTATAGTATACTGAATTCAGAATAAATATTGTGGATATTACTCTGAGAATATTGGTTTAAGAATCAAGCATTCAAAATGTCTAACGCACTATTCACGGAATTTGAAGCTTCCCATTGATTATTTTCATTCAAGTCCCGACTATTCACTTCTATTTAGTAATATTTTACCACAAGCTGTGTTCAGAAATAACAATTTAAAGACAACAACGCATCTGCCATGACCTTCTACAAAATTAGAAAAACGAACCAAAATATAGTATCAATGCCACCCATGTATAGATAGATTCAGGAGACCAAATCGGTCACGACTTTTCCTTAGAAAGCATTAAAAAACACAAATCGCTGATTCCATTCTTACTTTTGCAGGACAAACTAGCAACTACCGTGGCTCGATTGCCGAATTCATAAAAGCAGCACGATGCCTGACCAGCCAAACTGGCTGCATTTCAAAAACCGATTAGAAAACGAACAATGTGAAAAAGTTGACCACATTTAGAAATCGAAAAGAATCACGCAGCAAACAACAAAATCAATTAGAAAAACACGTCAAAAATCGTGACAAATTCAGCATTGGAAAGAGTGAAAATGAAATGAAACGGAATCCGAGTCATGGAATTGAAACCATTCGGCGACATCCCACTAAATATCGATATTATGCCCCTGATTATTGCAGCAGCAATCATGATGATGGCGACCTTTGGAATGAATTCATTTTCAAATGACATTTGAATATGTCAACGGCGCATGACATGTTTATGCTTCGTGAACCATTCAATGGCAGAACATTTTACAACCTTCATGTGTTTTATTTGCAATCGACTTGTTGCGTAAACATGCACATGGGAATCGATTTTACAAGAGAATTGACTCTGCATGGAAATTGGAATATTGTTTTGTACAGTATTTATAACTAGAAAGCATTGATTCATCTCATTTGGAAAAAGGATTAAGTTCAGAAGTAAGAGCACGAAAAATCCTTGCTCTGTTGGCTACGATCAACTTTACTCATACTTTTTAAGTAGTATTAAGAGGTTATAATTAACAATTTTAAAAGAACTGTCAATAAATTGTTACACTTAATATTGAGTTGGTCAGGAATAGAACGTCGTATGATCGTATCCTGATTTTTAAAGAAAAATATGTCCAGTCTAAAACTTAAAACTTGAATCCAAAATATACTTGAATTTTTCACTTGAAATTTCAGTGTTACTACTATACAGAAATAATTACTGATATCCATCATCAATTTATATTCAACCACTCTCTTCAAACTCAGTATCTTATTCATTTCAAAGTTTAATCATTCAGATTTAAACGATTAATGCGATTTTCCAGCTAGAACAGCAGTATTAGGCAAATTATCTAGGCTATATTAGGAGAGAAAGAGCCGTGCCAAATATCTATTCCATCATTCACTTATTGTTATTGTGTTTTGGTTGATTCTATTTCCAATTTTGTGTATTTGTGTTAAAGAAATGGAACCAAAGTTGCAGTTAACCTCTCAAAGTGGTTCAGGATCTATGTGGGGTTCGCATCGGTAGCACAAACTGGGCCCAGAAAGAAAACATGAATAATCAGGCAAACGTATATCAGCTACCAGGGTGGCCTAGTAGCTAATACAACTTCTAGATTAAATCTCCAACACATTATTTCTTCGGAAGCATCTCATCAATGAACCCACAGCAGATGGACGGAGGTGTTGGGAGAGATGTTGAAAGTATGCATAAACAAAGTTCGTGGTGTCATTTGAAAGCAAGACATAAATAAAGTGGAGTTTGGCAAACGGGATTAATGGTTTGCACCACAACAGATATATAAAAAGTTGTATAAAGATATACACTTATATTATGCCGCTTCACCGGTCACCGCCTTCTAGGCCACGACGATTATTTCAATTTGATCGGCGATTTATTTATTCAGAAATTATTATCGTGCACAGTTTCATCTGGATTACAGTTTAATAACCGAAGTAGGCGGTGAAGAAGAAATCGGAATATGTTACAACACGTAGTTGGAGTGTGTTGTCGCTAGTTTATGATGCTTGTTGGCTGACAGAAATTATATTATCAAGTGCACGTAACACGTCAGGTCGGCTATCGATTGAAGCCTACCCTGTTTCAAGAGACGGGCAATAATTCATTTTGTTCACCCCCCTCACCCCTCCCCCTGGTTACTCCACATCCACTTCAGAAGTAGGTCGGCTGAGTGTACTACAACAACGCATAGCCGATAACGATGCCATTTTTTAAAATAGCCACGCTTGCTTGTTATGCTCCTCGGAGACGGTTCTGCAACAGCTCCTAGAAGCAGTGACCACTCATCAAACTGAACAGCTGATGAAGAATGAGAGAGAAAGAGAAACTATGAGAAAGAAAAAGAAAGATTGAGAAATTGAGTGATTGAAAGAGTGAGAGAGAGTGTGTGTGTGAGAGAGAGATTCAGATTCATTTACTTTATTTATGTAAATTATAAAATACATCTGCTCAAATCCTATATTATGCAAATTAAAAAGAGATAGAGAATTGTGAGTGTAAGAGAGTGAGTGTGAGAAAGAGTGAGAGAGAGAGAGAGAGAGAATATTATGCAAGAGAGAGAGAGACAGAAAGATAAGAAACACGATAGAGAGAAAGAGTGAGTGAGAGCTTTACATGCCCACCGTCAACAATGTTTCACGCAAAACTTCCCACATGACAAGTTTGTTACCAGATTCACATAGTTATTACAGTTTCCAGAAGTTATTGATGATTTGTTCATGTTTACTCATATTTTTCCACTTTCCAGAATTGACAACCGTTTCTTTAAGGTATTCCTCCTCCAATAACCCTTCCCATACCTAACTTCATCCTCTGTTTTGTCTATTGATTATGTTTTCTCTCATTCTTTTTTTCAATTGAGCCGTTCCTTCCATTCCTCAATCTCTCCAATCTGCGTTTCAAATTTACCACCTTCATCCATTCCAATTGAACGTTGTGATATTTTAATGAAGTTTGATAAACTAAGGGGAGAATAATACGTTAATCCAAAGTTTTGTTTTCGTGAAAACTTAATAATAAAATATGAGAAACTGCAAAAAATGAACGGGATGAATACAATCACATATCCTCGTCAGATCTGACCTCATCCAATTTTCTGCTCTCAAACCCCGAACACCACGACAGTAATGAAAACAGAGTAGAAAAAAGGTCAAGCTAGAATGCGAACACAGAGCTTGAAAACAGAGCTCGTTCCAAAAGCTACGATTTGCATAGGTCTGTAATTAGATTTAAATTTTAAATAGGCACTCGGTCCAACTTACAAATTTACTGCCTGTATTCGGTAATGTATTACTTCGGTTTTCGAATGCTTGGTGACGGCACCGGAAACTGATACAGATATACAATCACTACACAACACAAATATAGATATAAAAATATATTTCACAACTCCACACACTAATGCAATTACAATATTCATTAAGTTGTCTGGCGATGGGGTTGTGAATGAACACAAGTGAGAGCTCAAACATGAACTGCTATCTGAATAGGTAATGAGTAAACACGTTGAAAGAGGTGCACGGGTTTTAAAATAAAATAGATTAACTTCTTTCAATTAACTCCAATTTCAGGTTGCATCCTTGTGTTGCAGAAAGAATTCATGACTCAATAATGAGATCTTTTAAAAAGAATATGTGCCGATACTTTAGATCTTGTTCATGATGATATCGAAGGAACTGAACAAAATCACCAATTATTCAAACCTAATAACAGACCGGTTCCAACTGCTCCAACTCTAGGTCTATTCAAGCAAAGAAGACAAGATAGGAAAATGACTTTAGCTCGGTCAAAATTGGTTCAAGAATATAAATTCAGGAAACATTACAATGTACAATTTGAGACCAAATGTTTGATTATTGAACCAATATGGACCGAGTAGGAATTATTTTTCCAATATTGCTAGAATGCCTTCTTTGCTTGGAAAGACTTCTCGAGAGGATTGAAAAAAACATGATAATGAAAACAGTTAAAATACAGGTAGGCCTATTAGTAATAATTGAGCAAGTTGCGGAAGTAGGATTTAGTTTTGAGTTGATTAATGGCACATTTATTGTAATTGTTCAGTTCAAGATTAGAAAAAATGTTTATTGTTTTACAGTGAACCAGTCAGAAACGACAGTAATCCTGATGTTGATTAATTCGAGTTTAATTCAATGTTGTGAAACTGACAACCAGCGATCCATACATGGGAAGTCTCTTTACATACATGTTGTGAGACACCACGAAAACAACTGTAATTGATAACTGTGAGCTGACTAAGAACGCTAAACGGTTTTCCAAGTGAAATTAATCAGACGTTCAGAAGTAGAAAAGGTGACAGACTGAAAAATCGCTTCCACACAGCTCAAGGTGAATAACGCCGACATGATGATTATTCTCTCGCGTGGGAATTGCAGACGTGCGGAAAAAATTACATTTAAATTTTTGCTTTCCAAACACAGAATATTCCAATCAATCTTGACAGCCTGCGGTCCAGTTGCATCGGAGTATTTAGAAGGCTGTGACTAAGTACGGAGAGTGAAGGATGAAAATACTATCCTTACTTTACTCTTTTCTCCGCATGTGAGTGTTTTACTGAGGAGCTGTGATGAATTTGTAGCTCAACTGAGGATTTTTTGAATCAAAATCTCTAAAAAAAGATGCCCACATAAGCGTAGGTGATGAATAATGAGTGCGAAGGTGATGGATAATGAGTGCGAAGGTGATTGATGAGGTGAAAAACAGCCATGTCTACTGGGTCTCGAACCCTGACCAGGCAGTGCTAGCAGACTGAAGGTTGTGACATCCCAGCCCACTGCATCAACCGGGCCGGCTAATTGGTTTGTATTTGAAGAGGAGAAAGATAGGGAAAACTAAGAGGGGTGATTTTTAGGTGGAGAGAAATACTTGATTAGCTGGTTATCAAGATAAGTTGTGAGAAAGAAAATTGTAGGAGTTGAAAGAAAGGTAAAATAATGTATGAAAAGGGAGAGGAAAGAAGAGAGAGAATAAAAATCCAGAAGGAATAAGATCAATTTTGATTGGGGGTTGAGGCAAAAAAGGGACAATGATAGATAGGAGGAGGAGGAGGAGTAGGTCAAAGATTGAGAGAGGGGTATCGGAGGAGGCCTGAGTAGAAGAGGAGAGGAATGAAGAACGATTGACAAAAAAACAATGAAATTCTTAAACTTGTAGAAGTAAAGGAATCATGAGAAGAAGGAGGAGTAAAGAAACATAAGTATTTAGAAGAAAAGAAAAGACAGAAGGAGCGGGAATGATGAATTAAGGAGGAATGAGGTGAAGGAGAAGAAATAAGAGTTGAAGAGAGTGAGAAATATAGGTGGGAGATAAACGGAGAATTGTAGAAATATGAAAAAGAACAGAGAAGGAGAAGGGAAGAAAGACGGAGAATGAGAAGAAAAAAGAGGATAAAGGCACAAGATAATTATGGATAAGAAAATGATAGCGATGGAGAAGTAAGAGCAAGCTAGAGTTGGAAAATGATAAATTTCACATAGGCTATTGCAATTTGCAATTCACATTATTATGTTGAAGGAGTTGAGTTGAATGTATGACGCTATTAATTTTTATCATTTCACAATGGTTGTCAGATATAATGTTTTCAAAAACTGCATTCGCTTTGAGTTATGAGCGGATTATTTTCCAGTAGCTGTTCGCAAAGAGCATGAATGCGCTTAATAAAGCCGCGTTTATATCAATGAAACTTTCTCATGGCCGCTAACATTAGTCATGAGAGGACTCCTCTGTAAGAAGCTCATGATCTGTGATTTTCTAATGAGGTAGATTACAGATAATAAGTGCATACACAGACTTGAAGATAGCAGATTCTTAATGATTCTAATCATACTAGTGTGACTCAACTTTCATGTTCTAAAAACCATGTTTAGTTCAGAAGACATAGAATGCAATTCAATTTTCAATTATATTATTAGGGCCAATAGAGAGTGAAGAAAAGCCGATAAAAACGAATAAAAGTAGTGCATTTCACAAGAATTTGGTAATTCTCAAACACGATCATAATCATCATCGAAGAAAATCGTTAGAAATCTTAAATATCTAAAAGATCAGAAGAGTTCCGATTATGAGAGTTGATGTATCGACAATAGCTATCATTCGTTAATTTTTTCAGTACTTTGTTTAGGAAAAAAACTTCAAAATATTAATCTCTAATCAAGAGCAACAAAATTGACTAGCATCTCACTAATAACTGGAGCTGTTCAATTTGGAGCAGAGACCCCACTGTTATGACACTGACATTTAAAAACGGTTTCCAGATTCTTCTGTTGGCAATAGTATGTTAATTGAATACTAGCTGAGAGCCATTCGTGTCTCGGCCAACCGTAATTATAGGTATTTTCTCTTTTATCTATAATTATAACCTGACGAAAGAAGTTGCATCGGCTCGCTCATCGATGCTTCAAAATTGATAAATCAATAACACTAGTTGAACGATGGATGTGGAAGGAAAATGTCTGAGCTGTCTTCCATAACGTTCATGAAGTATTACTAAAGTACTACTTGTGTACAATATTTATATTTAGTAGAAATATACTATATAGCCTACGATAGTGTAGTTAGAACAAGTATATATATGTATTGTAGTATCATAATACTTATGAACTAATACAATATAGTCTGGAAATCATTGAAAATCTACTTAATGTGTATTGCTTTATATTGTTAGTAGAGGTATAGAGGTTTCTCTACAAATAAGTCACGATTGAATGATTCTCTCTCCATAACTACTTGATTCTTCTAAAAGGGTTTTGATTATAGGCTACGCGTTCCTATGAATAATAAGATTGGCTGAACTCCATGAAAATCTACGAAAATCTATTAATCTGCGTATATTTGAATAATTTACAATATTTTATTTTTAAGCAGTTCTCCAGCTCTCTCATGAATATGAGCACACTTCTAATAATTCGAAAAAATCTTATTAAATAAGATCTTGATCACGTGCTAGACTGTACAGTGTACAACTTAATAATGAAAACATTCATTTTAAACACGATTTGTGACTTCTTAAGTACATTGTAGTTCGAAGTAGGCTATGTAATTGTTGAATCTCTCCAACATTTTATATCAAACCAGTCACCAACAAATTGATTAATCTTGATATCATAAACATCATATCATTGTTTCACCCACACTTATGGTAAGCAAAGAAAACGCAGATATCGAATTTGAATGTAAAACAGATTCAATTTTCAGCTGCCCTTTTCTTATCAAATTATCTAGATTGAAAAAAAATGAATGGTGTGAAGGGAGTCTCCACAGAATCAATTTGAATGAATTGGTCCTTGTTATCTGCCATCGGATAATAGATTTAGAAAGAAGGAAAATACAGCAGTGTCATTATTATCGGTCCTATGACACCCTCGAAATTACCATAAGCCGATTTCTCTGGATGCCATGACAAAGCACTTTATCAAAGATTTGATTTCACTTTAACAATCTAGCATTTATGAACCGATTATGAATATGGTAATTATCGAAGCAAAGGTGCTCAGGATATGATATTTGTTATTATTTTAAAAAAATAATCACAGTCATCCAGTAGTCATTATACAACAACAAAGATTATTCAATCAATCAATGCATATTATATTATCATAAAATTTCGGATGATAATTTTATTATCTATGTTTTACAAATTTATGACCTGCTTAATGACTTTAGAGTTTCTTCATCTGTGCTATATACAGCATTTCAGGACAAATAAATTTAATTCGTGATATCATTCGACATTGATTAACAATAAAAGTAGGGAGTAATATGGGGCTTCTACTCCATAATAATCTATCACGTACCTATCTACATACATACCCAGGTAACTGTGGAGTAGAAGCCCGATATTACTCTATACTGATGAATGTACGAGTAAGTTACAGTTTCCGATGGTCTGCTTCTCAATAAAAATAATTTGAACTTCAATTGATTTCGAGTTTAATTTTCCAATGTGAGCGTTTTTGATTCGATCTTCGTTATACAGGCGAAATAATACTATACTTGAATACTTAAAAATTCCAATACTTGAATGGTAAGAGTTCTGACATTGTATCTTGTGTGATAATATTATTTCCATACACAGCTTGAGAACCGTCAAGAGGACATATGAGCTTTTAAATGTCATAATCATTGTTTAGAAAAAATTAGAAGGAAAAGAGTGGTGCTGATCATTCAACTACAAGAAAAGATACTAAAACGTCAGGCTACATTTGAAAATTACACACAAGGCACGTGTTCAGAGTGGATTGGTCCCGACAATTTTCAATGTATCTTCAAGATTTTTTCCTTCTCATCATCCAATTTCCAGTTTTTTCTTCTATGTATCTCTTCGTTGTAAACCACTTCCTTTTTTGTCCTTCCAACCCCTTCTCTGCTCTTCTTTTTTGCTTTTTCTCAATGGTGGCTACACTTTCCCTTGCCTCAAGCCAATACAAACCCCATTAGCTTATTCAATTTCACGGTTTGTTCACACTTCTTCAAAGCCGGAATTCCTCACCCTATCACTCATCACAATCTCCTCTCCTTTTCCATCCATCCGCCATTTCTCAAGTCTGTCTGCAGCACAGGATGTTCTTGTTTTTGTTCGCACCACCAATAACAAGAGAATGAAGGGTCGAGAGACATGATACAAGTGACCTTTCATTCATTCATAAATAGGAGGGATGTCAACCGCATGGAATAAAATAGCAGACTGATAAATATGTCTCTTGAAGTCGTTGAAGGATACAGAAAATACGAGTATACAATGAAAATGTTCTGTTATTTTGTAGGATGAAGGGAATTGAGAAAATATAAAGTAAAGAAACGTTTAAAATCACATATTTATTTTATAAAAACAAATTGATTTTCATGAATATTCCCAGTTGAGCAAACATTACCTCATTCGAGTAAACGACATACTTTATACTGATCACTGGCGGCTCGTGCCCATGGAATATGTGAAATGCTGTACATTAAAAGATACGGGCACTTCACCTGTTTCGTGGGCACGGGTCAGTGATACTGATATAATCCAAAGCTCTCTCGATCAACTTGAGAGACCATGACTTGAAAATTTATGGGAATTTCTGAGAACTGGAATAGCCTCATGAAATTCGTATAAAATAACCTATATTATTGAATAACTTGCTGATCATCAGTTCATATTACAATCATTTCATTGGTGAAGCATCGACTAATAACAAAAAAACCTCTTACTAGATTGAAAAAAATTGTAATAAAAACTATAATTTAGAATTTTACTTCGCACTCGAAAATGCTAGAGAGTCACTTTCTTGGAACAATTTCAATGAAGATTTGGTATTCCAACTTAAAACGGAAATGACATATTATGATAAATTATCTCTAAGCAATTCGAGACGTTTCCGACTCTTTTTCAACACCTGCGCGGTTGAGGATTTACATACGGTACGCCATTCTTTGAAAATATGAAGCAAAGAATGAATCATTCAGATGACAATTGAAAAAAGAGAGACAGGAGAAAATCCGTGGAGAGGGGAAGACAAGAAATAAAGAGAGCTGAGTGTGATTTAGAGAGAGTGATAAGCGAGAGCGTAAAGATAGGTGAGAGAGTGATAGCAAAAGAAAGAGGGAGAGAGAGAGCGAGCAAGATAGATTCAAATAAGCGACGAAATATGAGTCATATAGCCATGAATATTTAATGCATTGCCAGATGACTTTCTGTATTGTCTAAAAATGATAAGCAGAAAATAGAAGAGGTGTAACCCCAGTTATTTTCCGTCCAGAGAATGTCATCCTTATCCTAATTATTACAGTACATACTATTGCAGACGAGTACATAGTATCCACCAACACATCCAAGGTTGTTTCCTTCAAAATACCAGGTATTATTTCTGGAGACAATAAATGTAACTTCCAGCTTCGACTTTTCTTGAAAGTTGAGATAGTTTTAGGCCCAAGTAATGGAAACCTCTGATAATATACAATCTCAATCTCAATTGAAAATGTTGAGTGTGAAATTAGGATATTATAGAATATTTCTTTGTCAGTTGATTCCGTCTACAATGCACTGTGTAGAATTCATCCTCGTATATTCATGTATTTTTATATAGCCCAACACTTTTTTCAGTGAATGGAGAATTCAAGACTTCAAATTTCGTTTTTTTCATATTTCAATTGAATATAGATGCCTACTACTGTTGTCAGATAAGGTTACGATAATAGGCCTAAAATCAACGGTATCGTCGAAATGAGATTTTTCTAAATGAATTAAAACTAGTGCAATCATATTTTTACTATATATCCGGAAGGGGCCACAGTATAGTATGCCTTTGTCCTACCGACAAAAAGAAAGTAAATTTCCTAGATAAATAAAATGGGGTATATAGGGATCTCAAATACTTTTCCAATATTATAAAGCAATCTTATTTATAGCCCAATAATATATTACAGGTTTCGAATAACAAAGTATAATCAATTAATACTAGGACCTATGAGATCAATCTGAGAAATTCCCAACATGTTTCGTCTTGAAAAAAGATATCATCTCGATGCAAATTCAGCCCATCTATTCTCAAAACTAATTTGAAAATCAAAACTCTCCAATAGCCTTCGATCAATTACTTAGTCGCACAGTGATAGTGTGAAAGAAATAGTCGTGATTCTTCAAGAAAAATAAAGAAAAGAGTTCCGCAACAGAGAGAATAATAAATCAAAGTTAGCCGGTTATTAAAGTTGGATTGACTTGTCAGTAACCAGCTGCATTTTGACAGGATGCGAATTAATATTCATTTTTATCCATAGAACAGAAAGTTTACGGTGCCTTCTGCTAACTAGTAATCAACGACTGATTTAAACTCGAATATTAAATTTCGATAATGTTTTTCCTTTTCTCTAATTGAATTTTATAGGGTACAGATTTTATTTTGCATTCGTGCTCAGTAATTTCCGAACACAACTACACAGTAATGTTCCCAGACGATAAATAAGTCAATCCACCTCCTGTCGTGTTTAATATGCAGGTTGTGTATTGTGTGTGGGGAGGAATGTGCGCTAACAGTGCCAAAAAAACCTTGCTGGTGTCGAAGAAAGAAAGGATATTCGGGATGAAATTCAATGGAAATCGACGGACGATGTTGAACAGGTATTCTGATATGTTCGACACGAATAACATGCATGCTGTTGTGTAAAACAATGGTTGGAACTTGAGTTTTTAACCTGAAATAACTGTGGTGAAGGGAATGATAACGTAGTTAGAATGCTATCACTTGAAATTCGATTCTGAGAGTCACTTGCATTGGTCAATTCAATAAGCAAATGTTGTGGTTGAATTAACTTGTCTCGAATATATTACCATAATAATGATTCTAGAATATAATAATTCTTGAATGTAATATCATAATAAGTCTATGATGAATAAACTTGACAACAAGTCTAAACAAGACTTAAATAGACTTGAATGTTCAAACTGTGATATCACTGAGTAGTTTCAATAAATTTGGAATTAAAATTATTGTTTTTTTCTACTCGTAGTTTGAATTGTGGTTCGAGAGAGTTATATGGATAAGTTAACGATGGAATTTGAATACCCAGATAAAATTAATGATCTTCAGATGGAGAAGACATTTCAAGAGACATCCCTTTCGAAAATCTGTTATGAATGCTTGAAGATGTTATGAAATCAAATTAACTCACTTCATTCCCAATTATTAATAGTTGGGCACTTTTGGGAGCTTGATTCACTTTTGAAGTCATCAGAGACTATTGGGTCGAACTATCACATCAAGAGATTCCAGCGATAAAAAACAGTAACTCAAACAGTTAAAACAATTTGAATTGTAGCCGTGATAGAAATTATTATTAATCTTCATACATCTATTTATTAGTGTTCATTGATATCTGATACTACTAAGAGAATGTAAAATGTTTAAGTAGAGAACCACTTTAAAGATAAGTTTGAAAAATAATTTCTTCAGTACCAAGCAAGCAGTAGTTTCAATTCTAAAACTAATTTTAGAATGAAATGTTCATGTAATCGTGAGGAGTAGGAGTTCCCGTTGTATATTTTACTAAGACTTGAAACCCTGATATTAAATTAGAGGTTGTAAAAAATTTATTAATATTCGAGTAATTAAAAAGTTTTGTGTTACACGCTTTCAGGGGTCCGATAACACACAATACACCAATAAGTTAGTAAGGAAAAGATATAAGAATGGAATGAGAAAGTTAACAAGAAAAAAAAGACGAAACTAAAAATTCATTAGGCAATTTTAATCACGCTGTAATTTAAGTTTTATCGCTGTTTGAGTGTGTCCATTGCCATTGAGAATCGTTCAATTAGGCTAGGATCGATGGAAGGTGTTTGGCCATAAATTAGGGGATAAACAGATGCGTTCGTGGTCAAATTAACAGAGAATCACGAAGAGAAAGACAAAGAAGGAGAACAGGAATTGCTCAGATGCCCAGGAAACGATGGAGAAGAAGGTCCAAGCGAAATGGAAAGAAATGAACAGAAGATATGGTTATTGATCCTGAGATATTGTCTCAGATAGCGTTAGACTAGTGGGTAGTTATGGCAGATTGGAATATTCAATAAGAGTCCAGGTGTTTCTCCTCTTTCTTCCTTTTCTCTTTCTTCTTCCTTTTCTCTTTCTTCTTCCTTATCACCTTCTCTACCACTTATTTATCGATATCGTAGCTAGCCGACTATTTTAGTCATTTTACTATCTCTTTCATTCTCCTCCTGTTTCTCTCTAATTCTGTTTCTGTCGTGGACATCACGAGAAGAAGGCGAGATGTGATAGAGCGATAACCTTTGTGGTCTCTCTCGTGAGCGAGCGCTACAAGCTTTACTCGGACTGCGAAAATGTTCGCGAATCTCTTCACTCGAATAGTTGGATTCCAAAGGAATTCATTCATTGGAGATAATATGGGTTAACAGGATATAAGATCGAGTTCCTAATTATGTAATTGCAAATGGTTGCATAAATAAATATTGATAAAGCATTCCTAATGATATTCTTTAATTTAGATAGTCTTCTTACCTCCTCAGGTAATAGTCGGAGAATGTTATCTGTTCGATCTCTGTTTCTCGAATTTTCGAGAAATTTATTAGTTTCTTCCAATTTAATAATTTCTCTTCGAAGGAGAAATATTTTTTCAAAAATTGTTCCAATGAATACAATTGAATAATATTGATGTATGACAAGATCATGGAATTGTATAATAATTTACCAGATCATCAATTTCTAAAAAAAATGTTAGTACCTACCAAATTAACAAACTTCTTCTTTAATTGGCCGCCGTTGGTCTCTCCATCTCTACTCCTTTCTGTCATTCGCCTTCCCTCTCAGCTTTTGTTAGGTAACAAATCCAATTTCTTCATCTTTAAGGCATCTATAAAATTGTCCCCTTATAAACATGAATTCAAAAGTGGAAAGAGGGATGGTTGAAAATGAGTTTGCTCCTTTTGGCTGAGGCCGCACTGTCGGTGGGTAGAGCCTGGTGGGTGGAGGGTAGTTGGTAAATCTACAGAACATACACACCATCCACAGTAATACATAGTATGAATGGTATGACGTCATTCTGTTTTTTGAGGTTATGTTGTCCATATTTAAGAATTTCAAGATGGCGGCTGAACACATCCCATTCATACAATGTATTACTGTGGATGGTGTGTATGACCTATAGATCTACCAACTACCCTCCACCCTCCAGGCTCTAACCACCGGCAGTGCGGCCTCAGCCTTTATGCGGACTCCTTCCAAGATTTGAGCATCCATCAGCAAACATGATTACAATTAATAATTTGATAAATAGCCAAACCAAAAAAAATATTATGAAAAATTCTATTAAAATAAAAATTTATTAATAATGAATATTAAACACAACTACACAAAAGTATAATAATCACAAACAAACGCTTATAATGAACAACATATGTTTCTGAGGACTAGCGGCAAGGAGTCCAGAAATAATGGTCGATGATTGCTTCCAGTAGAAGTGAAATCAATCCATATGGAGAACTACCGTTAGAAGTGGCCAGACAACATGAAAAAGAAGAAAAATAAGACGGAAAAGAAGATCTCTCAACAACAAGCAGTCTACAGAGCGCTGAGAGATGACTCAGGAGTGAGCTTTTGTCACATCCCCCCCTCCCTCGAAGTCCGACTTGATTCATCTATATATAGTCAGTCCTTACTATGCAACTCGTATTGGCGCTATCATTTCAACTTGAAGAAGTTCACTCTGCCAAATGACCGCAACAAAAACAAAGATTGACAATCAGGTATAGTCGGTCCCAGCAAAGAATACCCTCTGGCAAGATGGGAAAATGACTCCAGCTCGGTCAATATTGTTCAAAAATTATTGATTTGTTCTTAATCGTAGGAAACATTCTAATCTACAATTTTTAGACCAAATCAATTTTTTTATACCAATATTGACCGAGCTAGAGTTATTTTCTCATCTTGCCAGAGGGTCTTCTTTGCTTGGACAGACTATTATAATAGTGGCACAGCCGCTTCTGAAATAAGAAGACAAACCGATCTGGCTTCTCAGCAAGTTTTAGAAAATAATTATACAATTATAACAACAATAACAATAATAATTGTTTATGCATTCAATTTTATTGTAGTAAATGAGTGATTGGAGAGATAAGATTGATGTGCGATTGATTTCTATCTGTGAAATTGGCAAAATACAAAACCACCTACAAAAGTCTTCAACAAGCGCTGGAAATGAACCTTATTCAATTTCAAGTCTCCACTAAGTGGAGAAGTTTATTGTGAAAGTTATAGAATTACATACTTCTAGGCTCACACGACGTGTTGAAAAGATCGCCTACAAAACTATCTCGTTGATTGAACAAGCTGTACATGGAAGTTATTCAAATTACACAGTTTCGAGGCAACAAATGCACAAAACACAAGAGAGCGCTCCAAGTAAACTGACACCATCCGGTTATCATGATTCTACACCTTCAATCTCAAAAAATTAACCGAAAGAATGTGCACTTCCAAAGAACGGAATTCACGGAAGTTGTTGTGTTCATCCTGCAAACTTAATCGTCGAGAATATTTCAAAGCCACCACAAAAACTCGCTTGACATCAAACAAAAGACTTGAGGCACACGAAAAAATTAACTTGACTTGAACACGACACTTTCTGCCATTAATGTAGTATGTTAATTGATTAGATTACCTATCTCCGCTAACGTGCCAGTAACGGCTGAATTAATCAAACTGTCCAGGTAAAAATAAAAGAAGCACGAAATTTATTCAAATCCAACCAGTTACAACTTCAGTGTGACAACCATTCTTAACTGATAGCGAATTAATAAGAATTGAGCATGTTCAATGATCATTTATAACAGTTGTGGTCAAGAATGTAGATGTTGATGAGCCTTGTTAGAATATTGCAATTGTTTACACTTGAATGTTTATTGCCATGAACGAAAGTAACTAGGAAACCATTAGCTTAGGATTTCTCACATGTCCTACAACCTAACAAACCTGATTAACCAGAGTATCACTATCAGTTGGAAGCATAGCCGATAACGCATAACTATTTTTCAAGTCTCTCCTCCCTCACAACGCGCACACACAGGACAACAACCGGTTTGGCAAATCAAAAGTTGGCTTACGTGAGCGCCTATCATGAATTGATGCTAGGATTGGACTTTATGGTACTAAATTTGGTTAAAATGACAAGAGATAATAGCTAAAAATGAATTGACGCAGAATTTGCGAAACGATTCATCAAAGTCTAAACTCAGTCAAAAATACAGATGACTGAGATTGGTCTGATTGAAGTTTAATGAACCGATCTATACTAGAATTCTATAATTATGTTAATTCAATATTCGAATATTTTTTAGCTACTCCCTCACTTAAATGTGTTATGCCCACTCAAATACAGTACAGAAGCTACATCTATTCAAGTATAGTGGTTGTCAATAACACAGAAACTAACTTATCTATCTCTAAATTTTCTTCATGGAAATCTTCTAGATTACTCCCAGAATTTCTTTGCTTTACAAGCAAATCACTAACTTTCATTTCTTTTGTACAGGAAGAGGATTTTTGCATACAGTTGACAGCATTTATGAAGAAAGCTGATGCGTTTCAAGCTCTTGCTACAGTAGAAATAGCTTACATTGAATAAGTTTTCAGGTTGCCATAGAGCTGTAATCAGCACTTACAGATACCTTTCATGATGCTTGCACCCTTGGTTTTTTATTTAGATTTCAACGAATATGAGCATACCTACATACCTTCTCCAACAGTTCAACCCTTCATAAATGAAGCCGATTGATTCGAGTGATTGTGGAACATTGTAGTAAGTAGAGAAGTAAGGACCAGAAGGAGCGTAACATACCTGGAACAAATAATATAAATTAAAGAATAGAAGATATTGAAAAAGTAGGTGGATATTCACTTATTACCACATGAGGAATCTTTGAATGATTCTACAATATAATAAAAGCATAGATGAGTACTTGAGAAGTCGTAAAATTAACTATAGCAGCAACAGATCTGACTTGAATATAGTTCCCAGATTTAGAATTATTCTTCACATACAGTGCTTAGTTTATAGAAATGACTGAACCTTCTCCACCTTTTTGCGAGGAACGATTTTATGATAATACATAATAAATGAAGGTTTCAAGAGTAAATAATAAGTTCCAAGCTACAATTTTATTGTTTCCCTCAAGACCCTATCCCGAGTGAATAAATCAAATCATCGACGTAGGCTGCTATTTATTACAACCGCTGATAGATAAAGACAGAAAATGATTGAATAAAATGATAGTCGTAAACAAAGCATATTCATTAGCAGACTGAATTATCGGGCTTTTGAGCGTTACCTGTAATTACAAGTAACTTATAAGGATAGCAAAAAAAAAAATTCTGCAGCCTTTACACGATGTATCTAATGTCAAGGCTCAAATAATATGAGATTTATTGGGTTTCGTAGGCGTGCATCTATCACTTAGTGAGCTGTAAAAGACAATTAAAACGCATGCATATCGTGCATGTGTGAATTATTCAATCAGTGTGCATTTTATATTGATTGTGGTAGGTAGTAGTACTTGAACACAAACGGATAGAACTGCAATAGGCCTAAGTCTATTTTTTATTGGAGAAGTGGACTTCATGCACACTTTCAATTGTGGAGCAATTATTATGTAACAAAGGTGTTTTCTACTCTGAATTCCAAATTTTCCGCCCAACTACTTTTTCTTTATCTTCCACGGCGAAGACCAAAAAACCTTTGTAACTATCATGTAAACCATAGAAAATTTTATATATGTTGTTCAAAAACTGAACGAGTTTTTTGTGGAGGTACAAAGTTTGAGTAATAGCAGTGAATATGAAGAGATTCTCTTTATATTCAATGGTAATAGATAGAAACTTATCTATTGTGGAGATGAGTCATGATTGAGGAGGTAACTTATTATCTAACGGCAACTTGTCGTCTAATTTCCGCAAATGACGTTGAATTTCTAGCGACTTCAACCAATTTTCATGATTAGTCTGATCAAGATTGATGAAGCTGTGTGATTTACTCGTCAGGTTTGTTATCTTTTAATGAGAACTCAACGGCATCCGCACATAAGGTATGCATTGCGCATGCGCTGCTCTGAAGCACTACCTGATTGGACTAATAATAATTACTAATTACTCGATGACGGAATCCAATTACGCATCACAACCGAAATGATATAACTTCACAAAAATAGACTGCTCTGAAAGTAATCAGTGATTACATACCGTACACAAAAAGGCTGTATCATTTGGAAGAAAGTAAGCCTATTTGGGAGATTCCTTACCATAGTGAATAAAAAAGGAAATTTGATTTGAATCATTACAAACAAAAAAATAACAAAACCAATATAATAAAATGAACTATGAAAACCTGACTAAGAATGAAACAAACTGAACTAATCTAACAAAGTAAACGTTTTATGGAAAAGAGTAAGATATTAACAGAATCACGTTTGAAAATTGAGTTAATTTACTGGCGACTCAGTAAAATATACGGAATCTTCACCTCTTTCGTGGGCCCGAGCCGCCAGTGAAATTAATATTGTTATCCCAGGATCCTACCATATTCGTTTTTACACCAAGAATTTGCGAGCTATATCTATGAGATATATAATATAAACATAGGCTGTATACGAGTATTATATTATACTAAATGAAAAGACAAGACGTTGTCAAACCACTGATTTACGAGTATTAAAAAACAAGTCTACCAGAGATTGATAATGGTGTAACAACCGAAGCCGGTAACTAGATTTTTTAATAAATCAGTGGTTTGACAACGTCTTGTCTTTCCATTTAATATGGATAACTACCACAATATCACCTTCACAACTACTCAAAAAATTACATTATACTATTATAAGTATTTATTTATCAAGTATTACAAGATAATGAAACTCTCCATAGGCTACTATCCACTTCGCCAACGCAATATCTATTAACAATTTTACCGAATTATTTATTGATAATGAATTGAATTCTTTCATTACAGAAAAATGAACTTGAATAAAAATTTTTAGGTGTACATTGGAATTGAACCCCAGTACCCTACAAACGTCAGTGCCGTTCTAACAGCGTATTCAATAATGGAATTTTTCTGATTCCAGTTTCTTGAAGAGCACAATCTATGGACAAGTTTGTCTCACTGTTGGAAAATCCGATAATTTTATTCAACTCAATTGAAAGCAGATGTTCGTTTGATCGCCTACTATAGATGTTGTAACACATCCTTGGCCCTTGATTTAGTTACTCTCTCTCTTAGCAGACATAAATCAAATCTGCGATCATCTTTCTGAGACATTTATGGAAAGAAGACAGGTACGGTTTTCACGATGATCTCATGTCCGCCCTGATTACTATTCTCGCATCTAATAAGGTATAGTCTGCCCAAGAGATGAAGACATTCTGGCAAGATGGGAAAATGACTACAGCTCGTTCAATATTGCTTCATAAATATCAATTTGGTCTCAAATTGTAGGAATCATTCTGATCTACAATCTGAGTCCAAACTTATAATTATTGAACTAATGTTGACCAAGCTGGAGCTATTTTCCCATCTTGCAAGAATGTCTTCTTTGGTTGGACGGACTATACTTTGTCGTTAATATTGCAGCGAGCGCCGTCCACTCATAGTCATGAACTGCAATGTTGGCGTTGATCAAAGCATCAGATAGCATTCAATAGTGTATGACCTTATGCAAACTAAAGCCATAATAGTTAGGATATTATGTGTTTCTCAACAATTATTATGACATAACAGTAATGCTATCAAATCGTATCAAGTTTGGTAAGGAGTTTTTCAAACAATGGATTTCGTATAATTCAACTAAGGATTTTCTTAGAACTAATCTGGTCATCATGATGTAGTAGTGGTGGGGAGGTTTCTAATTCAGATTGCAACAATCTGCTGTGTCGTTGGTTTGAATCCCACCGGAATGGACGTTTGATCTTCTCATTACCCAATATTAGTAAATACTAGTATTAACTCTATACTAATCTTGCCCATTACCGACATACACGCGAAAAAATTATGTGTAAAATCATTTATAATAATAAATTATTAGTACAAGAATAAGTAGGCCTACAATAATGAACCCAGTAGAAGCTCATGAAACTGTGTTAATATGGATATATTTCCTTTTCTAATTGGAATTTTCCAGTTTTAGACGGAAGCTTAATCTATCTAAATCCAACTACATCCGTTCGTACATATTCATCTACGAATCAACACAGATACGAGAGCTGTTACTATTCAGTATAATTTAGTTCATAGCATTTCCTTCTTCAAGAATTCTTAAATTTTCACAACTATCACAGCTTTAAGTTTCCGCCTCTGAATATAAAATAATGTGAAATATTTTTGAGAAGCTTACAAAAGTAGTTGATTCTGAAAAATGGAGACTGGTAAACAAGATTAATCACTCGATATTTTTCTTAACCGAAATAGAATGTTGAAATTTGTAATAGAAAAGTGAACAAGGTCTCATCAATAACGGACGTCTAATCGACTAGAGTAAGGTAGGAATAGAAAATTGATTATAGCTTGCTGAGTTATGACATGCGGGCTACTTCAAAAATTCAACGAAAATGACCGGATTATTCGTCTAATAATTAAAAAACAGCGGTTTCTAATCTAATAACTAACCAAAAACTATAAACCATCCACAAGCGAAATTATCGTGTTGATAAATTACAGGCACGAATTAATACTGTCCAAAGTTTTGAATGAGGCTGTAAAGAGAACCGCTATAAACCTAGCTGGCCTAGAATGTTTATGAATATATCAGCCTATATATGCATAGTGAGGCTATAAAATTTTATGTGTCCAGTTGCCCTTCAATCAATTTAGAGGAAGACACAAAGTGATGCCACAAGAATTCAAAAACATCCCATAATCGCTGCCAACTTAATTTCTTATTTCTAGTTCAGTGGATGACCCGAAATAATGGTCTATCCATCCACTATAAGTCATTTGAATAATTGGTACGAATTAAGAGGAAAATGCTTACTGTCAACAATCTTACCACCAACATAGAATATTCCTAAGAAACTGATTTCAAAATAACTGTCACTAGCATTGGCTTAACTTTCTAGATGCCACACATTATTCTCTTATGAAGTTTTCAATTTTCTCATTATTTTCATTCCCTCCTTTGGGTGATTGGCTGTCGTTAGTAAAGACAGTCAGTCGTTTCCCGTTTCTTGAGGAATAGCAATTGTTGCATTACACTCTAACTGATTAACTGCATGTTATTCAGAGGTGTTTTGCATCTTCACTTGGTTGTGAAGACTGGCTTATGGTTGAGAGGATCGACGTGCTAACCACACGTTACCTCTATCCTGGTTGATGATTATTTGCTTGCTGTATTTTCTGTCCGGGCTGGGAGGGCATTCTGGCGGGGTGGGGGGTGGCTTGGGCTCGGTCGGTGTTGGTTCGGGGGCTGTAGGTTCTTTTGAGAATTTATGGCTTTTGGACCGGTATTGGCCGGACTGGAGTCGGTTTCCCGTCTTGCCGGAGTGTCTTCTTTGCTTGGATGGACTGTATAGTTTGGTGAATATGAAACTGGCAACCAGCTGGTAGGCCTAGGCCCTTCATAGGGCTGTTGCGCCATTGACTAACAAACATTATTTTTCTTAACTTCCTTATTCCATTTCCCTTCGATATTTGTTAATTATTCTTTTAAAGTTTTATGAAAGTTTTAAAATATTTATCATGATTATTTTTCATTTAAATTCTTTTTTTTTTTAGCTTGTCTCTATAACAGCCTCAGAACCATGTCAGAAATCCTTTCTAGTCTCTTTTACATTAATTCAACACGAAAAACTGATTTCATTGAGATTTTTCAAGATTATCCAAAACCATTCAACTGCTTTGTTTAGTTATGCTACTTGTTTACTTGTAGCTGCAGATAAATTATAGTTGAAACTAGACTATTCCATAAACTAGGCTATTTTCAAATTCGATTTGCGATGAATCTGCAAGAAATATTGTTGATAGATTTTTCCAATCAAATATGATTACGATGCTTGAAACTCTGAACTGAATTACCTACTGATTTACGTTATTGTTTTCTCTATTAAGCTATCAAGCATAAAATTCAATCAACAGAATTCAATTCAATAACGAGAAAAGGCAAGATCGACCTCCTTGGCTGTGTTAGCCTCTTACAAAACAGAAAAAGAGAGAAAATTATTATTCTTATTCGATACTCTCTGCAGCAACCAGTAGGTAAGCAACAATGTCTAAATGATTCAATTTGAAGGTAGAGTATCCCCAATCATCGAAGTGATAATTTACTGCCCAGTGCTACTTAAATCAACAGCAATTTGCCAGGTCGTTAAATAAGAGTTACAAAACCCATTGCAGGTGCTCTACGGATTATTGAAAAAATCTCAACTGCCGTCAAACACCATGGTATTTTGAATTTTATTACTACGAAAATTGCTTTGCGCGTTTTATGTTGACAGTAGCTAATTAGCTGGTAATAATTTTGCAATGAAAAAAATTGAGTTGCGCAATAAGGCTGGACATCTCACATCGGCACAATACTCAGCCGGAGAGAATGCAAGTTGAAGTTCCTCTACTATACTTTCCGCGAGTACTTCACAAGACAATGTAACTGCTAAATAACGTTTCCTTCCTCTGCAAAGCGACTCAGCTTCGAACAATAATGTTAGTTTATCTATAGCGATTCTTGAAAGAGCTCAAGTTTGCTTATTGCTCGTTTCCAGGATGTGCTCTGAGTACTTGGACTAGAATAAGTGTGTAAATATGGAGCCATTTCCGTTGTCAAACGAGAAGAATATGACGCCCATGTAAATGTTAGAAACACATATTATCTTTAGTGTTCTGAATGTGATACTAAAGTAGTGCTATGCAAACATTCAATACATTTAAAATATTATTATAACTCAATCACAACTATGATATTCCTTCTTGCTGGTACCGGTATGTAGAGATAAAATACACCACTAGAGAACTAAATTCTCAAGTATCAAAATTGATGCAATAAAAATAATTAGCTCAAAATGTATTGAAAGTCTATTGTGTATCATATTCTGGTTTCTTAATTACTCTTATTTTTTAATACATTTTAGGCTTATGACCTATTAGAACTTTCAGAAAAAGGAGCTATTTTCAGGATAGCTACCACGTGAATGGCTGTGCAGTATAGCCATTGCAAATCTGCTGGTGGCTCAAGTCAGACAAAACCAATTTCTCCCACAAATAAACAATTCTGAGTCACCTCAAGTTAAGCGACGTGATGTGAGGAACAAGTCAGTGACGGTGGCCAGGAGCTATCCTCGCCCTTGAGTATAGAACCGACAACCGGTTTCGTTTATTAAATTACTTAGCTGCGGGTAACTCCACGATATGCTTTTCTTTCATTCTTCCATCATCTAGCATGAAAATGTACTCAACTCACATTGTGCATGCACTCACCGTCCCCGCCAGCGATATGACGCTATCTCCCAACATACACATGTAATAAATATTATGCGGCTCAATGGTGGATTGTAATGGTCGGTAGAAGGATCTAGCTAACATCGAGTGGAGATGTAAAATTAGAATCAAAAGTGATTCGATTTGCTACAGAAAACCTGAGCTATAGAAAACTTGAGTTACTTGCGTGAAAAACTTGAAAGAATTAATAAAGGTAATATTTCTGTAATAGCTGAACAATGTTTCTCCTAAGAGTTTAGATTCGTTCTTCCATCATCTACCATGAAAATGTACTTACATTGTGTATGCACTCGTACCCGCATTTAAGGCTACTCTACTCTCCTTTTACTGCTACTCTAAATCACTTTTTCTTACCATATTGTATCTATTAGATAATAAAATAGTTTTGCTCACCTATATTATAACATGAATAGAAGATGAATTAGATTTAGAATCAAAATTAATAAGCAGAGATTAAATAGTGCAGTTTAAGGATAGTAAAGAATTATTCATGATACCCATAAACATAAATAAAGCTCTAGTCTTTTTTTCTAGTCAACATAAAGCTCTAGTATTTTGATGATTGCATGAACAGAACTTTGCAGTAAATATTAGGGCAAAATAGATTTCTGACACCTATCACATTCTCCAAACGAGATAAAATGATGAAAATAGTGTTCAACAGAATTCTAGCATGGGACCAAAAATGGAAATAAGTTCTATCAGTGATGCGAGGAACCGAGAGGCGGAGGATAGTCATGATGACTAGTGTGAAACATCACAGATGGAAACTCCAGATAGGTAGTATATCCAAGCAAAGAAGAGATTCTGGCAAGATGGGAGAATGACTCCAGCTCAGTCAATATTTATTCAAAAAATATAAATATAGTCTCAAATTGTAGGAAACATTCTGATCTACAATTTGAGACCAAATTTATGATTTTCGAACCAATATTGAACGAGCTGGAGTCATTTTCCCATCCTGCCAGAATGTCTTCTTTGTCTACCAAAGAAAAATAGTAGTAAAAAGCTAATAACAGAGATAGCCGGGCAGAAAGAAGAGTGCTGCTGTCAAGAATCTCAGAGAAAAAACCTCCGAAGTGGAACAGATTGAAATTTATTAAAATTTACAGACACGTCAGAAAAGATTAGACCCGCTCGTAGATCAGAATTTGTCAGGTTTTCTAATTTGGAAGCTGATCCACGGGCAATTCATGGCACATCCACAGGTTTGCGCCAACTCAGAGCGGAGGTCCGTCTTCCGAATTAATATCAATCAAACCTCTTCTTTCCCCGCCTTCTGCTCAGAATGGGAAACACGTCGAGATTTATGTGTCAAATTTAGATGGCTCCAGACCGGCAGCTGGATCTGGTCAGCAACGTTGTTTCTAGAAGATGGTGAGGGAGAATTAAATTGGAAATGTTGTTTTCAAGATGGGAGCATTCATAATATTTTGTAGAGAGACTTTTAAAGGAAGTAGAAATGGAGCGAGAGTTTCATATTTTCAGTATTGAAACAATAGGACAACAATTGTACATGCTCAAAAGCTGATTGCAATCTAATATTAGTTTAACAGGGATACTTACATTGATGACCAAAGAAAGTTGAATTTGAAATTAAAAAAACAATATTATAATTTTCATAATTATCAGCACAACTGGCATCGATACACTTCTACACTTGGGCATATGCAACTCCTATATAGGCCTTCGCCAATTCCATTATTTTGTAGAACTTATAAACATTATTAAATCCAATCAATCGTTGTTGTCAATAATATTCTTCGTCATAATGATCGGAAGTCAATAATTCTTGGTTAAGAATCATAAATTATAAAATGATTAATATCAAATGATTTTCAGGTTATTAGAAACTTCAAACTACAGAGACTGTAAAACCTATTTTACTCAGCCTGTAATTCAAATTATGTAGTTCAAAATAGCTAAAGTCCACGAAATACATACTCAGTAATTATAGGCTACATAGCTTATAAATTATCCAGATTTTATAATGTGACATTATGGTTTTCACAATAACTGATAAATAGCACTATACTAGTTGACATCACAACTCCCTGTTGTTTCTGTGGTGCTGCTTCAAGTCAGGCATTGCATTTAAATATTGTTAAGAGTACTAGTAAGTTGCAGAAAAATTGGGACTTTCGTGAAAATTGGGACAGTAAATCCGTAACTGGTCTTGGAATCAGGGATCAACCGATGGTAAGCTACCAATATCGTCTTCTAGAAAGTTCAGATGAATCTTAATCGGGGTTCTGTTTGTATTTGGTTACAATGTTTTGCCAGAAAGTTCATTGACATATCCTTATGTAAATATGAAAGGTTAGCAGTAAACCTAGCATCTGAGATCATCATCAAAATGTCCACGCCTTTGAAATTTGGAAAGGTACAGTAATCCGATTATTGCCGTCTGAATAAGTGAAGAGTTAACTTCGCCACGTAACACTATACCTATGTGTGGATGCTCTGTAAGTGATATTGATATGTGTTTATATCTATATTCACAAAGCGATTGTCGAAGTAACAGATTAGTTTGTTGTAGACAGTGAATAAAGTTTGTTTCCATTGTGAAATCCAGTGTTACTTCTTTTTTCTTGTTACTTCTCTATTTGATAACTGGATTCAACGCCAAGTTTGTACAAATTGTTAAATCTGTTTGGAAAGAATAAATTGCTCATTGTTTTGTATGTAAATGTGGCTGCCAGACACTGCGAAGAAGAATAACATGAAAAAGAAGAAGAAGAAGAAGAAGAAGAAGAAGAAGAAGAAGAAGAAGAAGAAGAAGAAGAATGTGAGTATCAGTGGAAGGTGAAAACGAAGAAGAAAATCAAGTAAAATAATCGGAATAAATGTGTTCAAGTAGCTTCAGGGCGTGTATTAGAGAAAGGAAGCCTGTATGTTCACTTTTGTTACATTGCCAACTCAAATTCTACATATATTTATCACTACAACTATATTATTATTATTATTGTCACTATAAGTGCTATCTATCCTTTTTGCCTAGGAAGTCTACTTATGTGGAGAAGCAACGCCCTAAGGAATTTCATTCCCACTGATTTTTCTCTATTATTATCATCTTTATTTATCTCGTTGTATACATTCCAATTCATTCTCGTTTCAAGTAGAATTCTCACCTGTGTTATATGGAAGCTCTTATGATTATAGTCGATCCAAGCAAAAGAGATATTCCGGCAAGATCGGAAATGACTCCAGCTCGGTCAATATTGATTCAAAATTATAAACTAGTTACCAGTTCCCTATCCACCCCACTGTGCAGCAGAGGTGAATCTGAATTATCATCAACCAGGGTAGAGGTAACGTGTGGTCAGCAACCATCTGTGTGATCCACTCAATCATAAGCTAGCTTCCGTAACCAATTGAGCAAAACACCTCTGTATAACATCCAGTTGATCAGTTGGAGTGTGACACAACAATTGCTATTTCTCCAGGGATGGAAAACGCCAATATTCCAAGGAGGGAAACTCAGAGAGTCATATTAGTGTACCTAATAATTACTAACGATTATATCTCGATAATAGATTTCTGTCGTTTTTAGGCTAGGGTGATATGTCATTTATGAAAATCAGTGTTTTAGAAATATTTAATGCTGAGATAACTTGCTTTTTGTTTAGTTTGTACTAATTCAGGAGGAACAGTTTTGGGCTTGAAACCCTGTTGTACTATGATGTAAAATGACTAAATAAAGATGAGTGAAGATGACAGTTACCGATAATGTAATTATTATTTTATTAATTGAGAAACATCCAATGGTAAGCAAGTTGAACTAGCGTAATTGTATACAGTAGATAATTATTTTTTCTTATCTTATATTAGCCTGACTTAACATCTTTAACAAATCTAATAGCTTTGAAAGTCCTTACCTACATCAACGTACCGTCTACGTACAACCGTCAATAAAAATTTGATTGCTGTTACCAATAACAATGCTGGTTGACTGACGTTTAAGGAGCCAGGAAAAAACGTGATCCTTTTTTCTGCAGCAAAACTGGAAATGCACTGCCACAATGATTGATAATTAAATTGCCGATACATTTAAAGTCACTACTGACTTGGAAAAGTTGAAGCTTCAATTACCGGACAGGTAACATCAATAAAACATTGGCATTATCTGTGTTGGAAGAGTATAAGAGTAACACTTTACAAGTTTGCAGAATATCGGAGTACTTCTTTCTAGTGAGTGACTAGAGGAATACGCTTGTGGGCACATGTCACAGCCGCAAAAGTGTGTCGAACCCAATGAATGACTCATTCCCTGTAGTTTTACTGTACTTGTCTGCGACAAGTTCCTTCTAGTAATGAGGTTTCTCCGCAAAGTAGTGAGAAAAGTTTCTCTCCATTCAATGGATGGATAGACCTAGTCAGGCTTCAATCGTTACCTTATAAGTGTGTTTCATTCCCTTTATGCAGTACCACAATAGGCCACGAAGCTTTAAGACGTTTTTCATTTCTGAAAGAGTTGAAAACATCGCAAGTAAAAGCTAAGAAGGTAAAACTGACATTTTCGCAGATGTGCGGTTTAAGACAATAAAAATTCCGGATGGTTTAAATGAATCGCACTCCATATTCACAAGAATCAAATCAGAAAAGTATTAAAATTCACAGACACCAGCTTATTTGATATTTTCCCTACAGTATTATCAAATGAAAAGACAATATGTTGTCAAACCACTGATTTACTAAAATCTCTGGTACACCACAATAACTACAACAATATCACCTTCAAGCAAGCACTGAAAAATTATAATAATTTTGTTTAAAATAGATTTTACATGAGAGCTGTTTAGTTGATGATGATGACGTGTGGTGAGAATTTTAATACCAAATTCCGATCTTTTCTAATACTTATTTTATTATCATACTCAAATAAATTTCAATTCATTTCAATTATAGTACTTGTACCTTCACTAACTTATTTCCAGCTTGCACAACATAGCTTGAATAACATTTTGAGGAGCTCTCCCTCAAACGTAGAGGAGGGAAAAGAAGAAAAATGATGAGACGTTGTGTATGAAGGCAGTCAAAAATGGATTGAGCTAGTGTATGCTCTGATTCCCATACTATTGATGAATTCCTTCAAGTAGTTCAAACAAAAAAATGAAAGAATTAACTCAACAGAGTAATGTAACAGAATAGTTAACTCAATAATACTGTGGATACTTGAATGTATGAGATGATGAGTATGGGGGAAGGGAAGGAGAGAAAATTCTAAATATGGAATTTAGATGTATGTCGAGTAAAACATTTCCTGTATTAATTTGAAAAGTTATCTAATTTCTCATAAAAATTTCTTCAGATATAGAATATGAATAATAAATTACTCCAAAGCATATGATAACATTTTCAATAGTTATTTTCCGTATACTAATTCTGTTAACGATAAACTACACCATTATATCCTTACTTGTCCGTATCTCCTGATTTGTAAGTACAGTAATAGAATTAATTTAAAATTTGCATTCATACCTTTCCAAGAATGCCAATTTCAGCTGAGGTTAAATCAATATTGAATCATATGCAGTACTCGGAACAATTTTAGCTGTTTTTTTTTTAAAGAAAAATGCTAGCAATTATTGCTGAAGAGAGAAATCTTGTTAGGAAGAAGCACTCGTTTAAGCGACTCTGTATAGGTGCATATGCATAAAGATTGACCAATCAACCAAACTACTCATATGGAAATTCCAAATCATTGTGCATTAATGAAATCGATTAGTGTGGCGATTATGATCATAATAACGGAACTGAATCAAACTGGAAGCCGATCTCAATCCATACTTGGAAATGACCTTGGAATTGGCCAAGTCTTGTTATAAACGAGCACTTATAAAAATAATAATAGCAATCGATTTGTTGCCAAGCAGCGCCCGCCACTTGTCTTTAGCGATCAGGATTATCAAATGAAAATTATAATTATTATAGTGAAAGGGTTTTCCGATTTTCATATTTTCCTACTGCATAACTCTAGCCCACACTACTGTTTTTTAGTAATAATAATAATAATAATAATAATAATCCACTTATTGCACTATATCACGTCATTCATGTTTGAATATTCTTTTGCTTCCCCTTTTCCCTACTTTTCTCACATAGAGATATTATCAGAACCCCTCCCACGTTCAATCAGATACAATTAAAAACATCGTAAACCCCATTGCTCCAGATAACGGAATCACGCCGTATCTACAGAATGAATTACATAAAATGTACCAACAGTAAATGGCCTCTCAGCAAACTGAGCATTAACAATGTTGACAACATTAAGAGCACGTGTTCCTCCAATAGGCGTTGTTGTTTCTACCTCGATAGCATAGTAAGTTTTCATTCAATCAATTATTGCGCCTGAGCACGAGACTCGATTTGATGACGTGTACAGCAGTAATGAACCACAATTTATTGCCGCTCACATTCTCCTCAGTAGTACTAAGACTTTCAAACTAATTGCATTTGATCACAACTATCGACTGAATTATTTCGATTGCTACGTTCTGGATTTCAAGGGAAAAGGCACAAGTTCCACTGCATTGCATGATGGCTAGAATCAATCAATCAATGGACTATCGACACCCCAGTTGACGCCGTTGAAACAGGCATCAATAAATTAGGTACTTACTTGGAAATTACTACTTGAAATGAAACTTATTCACTTTCCTATGGAATCTAGAATTTGGAGTGAAACTAGAGTTGAATTGAATCTAAATAGAATTAATTTCTGTTGCAATAAATGCCATCGTCACATGAAGCAAACATCTCATCTAGCAATGCAGGATTTGTTAGAACTGCTGTCTCTTATTGCCCTTGTATTGGTTGAGAGCCTTAAGACGAAATCTGCAAAAAATCTTAAAAGGGCACTCACTGGAAAAAGATATCGATCTGATCCTCGAGACTTCGAAATCTACCATCATGTCATGACCCTCTTGAATATGCTTAATGATGCATCTCACATCAGGCTTCAGGCTGTCAGGTGTGAATAATATCACCCAAATGCTCTTTAGTAGCATAGATAACACATTTTATAAGCAGCATTGGGCTATTGAATAAGCAGGGCATCCTTAAAAAAATTACTGGTCAAAAAAACTCGAAACCAAAATTTTCGATTGGCCTGCGGTCGACTTAGCACTAATGCTACTTTTTACTGGCATTATGATCGAAATTTCGTTTTCGGTTCCGTTGAAAGTAACGATCTGTTCCCTATACAATTTATAACACTTTATAACACCCAATTTACTATACTCAAACGGACACTCTGCGTGTTACCGTGCGATAATGTTTACTTTTATAACAGTCATTACACATGGAGTACGATCTAATATACGCCCCCAGATGACATTGCCAGCTATGCCGCGTGATATAATAGCTCGAAAACCTATCTGGACTTAATCCAATCGCATTAAACTGGACTCCAAAGTAGCCTTTTACATGCCCCCACAAGTATCTTTCTCGCCATAATACGATTCACTGATTTGTTGGAATATGAAAAGCGTACATTTAAAATCAAGAACACATCGGATAGCCTACAAAATCATAAATATTTCTTGTTATGTTCGTTCGCATTTTGTGAATGAGAGGAGACATTCCAATTTACGACCACTGTCAACCCACATACATGCGCTATTATTATTTTCATACAGCAGAATATTATTATGTATCCTTTAGAGAAAAAGCAGATCTGGAGCAGTCTGTTGCAAGAGATGGAAATTTTTTTGATTTTAAACGATAAAATATAGTATTTCTCCGAACAGACCTGGATTTTTAATCAATATCGCACACAATAAGAGTTGCGAAACGAGATTTACTTTGAGCCACGTGTCTCTTCTACCACCCTAGAAGATTATTGTGTTTATGAAATCAGCTTAAATTTATGATGTGTTGGAAAAACCCCGCTTTGAAGTAGACAGGTACCCACTGATGAAATTCTATGAATGAATACAAATTTGGTTGATGTTATATAACTGAACCAGTTATATCGATCATGAACCACTAAAAAATAATACTCCATTTGAGAAATAGGAAAAAAATCATACATTATCATAACACAATATTTAGCAAGAGTAAAAATTGGAGAAACCGCGAAGAAAAGTGCATAATTTTCAAACTCAAGGTTTGTAGATAGACAAATTAAGATGAAGTTGACATTTTTCACACAAGTCTTGTTTAAGAAATCATCTTGAAATGAAATAGGAGCATTGACGATAATAAGCTTGGTTGAATGAGATTCACTATGTTAAGCATTTTAGTGATGATCAATTATTTATATTTTATCTATGCTTTTCAGTTACAGACTTATAGGCTTAACGGCTCAAAGAGAAGAACACCTCTCCCACAGTTGGGAAGTGTTCACTATGAAATGAAATCATGATACATTATCAATAGACATTTATTGAAATATATTATGTTTCCAATTTGAACCATCTCAATCAAGTCTGAGATACTTTCAAGTGTCTTTCTTTCTTGGTCTAAAATTCCATTCAGCCTACTTCACTAAGAAACTCAATCAATATAATATCAAACAAGAAGACTGGCGGCAGAGAGTGTGTGATTCAAAGAGTATGATACAGATACTTAGAGACGATAGAATGGTTTCTTCAAGCAAAAAATTGAGACAAATTATGCAACTCAGGTATCACTTTGAGAAAGGAATGCAGAGGAAAGGAATGATTATCATCCACACTTCATTCAATTCAAATCCAACAATTTACAACAAGTTTCCGCGAATTGTAGCTAACAATGATAAAAAATACCAGGCGCTTTTACAGGTCTTAATAACAGTAGAATTACAGCGGCATTCAGCACAGGCGTGCTGTATTTAATAACAAATACTTGCGGCGCGTGGAAATAAGTAGATAGAGCACAAAGTTGAGCAGATACACTTCATGTCAAGTTGTTTGATTGACTGACTGATAGACAAACTGCACCAGTTTTAATGGCTCACAATGATTGATTGATTTATGTTAGCAATCAAGTTACTGCAAAGCAACGTGCTTTATTAAGTAATCCAATAATACGGACTTGCAAGATCTAGTCGATATCTCCTTATAGAGCTTGAATAGAAGCTTAGGCGGACGACATGGCCAAAGTTCAAGAAGCCATAAATTTTGTGGTTGTTACAAACTCCCGCTACATAATTTGATCGCTTCCAATGTGAAATGGGAATGGAGTAAAATAATCATGGTAGAATAATATCACGGAAAAGATGGACATTTTCAAACGACAAAATTCAATGTAAATCTCGAACTGACATACTGATATACATGAACTGAACTGATATACATGGAGCACATTGTTTAGAGGAATCTATTACAGCATCATTGACGACCAAAAACTTTCGGAAACGTAGTACTGATAGAGAGGAAAATTCAGAAATTATATCAATGATTACATCGTCATAGAAATATTCACGTTTGAAAATACTTGAATATGTTGGATGAAGAGAGATTACAAAAGATATATTTCAATCCAAATAACCACTTTAAAGTAAAAGTTTAGAGTAAAATTTTCTTGTGGAGACACCATTAATCTTTTTCAAATAAATTATTTTTTCATGACTTGCAACCCGGAAAATCTAGTCAATACTATTGAATAAATAACATTAGTACTATGAAAAATGACAATTGGATGGTATCAATCAATATGAAGTTGTAGTTATTCAACATGAATCTAAATTCTATATGCTTCACTGGTGTTTTATACAATCAATTGATAGGAAAGTACATGCACCAGTAAAAAAAACATTTATTACACGCGCTTGCCCACATTGAATCTGTTTTTAATGAAGATTATTGTAGTATTATCAAGTGACTGTCAGACTGCTTTGGTGAGCGCTTCATTTGTTTTTGCACCAGTAAAATCTTTTTCAAAGCTGATAATTCTTATGAACCAGTATGTTCAGATTCTACCCGATCGAACCGAATTGAGAATTAATCGATTTCCAAGAGTATTTCCCATTTTACTACGCAGCCCATTCACAATGATACTGATAGTCTTCTCGAGTACGTTCTCTTATCTGCAGCCACTCCAAATTTATCTCTGTTGGTTTATTTACGTATTTTCACAAGAGAGGTGCATAACCTATTTTTAAAAACATGATGACTTCAGTTCCACTTCCTTTAGATAACGAATAGCGTTCTTTATTTCGAATAGTGGAGAAACGTTACATCATTATTTCAATAGGATAAACAACATTTCAAAAACTATTCCAAAAATTGCTTATCAGGTTTTGATTCTTACTTCTTATGAATTCTCAATCAAAAACTACATGTCTACAGAAATTGTACAGAAAAACTACATATTCCACAGAAATAAGGATTGAAATTTATGAATTCAACCAGACTAATCCTATTTTTAACTAAAAATTATATTTTTTCTTCATTCAATTTTTAGTTGTACTCCTTCTCAATAGTTTTAGTACATTGATAGTTGGTTCTATCAAAAACAATTTGAAAATCTATAAGGAATATGGATATAAATTTCACTTATTTGATAAGCTTTCTACTCACTTTACTGGTTGGTACGTCTAAAAGATGTGAAGCTACTCAGGGAAGAGTATTTTTCCCACAACCGAAATGGTTTTTTGGTTCCTTCAATTACCTGCAACAATAAATAATTATATTATGCATAAAATTTGAGAGTTGGACTGTCATGGAAGGACACATCAATGTAGGGCTATTTTATACTCATACATTTCATAATATTATGATAAATACTCATAATATTTATAAAATGACAATTAGAATAGAATAGAATATGTTTTATTCATTTAAGTATAAAATATACAATTGGAAACGTCAATCAAGTACAACAATCATAGATGAGACAATAACATGATAAATTATTAACATAATAACATGAAAACATTATCAAACACTCATATCAAATCGCTCATATTCCACTTTAGGAATTAAAAGTATCTTAGAATAGTTCTATTTCATAGTTTTTCATATTGAAAAACTCAAACAGCGAATAGAGGGGATTAACAGTAAGTAGATTTTTCAGTCTAAGTTTGAACTGGTTCAAAGGAATTGATCTCACCGAAAAGGGAAGCTTATTAAATATTTTCATTGAAATTATTCTTGAACTCATCTGGGTTCTCCTCAGCCTGGCATGAGGTATTTCAACGCAGTGTCTATAACGTGTTTTATGATCATGGAAATCCTCTCTACAGAGGAAAGAGTCTAAATTTTTTTCACATTTATAGCCAGTGAATATATAATTAAGCTATAAATTGTCATTATTTTATTCTCTATAAACAATGGTTTACAGTGTTGTAAATGGTTCTTAGTACAAATTACTCATTTCTTCATTGACTCGATGCAGATCTCCTTTCCAAAAAAATATAATTTTTATTTGAAACCAACTCAAAATATAAATAAATAAATTGAAACTTGGAAAAACATTATTACCGTACACATATAAACTTTCCTTTCTTCAATCAAGTTATTTTTTCCTCATAAACAGTACCTGTCCATTCAATATTATACACTAAAACTTATAATTTATCTCATTCTAATTAAAATCTGTGTATAAATTCAACTCAACAATTCACTACGAATTAAATAAACACACTTCAGGTCTAAAAACAGTTGTAAAGTTATTATCCCCATTGGCAATAATGTGTTCCCCGATAAATATTCCTAGTTTACCACTTCCAGTACCAGGTTTATTAGCTCTGTAAAAACCTGGTAGTACCACACTTGGATCGCACTACTCTCAACATTTATGTTTTAGTTCAATATAAAACGAGAAGATTGCTAAGTTTGCGTCGGGCATCAATTTTATCTATTGCAGTCGTGTAGGCTTGTCGTATTGAAATCAATGCAAATGAATCTGTGGAACTTAGGAGATGATTGCATTGCAAGACCGAGCTGAGCTCATCATACTCATACAATCAAGTTGACTTTTTGCAGTTGGAAGTTGTTTGGCTAGTTGCTCCATTCAAATTATTGTGAAATATCAATTTCAATATTTCTTAGATTAGATGAGCAACGTCTGCTGTGTACTCCTGTCCTGTTGGAAGGGTAACCGCTTGAGGCCATAGCTCCTATGAATATAATAACTTTATAAAATCAGTTCCTAGTTGTTCAGGTTCCACCTGAAACTGTTCATTTATCTTTATTTATCACTCAAACAATTTAATTCTAAATTTATCGACACGGTCTATGCTATAAGAACACATGTGAGAATTAAATAAAAGTAAGTATATAGTAATAGAAAGTAATTAATAATACTAAGTACAATTCGATCATTTACTTTTGAAGAAAAAAGAACAAAAGAATTATCAAGTAGCCTACTAGACCAGGAAGATGTAAGGTAATGTATATAACACTAGCAGATGAGAAAAGAGTTAAAGTTCTTTCATCTTGAAAGAATGTAGCTATTGATTGTTGAAAGAAATATGAATATAAATTTGCCTAATTGAACGAAAGGAAGCATTGGATGTAATGAAGAAGAAAAATGACAGAATAGGAAATAGGAAAACCTTTGTAGATTCGTGCCTAATCATGCAGAACATTATCAATGCAAGTTTACTCATTGAATAAGGTTGGTGTACAATAACGTTCAATACATGAATGGCCAATCATCTTTCGGCTGAAGCTTATCTTAAATCGTAATGATGAGAAAGAATGAAGTACGTGGTTGTAGGTGCAAAGAAAAGAAGCAACAAGTGAGAAGAACCTATGAAGAAAAAAGAGCAGCTGTGTTTCTGCCAAAGTCGAACAGCGAGAAATGAAATAAGAAGAGAAAAAGTGCTGGAGATAAAATAAAACAAGATAGTGCACGTACCTGGTTATAGATCTACTGTGTCCTTAACACAAGAATGGCGAGAGGGGTTGGTGGTATCAATAGAATAATAAAGAAGGGGGAATTGTAAGGGTTCAGTGGAATAATAATGGAGATAGGGGAGGGGGAAAAGTGGGAAACACAGATTTTGCGTAGGAAGTTGACGAGAAACATTGCTTTAGTCCTTTTTGCATGATCCCAACCGAATTCCCCACTATACACTGTGTATAGTGAATATCTGTTTATTTCCTTTTCAGTTTCAATGTAAAAACCACGTCAATATTCAATTTTCCCGCCTCGTGCTGTGATTTATCGAAGCAAAATGTAATTATTTTCGTCCATCATTCACTGGATCGAATTGATAAACCCCTCTCCTCCCCCCGTCCATCAGCATCCCATCTAAATTAGCATACCCACTCACAAGTATATCTTCCCTAAGGCAACCAAATATGTATATTATCATATTATCAGAGTCCTGAAACCGTATAACTTTTAGCCGGTAGCTATTCCATCTATATTAACTTCTTAATCGTTCCTCCATTACACACAACACAATATCTATACATCCGGTCTAAATATTTTAGTCGTCTCATAACTTCGTATTATATCTTCGTCTGTCGTGGATGACCATAAAACTATTTCTGGGTTTAAAGTGAATTATTCCAAATGAAACCGCCGCGAAATTTGCATAGTTAGTGGCGTTTGATAACCTGTTATAAATAAAAGTTTACGAGTACATATGCTTCTGTCACTCTAACCACAGAAAACTCTGAGGACATTAGGAAGAGAAATATAGTAGACCCCTTCATCCTAAAATTTCCTTTCATCGATGTCACGCACAGGGTTTGCAAACCCATGTAACACCAACTTTAGTCTCATATTAAGTTTGTACTAAGTAATTTTTCCAATTAAAATTTCTGATTTCTTTGTTATCGTAAATCCAAAAACGTTCCTTGATCTAACACTTTCACCAGTGAGATATCTTAATCGCTATCACAGTATTGTCTTCGAAATTGCATTCGTATAACGTTATTAATTTATATGAGTATCTTCTTACCGGTAAATTAGGAAAATGTAACTTTTTCAATACTTGAAACACACATCACCCTTCAGCATAAAAATAAGTATTCAGAGTGATGAAGAAAATAGGATGGAATAAACAATACAGTCAATTGTGAAAATGTAAATTGTTTACAATTTACAAAAAAGGTTCCTATTTCCCACTGTTTGAAAAAAGTACAACATACTTTTGATGAAACACAAACTGAATCAACGAAGTGAAACAGGCATTGGTGGTAAATCCAGCTGAATCACTCCGAACATAATCTGCGGTTGACGGTGTTCGCCTCTAATTGGTTAACGTGCCGTAAAAAATTCCCAACATTTAATCATAAATTTATACATCGGCTGCAATCGTGCTCTTTGATATATCGCGGCGGTAACCGCCAGCTAACATCTGTTGGTACAACGCTGTAGACCGCAATAGTCTGCTGCCCAGAGCTAACATAACCGAAGAAGACGAGGAAGAAGGAAGAAATAAAGGATGAGAGGAAGAGAGAAAGGAAAACGGAGGAGGAGGAGGTTGAAATAGAATTTGAGAATATGATGAGGAGGGGAAGCGTTAATGTTTATTTTGCATGGAACCGCAAGATGTGGAAGAGATAGCCGTGTACACACTAGCCCACAAGGAGAGACGTTGAAGAGCCTCTTCTTTGGACGATTTAAATACAGAACGAATAGGAGGTGACTCATTCATTAACATTTTTTGGTAACTTTTCAAAGCAGTAGATGGTAGATATTCGGAAAGTGTATTCTAATACGAATTAAATAGTACTAATACCATTACCTCAGTATAGAGTACCTCAATGTAGTAAAATAATAATTATATTCTGAGATATTTTGAAATCATCTGAGTTCAATCAGTATTTTCGAACGAACATGAAAGATGTAGAACAGTCCTCAGTATCATCACTTTTCCTATTCATTATATAAATCAAGAATAAGATAAGTACTTTTATCCTTAGTAAAATCCTTAGATCCTTACTATGAATCCTTACATCCATATTTTATCCTTAGAAGTTAGTACATAGAAAAAAGGAACAGATAACCATCCATGTTGGTTCGAGTAAAGAAAATAAATAATACTATAATGTGAAACAGAGTAATATTGTCTTCATTATTTTCAAGACCTGACGGTATAAATCGAGAGATAGGAGATCTCCTATCCCATACCAATTGTATTAAACAAGAAAAATTATTGATCATGCAGAATACTTTTTCAGATCATTGGTGTGGTTGTGATTCATAATCAAAACAATATCAATGTTTGAACTGAATCAAAAAAATATTACAGATATTTTCGACCTAATTCAATTTATAAATTCATTGACAATTACACTGGGTAGGAAAAAATTTCTGTAGGATTAATTTCATGCCAGAGAGAAAACTTTTGAGTTAACAATTAATAAATGAGTAAGATTCAACAGAGACCAATGAAATGTCAATTATCGGGTTACTCATCGAAGGTTCGATTCACTAGAATCAGAAATTTGCGTCAGATATTTGGCAGCTAAAATTTGTGCTGTCCTCAGACAGGACCGTTTATTTTACATTCCAGCCGTGTCCTAATAGAGCTACTTATCTGATAGAATCTCGCAGTTGGCCCGCATTGAAATGGGGTATCCGGCTCTCCAGCTTCGAACAAAATCATTGGCGCACCGCTTTTAGGCATGCATAAATCTCCCAAATAATCTCCTTAACGCAGCCAACAACCCAATCCAAAGTTATTAAAAATCGATTTACAAGCGATACTAATAAAATATCAATTTTACAGTCAAACTCCGATTCCTGTTGGGCCGCGCGGTATCGAATAAAATAAAAAAGACAACAATTCTGTAAGAAAAAGAGTTGGCTTCTTATTTAATTGGCTCACTTCTAGCATCTTAATTGGAATAAATTATTGCAAAACTATATAGAAGACAGCGGAATCTTTGAAACGACCAACTCTCACCTTTGCAGTGATTTGGAGAAACAACATAAAATCGGGAATAAGTTGTTCAACTGGAGAAGAAAATACTCTGCATCCGATTTGGTTGGGTTCTGTTTTCTAATTATCCTCTCAAATCAATACAATCATGATGGAATTGACAACTAATCAACATTATAATACCTACACTTATTTTAGTATGCTTTAATATCTGGGTATATCTCAAAGGTTTCATCAAAAGTGTGTTATGTAGATTTAATGAGTTGGAAAGTTATAGAGATGATTTATAGACGTTCCACAAATTTGATTTTTTCCCACGAAAAATGTTATCTCTGTGTAACCTTCTTTATCCATGAGTAATCCTACGCATGTCATCTATTTTACTGGATGAAAAGCCTGAGTTATTATTAGAATGTAATATTTATATAGACAATTTTTATGACATTTGTGCGTATCTCTCCTATATTTTAGATAATCAATCTTGTATTGAAAATATGATTCAATGGAAACGATATGAATACAAATGACAGTCGATGAGAAGCGATAATTCTAGGATTTTATTTCTCATTTGGAGAATAAATCTTCAATGTCAGTCATATTTTCATATAACGTTACAAGAACTTCAATCCAGCTTAAAAGGATTTAATTCCAGCTATGCGATTATTATAGACGTCTAAGGTTTCTGCTTATTATTGAAAACTGCATTTCAATCTTAGTTAAATGCACCGTATCGAGAAGAAACAATAGTTTTTGTGAGTAAAATCGTTAGAAAAGTTCAGAAAACTAACCATCTTATTCAGTTCTCTAATAATGAGGCCAATCTCTTCTGTCTAGATGTCTGCTTTTATATTGAATGTATGTATTTTATGTATTGAATATAATTTCCAATTTTGGAGCATGTGCAAGCACATAATATGTGAGAAAGCCACATTATGAATAGACTGATTATATAGAGACTGGTTCTATTTCAAAACAATGAGTGCTCATAATCAATTTGATTGAGAACCTTAGTTAGTAAGCTCTTCTACTCATCAATTAAATATTTATGAAGTCAGACAGTTTTTGGTTATCCTGTTTTCTCGCTTATTCTCGAAACCAATTTCATTAGAAAAGCATTTTTTCAAACTATTGTACATAAATTCCTAAACACGTCCTAATGATCGTGATAATATCTTACCCTTCCAAACAATAATTCGCTTCAGAGATTGATAAAAGTAAGTTTTCGGTTGAGAGGTAAACGAAGACAACCCTCCAAGTTTAGAGAACAACACCTCCTAACCTCACACTATACAAGCATAGAGAACAACAGTCATATGAATAAAATTCTTATATAATATAATAATGAATTAGATTTTACATGATAGTAGTGTGGGAGTAATTTTCTAGCATAAAAAGTGCCCCATAATCTAAATGCCAACTAGCTTCCCGGATGTCCCCAGTAATGAATTCACCAGTAAATCAAAAGTACGTTTGAAGAACTCAAGCATTACACGTTTCATGAGTTTTCCAATGCCAAGTCAGTCGATCAGGAAAGACACAGTAATCTCTCAACAGCATAAACATTATTTACTGCTCACCTGAGATTTATCGCTTTAAAATGGCGGCTTAGCTATTGTCATTGCAAGAGTTGTAGGCCGCTGCAAGATGCCAGATTGTCGCAGAACAAATCAAATTATTGCATTTCTCTCCCTCTCACTCCCTGTTTGTCTCCCTCTCTCTCACACACACTCGTCACTCCATTCAACTCTTCGTGGCTAATTCAGGAAGTGCGTGGATAATTCAATAAAATACACTCAATTAAGTTGATATAAATCATACCTTCATCTGACAATAGAGGCCTGCTACATACCGTAATTTCAACAACTTCTATATTAGAGTTCTATGATATAGACAGAAAAGTACGAGTGTATATTTTTATCGAGTTCCTTCAGCTATTTCCATTCATAACTCACAACCAAATGTGCTTCAACTCCCTACGTTTCTCAATAAACAACTTCAGAAATTATTTGGATGTGAATCAATCTTATCAATATAATCAGTCATGTCCACTAAATTATCTCCTATTTAATTATTTGTGTGAGGTAGAAAGGATTAAAAGCACGCAAACAAATTTGGAAAAAGTGGGATATTATATTAAATTCCGGTATCAGTACAATGTCTCATACAATATATCCCAAATATGATACAATTGAGATAAGAATGAATGTGACGAAAATGTTATTAAGTAAATTAAACTAGTGCAGGAAATATACAATAGAAAATATAGTAGTATCTGGAAAAGTATGAGATCAACTTGTATGTAATCCAAATTTACAAATTTTCTCTTGAAAAACTTGTATTGCTGTTGTTTAAACTTTTCTTGTATTTTTCTATAGTTTCCCAAAATTTTCATCTGCACACCTCTCATTTAATCGATTGTTTACTGAAAATTAAAAACATGAAAGAAAATAATCGAAAATACAATCAATGTTGAAGCCAACGCCAAAACTTGAGACATTGAAGAAGAAAATTAAACCCAGGAGGTTGTTATTATATGAAGGTGATGAAGTCCACACGTGATCAAATGCTAATGGAAACGAAATATCAAAAAAATATTTTTGAATCTGCGGTTACGTTTCACTCAGCATTGCATGGAAGCCTTTCAAGTATTCAAATATCCCATTTCTCTGGCATGATCCTGTTGTCAAATGACAGAGGCGCCTATGGGTGGCTAACTGAAACAAAATTGAGATATGTGGCAATGTTTGAATCCAACTCAGAAAATATCACATCTGCAGAAGCAGGAAAGACAAGAACACAATATGAAACATTGATCTTCTCCCAGTTGACTTTTTCCTTCGGCACTGGATGTAGTAGAGAAGTATTGTGTTACATTTTTAAGCTTTCTCGAGATCAAACTTGTAGAGAAGCCGACACTAGGCTCGTATGTCGCAGTAGAAAAAACCATGAATCTCATCAGCTTCTCAATTTCATTCAGTATCATAACACCTGGAAGAAAACCAAGTAGCTAACAAGACTTGAATGATCAAGCAATATCTAAATCACCATCGTCCATTTTGGTATCCATTGAGAATAATTCACAAGAAAACTCTCACTTCACATTATATTCAAATCAAGTTTTCTCTCCTTTTCTCATAGTCCTCATTTTCCCGAAAAAAATACTTTGAAGCATACAATAGTTTAGGATTTTCTACAAATGCGAGGTAAGAGGGTTGTAGATGTCGGCTATTCCTCTACAAACTACATTGTAATCATAATGAGGCCTACGCTTCCCCAAGATTTTCGTATTAAATTGCTATAATTGAATTTTTAGAAAAGAAGAAATATTCGCAAGCAACAAATAAACCAACAAAAGTTTGGACAATTTTCTTTGAATTGAGAAGTAGAGAGGAGCTTTCAGGTTGGCATTCTACTTTCATTAATTAAGTCAAATAATTGAAAAGGTTGGTATCCAATGATTGTCTAAAGTTTGAATTGATAGAAATGAACACTATTAATTTCTACATTTATTACAAAAAATATATAGTACAGTAAGAGCCGTTTCATTGATGTGAGAAGTGATTCAAGACTCGAAAGCTATTGCTAAAGCTTTTAAATACTATTTACTACTTAGATCATAAACTAAGACTTTATGTTTAGCTCTACTTCCTGACTCGTTTGATCCAAACTATAACGATATCAATTATTCTAATACTATTGTAATCCAATGACAGCCGAAATTTCATTTACAATTTTCAGCTCCTCGCAAGCGAAAGCGCCAGCAATTTTGAACGTGTGTGGCAAAAAACGAGAAGATAAAGAAAAGATTAGTGGAGAAACGTGATAGAGCAATTAAGATTAACATCCTTTTGTTTACTGATCTGCTTTATTCGTTTTCATCGAAGTTCAACCAGATAGTTACGGTTATATAGTTATTGTTATAGGCGGAGCACGAGAAAATAATGTAAAATATTCGCTCTACACTATTTTACCTGGTGGTATAGATCAGATTCTTGTTCTTGAAAATATAATGTTCCACATAAACCATTCAGTCGATAGCTTGAGCACTCGAGGCAAGTATTGTGCAAGTAAATAACATATATATTTGTTGGGTGAATAATTTTTTTCTCGACATTTTCCACAAACATAATTGCATGATTTATAGGTTATTGAAGAGTTTTGCCGACATTGGAGAGCCTTACTTGTTGCTAACATCTTCCAATCGATCTTGTTATAAGAAAATAATTATTCAACAAAATCATCTACGCAACAGCATAAACTAAGTACTTCATCTTGCTTACTTAATATTGTGTAATTTGTGGAATTAAGTATAACACCATAAAATATCGATGAAGTAGCACAAGTTAAAAAATAATCAGGAATGCATTTTGTATGAGTAATAAATATCGATTAAGTAGGCCTAACACGAGTTGAAAATAATCATAAATGCATTTTTTATGAGTAATAACTGGGCAAATGAGGAAAATTGCATCAATATGACAATGTGATCACTACTGATAAGTATGTGTGATGAGAGAATAAATATAGAATTCTATATTGAATCATTTCTTTTTTTTCGATTCAATTCTTTATTTCAAAAAACAAATTCTTTACAAAAATAAAAATATTCAGTACATTAATACAATGGTAAATAATACATAATACATTAATACATACGTTTATAGGAAATAAGTATTTCCCCACGTAGACTATAGATCCGTGGGTGGGGAAAGAGTAAACGTATAGTAGGCCTAGAAAATTTTCATATTTCGATTTTTTTTCATTAATATTAGGTACGAGAAAAATTTAAGCTAGCAATAATAAGGAAAAAACCTTTACAAATTTTGCTGAAAACGTTTCAACAACTTTTTAAACGTTTTAAGGCTACAAACAATGTAACAGGTACTTTAATGGTCTCCAGAGAACTGGGTATAAAGAAATATATTCAGAGTGAAGCTCTTTATCAATAAAAAATATTATACTGTATATTGAGACTCACAACAACTGACTCACAGAACTTTGAGACAACAACTACTTGACTAACTTGGGGGAGAGTAGCCAATCTAAATTGAAGCGCATACTAAAAATAAGTCTACTTGGTGAGAGAAAAATCAGTGGCGGACGTAAATTGAGAGCGATTTCAAACTGCTTTTTTCCCAATCTTGCTCCCCTCACTGGCGGCTCGTGCCCACGAAACTGGTGAAGTGCTCTACTGTGCGAGCACTTCACCTGTTTCGTGGGTACGAGCCGCCAGTGATCCCCTACGATTTGAATTTGACATGGGATATGATATGGGACAAAGGTTCAGACTGATTATATATAGTTTTACAATCGTATATACTAAATTAACTTTACACTAAAATGCGCTCGAATGTCGTAGATTCCATAGATTCCCGTAGAATCCACTCTCATGGATTCTCATCCTCATAGAATCACATAGATCTCTAGAAATTTGAATATGGAACAGATCCAGTAGGAGCGTCCCTATTTCATAACACTCAACGCTGTTTCAGTACGAATCCAGCCTGATAAATCTTTTCTTTGTTCTATCTCCAAATACTAGTTTTTTCACAACAAAATGACATTCTTATCGCTCTTTCAGGCCTATGCTAGGACGATCATTCACTAGTGTTGACTAATAGGTGAATCCCACGTTGAGATAACTGTGTTTATTCGGGCATAAAAAACTAGCGAAGCAAGATTCTTGGATGCACTTGAGTAAGTGATGTACACAGGAACTAATATTCAGTCACTATATATAGGAATATTCTGTAATGACATAGAGATAAACTATTTCGGATACGTGCGTACTATTTGGCCAAGAGAATTTTTAAATCCATGTGTAGGAGAACTTTTGGAACCTATGTACAATACGCTCATTTTAAACGATGTCGCTATCTCATTGATAAGAGAAAAGTGAGTAAGAATGTGAGCATACTGTTTGTAAGTATGAAGGGGAATTATTGAAGGATGTAGGTGATATTAGTTTATGAGAAGGAAAACGTCACCTACAATCTGTATATTCATCATACTTAAATATTGATTTACCAATTGAATAAATGGTGAAAAAAGCACTGGGAGTAATAAGACATGGATCGATTGTTTACTCAGTTATTGAAAAAAGTTCAACTGATAAACAAGCAAATAACCTGCGACAAGTTACTACTTAGTGATAAATATGTTCTTAAAGTATTGGAATAATGTGAGATATGAAGTTACAATTGATAAACTGTCACACTCACTCACAAGCCACAATGATTCAAGGAAATAGTTGTTCTTAGAAAAGTTTATGGATTTTTTTGGGTTCAGCCAAGAAGTTGTGACTCAAGTAATCTCACCTTAATGAGATATTCTATAAGTTAGATGACAACATAATCTGAGTTTCAAGTACGAAAGTGTTCTACTGAGGGTTATTATACTTACAGGTGATATTCATACTATGTATTCCATGTATTTCATGATGTATGCGATTCAGCATTAGGAATGACCAATAATCTTTCCTCAATAACAAAATTCAGATATTCATTCCCAATCTTTCAAGTATCATTAGAAAAGCCGTCTTATTTTTTGTTATAGAAGAGAGGAACTAGCTCCTTGAGAGAAACTATCCTCAAATATAGCATATATTTTGTATGATTGCATTTTAATGAGTTTAAATTTGAATCAGGTTTTATCAAAATCCATTTCATCAATTCTCATCCTATTCTAAAAGGTAACCTTTTTTCTTTATTATGGAATTAAAATCTGATCTTATAAACTGCTTTATTATTGCTTTTCATGCTCCACAAATAGTGCGCTCAAATGCAAATGCATTTCCAGTCCAGTTTCATAATTTATGAATCATGCTACAATAAAGCCGACAGAGATCCTTCTTTAGAGAAATCGAGAGTGTTTGTAAGCCATAGTTTCACTGATAGAGCTAGCAATTCCCATTGAAGTCAACTCCATAAATTGGTGTAGTGTATGCATTCAAAGTAAATCTTTTCAAGTTACAGAGTCATTAAGTGGAAGAAAGCAATGTTAACTACCACAACATTCAAATCCGCATTTTAAATAAATTGAAACTAAACTACTATCCTTGGTTGAAACAGTTCTACCGGATTATACGCACACCAGTAGCGACATTTTCTGAAATAGCAAATACTAACCATAAAATTCAATTTTTCGCATTAAGCTCACGTTGAAATAATAGCGAGTACCTGATAGTTGTACAGCTTGGAAGCAGAGTGCTTAAAATGTCGTCCTATAAACATTCGCCTTTCTTTTACGAGATACGATACGAGACAAATGGAAACATAAAATACTCCAACAAGATCTGTATTAGATCTGTAACACTGGGGTAGAGTGTTGTTTGCCTTGTTCCAATCTACACCACTAATCTTCTATTCAATAATACCCCTCGAGCTTGTAAAACAACTTGAGTTTTTCTATTTCCAGTAAGAAATGGATGGAAAAGATAGATACCAAACAGCTGGCAGATCAAGACCTGGATTTTCAGAAGTTTCCTGAAGGCAGGAACCCTTTATTCTCCGGTCCCAAATCAATAATGAATGGTGTAACGATATACGAAAATCTTTATAATACCCATAAACTACATCTAAGTAACGATACACGCATGGTGGCTATCGTTAAATAAATATAACGGATATCTCAATAGCGTATCTTTTTTGAGGCATGTCTTCATCGCGATTGGTAACTCTAATCTATAACTCTTTTTTAGTGACCAATATCAGATCACAGGCGAGTTTCAGTATGCACTCGATCACTTGATCAAACTATAGGGGTGAATTTAAACTTGTAATTTGGTGGTGAACCATTTTTAATTTCGGCAAGCTGATAAGACTAAATTTACTGGGGAAACAATGTGGTAGATTGTTCGAGGTAGATCCTAGGCCCTAAGCAGTTTCATGACAATAATAATCATTAGGTTTTTAAAAACGATCGTGACTTCCTGTCATTTCATATGAGAAATTCCGTCTTCACATGGAAGTAGAGTAAGATAAGTAGTTGTGGAGGTGATATTGTAGTAGGTATCCATACCAAGATAAATGAGTCAAGTAGTAAAATGTGAGACACTAACAATGCTCATTAAAATGCGTATTCTTGTAGCCTACTTATTGTACTAGGATAAGTTCACTTATGCTGATAAACATTGCAGATACCTATTTCAACTTTGTAACCTCAGATTCTATTGTCTTCCAAGAATTTAATCAAGTTGTATCAATGGCCAATACATTATTATATCAAATTTCTTCTGCACAATTTACGGTGAGTTTAATGTATAGGTATAATGTATACTCCTTTTTGGGAAAATTCTGCACCAGCTAGGAAAAGATTAAGGAGAGTACCTGTAGTTTCTCCATTCGGCAGACATAGAAACTTTCAAAAACTATACCATGCGACCCAAAATCACCAATTTGCAGAATAGGAATGACTCATCCAAACGGAATTTTCCATCTTCAAATGATGCCGATTATTTAGAAAGCACGTGCCAATTCAACTATTTCTCACGGGGGTAACTTGAGGCACCGGGACATCTGAAGACCCTTGGGCACAGCCACAAAGTCACAGGTTTCAGGATGCTATATTGGCGCAAAAAACATGTATAATCTCACATGTTTAGCGGAAAGTTGTCGTGTCAGTAACGCAAATTGGCCGGAGAAAAGCCGACAGAAGTTGCACCTTCCACGAACCCATGACCGCCAGTATGAACAGAGAAACGGAGAGCAATCCCCAGAGTGCAGAAAAGCAAGACAAAGAGCGAATGTCAGGGTTCTTGTGCCATGTCAAAACACGCCGACGTTCGTTCAATGATGAAGATAAATAGTGTTTTTTCTGTGCCTGGCGGCACAAAATGCGTTCAGATTTTTTTCTGAAATTCTTTTCTACTTGTCGATGAATAATTGGTGATATTGCAATTCCTCTACGTATTTCAAGAATATTTTCAGCTAACACGTGAGTCTCTTGTAATCATGAGAAGTATAGAGAGTTGCTGTGAAGAAGAAATCCATGAAATAATATTTTGGGTTTCGTTATTAAAGGGAGAATAATTGAGAAACTTGATGGGTAAGTGAACCAAATCTATGGAGGATCAAATCTCAAAAGATGTTGAAAATCTCTTTAATATATGGTCAACATGTTTTGTTTTAAGTGATCATTCACTTAATCTGTATCATGATTAGAATTGAATTGGCTGTAGCATTAATAAATCATTTGAAATCATTTATGAAGCTGAGCTAATGAACTATTATCAATCTCTGACAAAGCAGGAATACTTTTTAGTGCTAGTTTTTCGGTCGTCTAGGTTTTGAATTGTTCATTTGTGATTTACAATTCAATATTCATCGCAAATTATCAAGTGATATTCACTAGTAAACGCAGTCACATATTAGATTTTCACTATTAAGTCTATATTTCAAGCCAAGTTCTACTCACGGTTCTTAAATTTATTCAGTAGGTCACTCAAGTACAGGATGATCGTTTCCATACCTGCAAAACAGAGAAAATGGATTTTATCAAAGAACATAGCATTCAATTGCATGCCAATTCCATGCCTTCATTAATAATTGAAATTCATCTATGATTGATCATCAACCATTAAAGTTTTGAATTATCAAAACCAAGAAATTCAAAATGTTGTTTCAACACCAAATTTAAACTGCTTGAGCGAATAAATTTACTGCAACGAATCTGAGGAATTGAATGAGTTTTGTGACCAGAGAGAATATAAGTTGGTATCAGTCTTATTTTGTCAAATTTAAAGTGATGATTCCCAATAAAGACAAATATAAATTCCATTAATAATGATCATGGCAAATATCCCATATTCGGTTCTGTACTATGGTACTACCATAGACCTCTACCTCTGTCTAAAATTTACTAAGATCCTTTTTGGTATTACCAGCTATAATAAGGAAATCCACTAGGATCAATTTTAATTTTAATATTGTGTAGTAGACCTATGTTATAATCTATGTAGCTCAATATAGAGTGATAGTAAATGGAGCTAAGAGTAGGACAATGGAACGGAAGAGTAGTCGATAACAGTGGCCGTGTTTGTGTTATTCATTTAGAAAAATAGGAAACATCCACAACATCTTTAATCATTATTGCTAAACAATAAATTCTCCAGCTAACGCTAAATTTCATCCCTTGAGAACCAGCCACAGATCACAGACACATGTGAAGCAGTTCACAATGACCCCATCTTGTACTAATACCGCATTTCCGATGTGACGGACTTAATGAAGTTCCAGCTCTTTTAACGGTAACTGGACATAGCTACTGGGGACTTTCTCCTCATAAAAACATCCAAGAATAGAGGGACAGACCGACCGATTCAGCTTACTTGGTACAAACACTGCCCCGAGTCAAGACGACAAACAACGACAACGACTTTTTCATTTTCTTCGTACGTGATTGCTCGCTCCCTGTGAGAGAGAGCTTGAGATGCTACGCTACGCACCGCAGTCAAGTCACTTTTCAAGTCTGGAAGCGAAGTCCGCGTCAAGTGCATTCGCTATTAAATACCGTCTGTACTAGCGCAATATAGCTATTGTCTTTGAACTACTCAACTACAGTAGAGTATTTCATTCCCAGTAAGGCAGTCGACTGTATCAATGTTACCTAAAGCCTAGATAGAGGTGATCTATTATACAAATTATTAAATCAGAAATCTTTCAAAAAAATCCACGAAAGTCGATCGTTGTGGAATAAAAACAATATATACAAAAAACGTTTTTTGAAAACTAGGACTTGTATTGGTACAGTTGTAAAAGTTGTCAGTATCACTTCTAGAAAGCAACATGTGTTTCTTTTCTAATTTTTCTTCCTATTCTTTTTTCTCTCCTTCTTTATCACTCATCCAACTTCATCCACTTTTTCCACTGTTCACAACTACTGGTCGCATTCAACTTTGATATTCGATTGCTTATTGTGGACTCATAAACCTCAACAATACTTTTACCGTCTATTCTTTACTGCACAGCTCACTGAGAGTAGAGTCATAATATTGAAAGAAATTAGTGGAGTTGGTATCACCATTGAGATTTATTTTGTAATTTTACATTCACTTGAAAATGTCTATGTAATATAAGATATTCCTTTGAAGAATATTATGAGTATTTTTCTCTTGCGAATAGATGTTCTTCTGTTGGATGTTTCCAAAATGAGTATATTTTAAAAATCTGGTTCTTACTTATAGAGTTCCACTTTCTTGTATTATATATTATAACATTACGTTTTGTCAGAGATCGCGAAACCGTTAGCGAATAATAGAAACATTAATAATTCGTGTTTGATTGAATATCAAATTCAATAACACAAGGAGAAGAAATAAAGGCAGAATAGTTTTATGAAAGAATAATTCATTCGAAGCCGCTAAAGTTTGAAGGATGAGGGTAGGCTACCAGCTCATCACTCAATTACGGTATATTACAATAGAGTAGGCCTAATAATAGCAGACAGATCATATTCGCAATTCTAAAATACGCTCCTATTTAGCTTGCAGGATGAAGGTAGGCTACCCGTAACATTCAGTTCAATTAAAAACATAACTATCTTCACTCTATATTAATATATAGATATAAATATCTATAAATATCCCCATACTCTCAACGAAAACTATTTTATTCTCAAAGCAGAATGTTTCAGGAATGAAATTTTAGTTCATAGACTGATGAGAAATTCCTCAACATCAAGATCAATCTATCATATTACGCTTCCAAAGATCATGGAATGAATCCCGGTTCTATCTCTATAAAAAGGAAAATTTTGTTCCGGTCTTTTCATAATAGAAAATATTTCTTTGAATGGATTTTGAAATATTCATGCAGTTGAATCAACAAATATTTGAAATTCAATTTCCTCAAGAATCCATGATAATGATTTGAACTGGAAATAAATTAACTGAGATAAACTTAACGTCTATGTATGTACGTAATGTAGGCTTTATCCTGATGGCTTCCTCAATATTTTCCGGTGGAACTATAGCATTTTAGCTTCATTTCCTCAATTTTTTTGTATTAACTATATCAATTCAGATTACTTCTAATTTTCATAAAATATTTTTTACAATACTATCTGAACTATTATTACGAGTTTAGAATGGAATTTAATATTGAATTGTAATATTATACCGAGTAGACTAAATCAATTATTATAATTCAAAAGTTCTGAATCGATTGCTGAATGACCCACCTACGCGGTGGCGGCAACCTAGCAAGCGTGACGAGACAATAATTACTTTATCGAGACTATAAAGTCAACGCGAAGAATACGCAATACTCAACCACGTAATACGTTACAATAATAATTTTCAAAATCACGTTCCTATGAATGGAATGTTAAGTAAAATTGCATGTCCCCGCTGCTCTGTGTTCTAATTCGCTTTCAAAACCGGCTGAAATACGGGCGATTGGAGGGAGGGGAGAGGAGGAAAGGAAGTAGATATTATAAGACAAGGAAAGAGAGTAAAGGAAAAACGCCGAACGGGGAAATAGTTTGATAGACTAATGGAATCGCATGTAATGGAAGAAAGGTCAAGAATGATTGTGGCTCTATGGCAGCCAAAGCCTTACTAACTGACTGACACAGCTATTGTACCAACAATACGCTATAGGTATAGAAAATCGACAATGTAATGGTTATGGGGCACTCACGTTACAATTCCGCTACTTAAAACAAATGGAGATAATGAGAGCAAAAAGCGTTGAAATTTAGGGTTAATTCACTCTTGACTTCACTTGGAGATGGATATTCTTCTAAGCTTAGGCTTGCTTTGTTTATTTCCTGACGTGGCGAAGCTTGAACAATAACGTCCACTATACTACCACAATCAGTGAAAATACAACTAAACCAATGAAAATACTACTTAAACAGTGAAAATATTACTAGATCAGTGGAAATATATCTCATGAATCTGATTATAACTTGAAGCTATGAGCGATCAAGGCTAGATTACTTGTCATTGAATCAAATTATCAAGACACTCTCCATCCTTTTGAAAATCATTTCTATTACAATTACAAATTGAAACCCGTGATTGGAGATCATATTCACACCTGGAAAAAACTAAATCTGGATTTAAAAAAAACGTCAAATATTTAAATCCTGAGATAATGTACCAGTATCTCATTATCAACTAAATCATCTCCATCGTTCAAAATTCCACACTGAAACCGAGTAAAAAATGAAAAGACCGAAATCTTGACTCATCCTAAATTGTTAGACTATTTTGATTGGATTTAGCAGCGCGTATTCCATACCAACGAAACTAATGTGCTTCTTGTATTAGAAGTTGTCTGGCGTACCATGCAATTAAATTTCTTTCGGACAGAAAACCGGCATTCGAAACAAGTAAAAAATGTGTTTTTTTCGTTTTGACTTGCAGAAACGTTAAAACTCAACAACCGAATTAATTGCTTCTCTTTTAATACAACATATCCACGTGTGCTGCTACTAAACCCTGGAATCTGATGAATTATTATCGTTTACAACTGTCTGAAAAATAACAGATTCTGGAGCCTCATTAGTACGTGATTCTCTCTATAAATTGACGCTCAATTAAATTTAAATTGTTCTTTAACTGGTTGGACGATATCTGCTTGAACTTGAATCGCTGTTTTATTATTCGTTGATTGATGTTGTACATTTGTACAAGCCTCAATGTAAAATTGCAAAGAGAATCGCTATCCTTGTTTTATTACGGTAGACTCCAAGAAAGCGTACTTTTATCATAATTATGAGCCTACCCTAAGTATCAAGCCTATACCCTACCTATACAAAGTTAACTTAACACACGTTCAGATCAATTTTTTACCCCATACATTGTGAAAGTGGACATTGTGGATAGACATATAACCTACATCTTAAACCTTCATCATCATCATCATTCATCATCACTCATTCATCCTTTGCTTAAAATACTTGGAAACCAAGTCGCAATTGTAAAGAAAGAATAAAGAATCATCACTCTTAATTTCTAATTACACTTCTCACAATAATATAACTCAGCTATCTCCCTTACCTAGCTACCGTGAGGTATACAAAATTCTATGATTTTTTTCATAGAAATCACATTCCAACTACCACGGAGGAACAAGGTTCGACTTTCGATCTGGGCTAGTTATAATTGTAGTGAAAAAATAATGATTCTTCAAACCCTAGAAATCATTTATAAAGAAAATAAACCTAAATTTCCCACACTCACAATTTATCATTTCAATTGAATCCACCCTAACAAACCATTTCTTTCGAAGGGTAACATTTAATCATGTCTTTGAAAGGAGTAATTTTTAAAAGAAGTGTTTTACAGCACATCCATCGAGATTGACCAACAATATCCTAATGAATCAATTGCGATGTCGAATGCACGAATACCTAGACCCTGCATAGTACTAGACATAGATATTTTGAACATACAATACATATTTATTCCGCATCAAAAATATATATATATCAAGTTCAAAGTATATACACATTGATATACGTTATCACTTCTGGATACAGGTATACTTGTGTGTAGTAAGCAGAGCATTTCGGGCTTATCTTGACCCAGATTGGTGTCATGTCGTGACTGGGCTAACAGTAGCCCCCTGTCTAGTGCGCATGCGCCAACTGAGTCGGTACACAGCAAAGGGTTGTTACAACACACTCTTAATTCCCTGATTTACCATTGTCTTGCTCTTGTTCCTCCAACACAATAATCAAAACAACAACTAATGCACCCTTCCTTAGGTAATGACTCCCCCGCAACAACTACTATACCTATAGTTTACAGTCTATACGACATTTGATAAATATATAGTGCGCCAAGTAGAGGTTGCGTTAATTTATAGTGCCGGCAGAATGAATGAACCAACGCTATTTACAGCCCATAAGCCGTCGCTGAACTTTGTACCGGTGCTGTTTTTAAATTGCGCGCGCTCTCCCTAATGAGATCGTTGTCATGGCAACCGCCCCGACTGGAATGTCGCCTGCCATTGTTTACAATATTTGCGTGCAGTTTTCGACGCTATTTAGCATATTTTAATGGTGTAGTTTCAAGTTGATGGCGTTGAACCCCACTGGTTTTAGTTATGTATTGCCTTGGTGGTATCTCAGAAGCAACTAAGAAATTCACTTCCTAGTATCACATTGAACAATATGAAATTTTCAGAGAGAATGGAATCTCAAACGATTCCATGTAAGAGAGAAGGAATTTTCTTCAATGATATTTTCACTCTTTTCCTGATTGAACGATAGAGTTTCAAATAAATTATTCCTCAGTTGCCCAAGTGGGCCCAATTTCACTAAGCAATGTAAAGTTTGAAATGTACCACGTGAATACTTGGGAAGTTTAGGAAATCTGGCAAGACGAGGTGCCTTAGGGGGCTCCCTTGCCAAAAATATAATAAGTATCCTAGAATGATGCATTAATTCATGAATTCCGGTGTAAAAGAAAAAATATCATAGATCTATCCTATAATAGATTAAAATTATGATGAACCATCGTAAATAAAGAAATGAATTAGAAGTTGTTAGAGGTTGAAAAGTTGAGACGTTTAAAAGACGTTTATGAAGATATTCATAAGGAGTCGAATATAAAAATTAGGCAGGCATAGATTTCAAAGGCTAATCTTTACATAGGTATTCATAAAAAGGTCAATTAACGAAGATTATAAAAGTATGAAAAATAAATTTCATTGTTTTTCATTAATGGAAATAATCTCTATTCCATCTCAATTGAACTGTCAATCATCTCTTATATTTCTCATCGGATCCATCAAACTGTCAATCATCCATCAGCTGGCGTCTGTGATGACACAGCCAGACAGCGATCTAATGTTGTTAAGACAACAAACGAATGTTGTCAGGACAACACTCACCGAGTTGCAGACTATGTGGCGAATTTCAAAATAATTCATTCGCAGTTGAACTGCTTGTACTGTATTATCATTTGAAGAATCCGGTGCGTGGACAATTGACATGAACCGGTGAAAAGACGCTGCTGAGGAAGAAGACACTTCCATATCGGTAGTGTCTGTCGTCTGGACGAGTTGACCGATTATTCTCAATTATATTTCACTCCTATACCAGATAAGAGCGTCTAAAGTATAGGAAATACGATGAACTTGTAATGGAGTTACATCTATTCAAATATACTTGACCAGTCAGCTGATCGTGGAGTTGTGATCAGCTGATTTAAGTACGCGCATGTGCGCCAGCCTAAGGCAGTAAACGTACCGCTCTTCCTTGAAGAAAAAAGTAATGGAAAGAAGAGAGATTGAGTAGACTGTTGAGAAAAAAGAGCAGACAACATGCGTGGAGTAATTGTCTTGATACCAGCTAGGGCAATATCCAGTCGGCAACTTCAAGAAAACAACAACTAAAACCAATAAAACTATAACTTTGGAAGTGAGCGGCAACCCCTCAACCCCCTTCCTCCAACCCCTACTTTCTAAATTTCGAAATTTCCCCGATCACGTGACGGATTCCGTTTCATTTTTACTTTCGATTGTCGAGATCTATTATCGATAGTTGACTGCCGATCTATCGATCTCGGACTAAACGGCTGCGATCGGCGCGATAAGCCAACGATTTATTACAAATCGATTTTGTCTCCCGGTAGTTTTTGTCTCCCACTGAGTGGCTTTGTGATTGTTACCGATACAGTTCACTGGGTTACTCCGATCTCAGTCACAGATACCATCTGTCCCTGCTGTTACAGAAGTGTTGTTGAGAATAAATTTAATTTTTTTTTAATCTGAGAAAAAAGCATAAATGATAAGTTATTACATGCTACAATTTCAGGAGACATTTTTCCAGAAAATGGAGCAGATAAACCGATATAAGATAGAACAAATATGTGAATAGGCCTACGAGACAGAAATCGAATATCGAGTACCTCTATAACAATTAGGGTTAACTAGGATGACTAGTAGCCTATAAGTGTTATTAGCCTTCCATTTCATACATTGAAACCCGTCTAAATAATTGAGTCTATTGTTTAAAATACTGTATAGAACATCTAGATCATCACTCGTTTACTTAATTGAGAAAATTTTCCTACTATGTTGACTTCGATAATAATAACTCAATAAATATCATATTTAAGATTTTTTTTAGTGAGCCCTCTCCCACATTCGCTTACTTGCTTGTTGTGTAGCTTGATATTTTATAATTTTATGACACTACTTTCAATTTTACTAGGTTAGGTTCATGAAGTGTCCTCTCTTACATGATCCTTCAGTAAAGTAGGGGAGTAGATTTTTTGGAAGATGATCAACTTTGACTACCTTTTCCACTACTATTTAATTGCAAATCATGATCTGTATCAATTCAAAGATATTCAATTAATTAATTAGAGGTTTCGAAAGCTGCCAACACGGAAGCAAGAAAGGAATGACCAATAATAATAATTAAATTCATTTGATTGCCAGACTGATCAAAAGAATATAAATCATTTTATTAAAACAGTTACTAATAACATCGAAAATTATTACGTTATCGATTATCGAATCTCGAGTTCGGCCCGACTTTTGCTACTGCGCATGCTCGCTGACCGCTCAAACTTATTAATGAAAAAATACAACGAACCGATTTCGTATTAGTCGTATTTATCACTCCGATTCAATCTAATGGAAAGATAAATTACTTTCATGTGTGGAAGCCGCCGAATGTTTTCTGTTAAGAGATGTTTTCAGCTTGTTCAAAGTAATTCACCGCTTGCAAAACTGGAATTAAATATATGCGTACATTTTTGATAACATTCATCACTGTTTCCTTATTGGAGAAAGTAGGATGATTTCTTACGAGTTAGTATTGCTATTGAAAAGGTGATCTATTTGCATGCTAAGAAAAGGTTGTTTGAAGCTCTGGTCGATTATTATAATTATATTTTAATCAAAACAATCAAGTATTAATCGAAACATTATTGTATTTATTTTTCAAGGAACAGTAACAATACTTACTTTTTTATTCACTTGATTATGGTTAAGACAGCGTCCAATAGCGTAACAAGGATTTTGGAATACTGTCAGGGGGGGCTAGTTCCATTTTTTCAGTATCCCCATTATTGAAGAAGTGGTGATTAGTAGGTTTTATTAGGTAGTTGGTAGGTTGTAGTAGGTAATTCTGGCTTATGTGAGGGCTCAAAGCCCTCAATGTAGATACATCACTGAGCAGAAAAGCTTCGATCAAACCAATGTTCAAATAATATTGAAATGCCCACAGGCCTTTCCACGGGGACAAGATACTTCTACAGTGACTTCAGATAGTATATATTTCGATAGATAACTAATGAAACTTAATAAGACTTGATAGGACTTATTAAGAATATTAGACTTAATAAGAAGTTTTAAAAGTCTCAATAAGAAATATTGATAAAACTTCATAAAACGATCAATTCAAACAACTAATCAATCTACTACATTATAATCAAATATGATAATTCTATCAAAAATCAACATATTAAATATCACGTATCAGTTATTGAATATATTTTTTGTAATTCAATGTTCCCAGCTCATCTGGATATTATCAATCATCACTAAATTATGTTTTTTTTCAGAATGAAATTCCATTATAATTCTAAACTTATCCTGTAATTACAGTGCATTTCTCAACAATGCCGATTGCGATAAAATCAATCGATGGGATAGTAATCGTTTGACATTGTAGAAAGAATGTTTTCCTGTTTTAATGAATTATTTTCCTTTGCAAATTCAATCGCATTCCCAGATGCTATAAGAACAGATGTTCAGGATTCATACAAATTCATTCATTCAAGCAAAGCAAAGAACAAACTCAGTAATTTATATTTTACCTTGAATCTGATAGACACTATTATTGAAACATGCATGTCGCTGAATGCTTGTAGATGAGAAAAAAAATTATCATTATTTAGCTTATCACTTTGAAAATCAAACGATTTGAATTTTAAAAACAGGAAATTTTCCTTAATGCCGCGATTATCAAGTTATAAAACACAGCTTTAAAAGATAATACACGTTGAAAATGAGCACAGCCCGCGGCAAAATGGGGAAGTATCGTAGAAGAATCGTTTGATAGTTGCAGCAGCAGATGAAAAACAAAAAAAAAAGCAACCGAATTATTGTCGTAATATGAGTAATAATAGTAATTATTCTAGTGGCTGGAGCTGGAAAACTTACTAACATCATACAAAATCGTTCGACGTAAACGATCGACAAATTACCGACTTCAAGTTTCATATTAGTAGCTAACTACATATTTGAAACAGATCAACTGTAGGCCTAATATCAACTGGCTCAATTTTTATAAAATATACTGTTTGAGCCTGGTTTTTAGATTTGACATTAAAGTTCGTTGGAATATGGAATTATCGTAAAATGTTTCTTAATGCTGCAGATCAGCCAGATATGACCACTAGATTCTGCCATATCCTTTGAATGATGAAGGGCACAAATGCATTCCTAATTTGATTCGGTGTCTCGCATAATATATAATCTGGTGTGGTCAAAATCTTGCCAAGAAACCATCATATCCAAGTTAATTAAGTTGTATGATGTCCAAATTTCTGAACTAAGATCATCAACTCGTTTAGCAGGATATTAGACAAATTCGAAAGGAAATATTGTTCAGAAGCCATAGGCTACAAATCTCTTCTGATGTTACGTTGTGCCAAAACTCAGGTTCTGTCATTCAGGTTTATTGATCAGTTATGTTAATAACAGTGAAGATAATGTTGAAAAAGTTGATGGCTCAAAAACGTTTTGAATTACTTTAGCTTCAGCTTCATAGGAAGTAGAGCTTTAAGCATGCTAAAATTATTGATTCTTCAATTGGGAGCCATTAGACAATATTGAAGGATTGCTATTCATTTATCCATTTACAGAAAATAATAGACTTATTGGCTAATGGGATGAAATTACGAATAAATAAGTATAACAGCAAATATCCAACTCTAAGAGTTGAATTTCTGAATGGAATTCTCGAAAAATAACACGTTTTCAAGATATTTTAGTGATTATCTTTGCTATTACACATATAAACAACACAAAGCGACGATAACAACAATGTTACCTTGTATAAGAATACAGATTAAGAAATAAATCCCAACTTGAAGGTACTAAATACAATCTAAATTCATGATCATGATCAATAAATAAGAATTAGCACAACCTTCCAAGTTACTTGGGACCCGAATTTAGCTACCACCATTTCCTCCTAGTGGACAGTGAGCATAGTAAACAAACAGGGGCCACAATAATTTAAATTAAATAGAAACGGTTATTACTTTGTCAGTGTTGAGAAAAGGAAGGATAGATACGAAAGATAGTGAATGTGAGGAAGATGGGAGAGCAATAACCAAACAGCTGTCACACCATCATATCAAGGTCAGACACGGGCAGCTTTACTAGATTGTAGCTAGCCGATCTAGTTTTTTATCATTTTTCTTCCTTCAATTCACCTTCCTCCTCGTTTTCTTATTTTTCGACTTCTTTCTTTTTCATTATCGTACGGGCAAAGTAATTTATGCACCGCCCGAGGCCTGATATTTGATTTGAAGGTTCCTTTTGTTCTAATAATCTGTCTCAGCTTGAAACTTAACATAAACCGCTGTAATCTTTTCTAGATATAATAGTAATCTGCGTGAAAATACTGGCGTAGACAGATGCCAGACTTTTTTACATGACTGTACACTTCCTACTGTCCAATGAAAAAATCGGTCGTTTCCTCTATTTGCAGTGCGGCACGTGGAAGGGATTACGACGGATTTAAAATGAAAATTTAACATTTATGGAATCAGCAGTAAAACCTTAAAATCAAGAAAGCTTAGGGTTTTTCGAATGGTGTGATACAAACCGAGATACCGGTTACGGTTGCTACACCAATAAACCGGAGTCCACCAGAGATTGATAATGGTGTAATAACCGAAACCGGTATCTCGATTTCCGAAAAATCTGTGGTTTGACAATATCTTGTCTTTTTATTCAATATGAATAACTACCACAATATCACCTTCACAACTATTATACTCAACAAGAGAGCTCTATGGCTTGTTTTTAATAAGTCATGTGGCTGAAAGTACTTGTAGGTTATGGTATTCAGGTTGAGTATCAGTAAATGAAGATCCAACTCGAGTTACAATGAGTAATACAGGTCTCAAATTCCAGTAGGATTAGATTAGATGGGACAAAAGAGAGTTGATGTTCACAGTTTTGTTTCTTTCCAATTCCTTACGTATTAAATTTACTCGTTTTCAATTATTTATTTATTTATTTGGGTAAAAAAATCAATATATGAAATCGAGTAGAAATATGTGAAGTCTTTGATAGAAACATAAATTGGACTGAAAAGAAGAACAAAGGATAGAGAACAAGAAAGAAGTAATGATAAAGAGGAGAACAAGGAGGGAGTGGTGTGAGGAAGAGGACGATCAGGCGAAGGAGGGTAAATAAGACGAAGAAAAAAGAATAAGTAAATACGAGTATATAAAGGAGACAAGGAGACTAAGATGAAGAAGTATAGAAGGAAAGATGAATCAAAAGAACGAGGAAGGGAGAAGGTGAAGATTGAAACTAAACAAAAAGGAAGTAGGGAGAGACTGATAATGAGATTTGAGTTAATAATCACAGAGCTCTCTTGTGTCATGAATTGTAGTTTATATGCACAAATACTGAATTTAATCATCAATAGCTTTCATTTACGTTACAATAGCATTGGTATTGGAATTTACAATAGTAGCAATCAGGATAAAATAACAATCAATCTTCTACAAAAATAACCTCATCAACTGCAGCTTGCAACCCACCCTTATAAACAAACAGAACAAGATAGAGGAAGTCTAGTCCGTTCAAGCAAAGAAGACATTCTTACAAGATGGGAAAATGACTCCAGCTCAACCAATATCAGTTGAGAAATCATATATTTAGTCTCAAACTGTAGATCAGAATGTTTTCTACAATTTGAAACAGAATTTATAATTTTGGAAGCAATAATGACCGAGCTGGCGTAGTTTTCTCATTTTGCTAGAATACCTTCTTTGCTCAACCAGACTATGTAGCAAAGGAATACAGCTTGCAAATTGCAGTAGGCTGGAAACACATAATTTATAAGTTCTCACTCGGCACTGTACAAGAGATATAGATATCACCTAGGATAGGAAAGGCATTGTTTGTCTATGGACTAATTTCTTGCATTGGGAGTAACACTTGGTAAGTAAGTTGTTATGGAAAGACACATTGATACAGTAGTGTTAATAAATCAGTGGAGCTATTAGCATATCGTTGCTATAGGCAGCTGCAATCTTTCTAGAATCTGCCTACCAGTTCGCTACACCGAGACATATTTATAAAACCGTAGGCAAATGAAATTGGAAAATTTCAATTCCTGTTCAATTTCCATACGCAAATACAAGCCGACAGGAGCAAACTCATTTCGCTCTAAAAATAAAATACTGAACGACATTGATTTTAATTTGCAACTGTTGCGTAAACAATAGTTATTCAATCCAGTTTACAACAAGTGATAAAACAAGCTACAATCATTATTATGATTATTATTATTAAGTAGGCCCATATTTTTTAATTCCAATAAGTAACACGAGATCAGATGTGATATTTTATAATGCGTAACTAGTGTTACCGGAGAGACTTGATGCATAAATCAACCACAGATGCAGCACAAGGTCACAGCAAGGTCAAGTGCGCAAGAAATATGGAGAAATTATGAATTAGCTGCCACGAAGTTTAGATATAGTTTGGTTTTGAATTGGTTAAATAGATTAGCGGTACGAATCAGAATCAATGTGTTCTTAAAGGAAATGAAATTTGCTGGAGAGTTATTGCAAATTATTCGATTTCTAAAAGGTTCAATTGTGAATTTAAAACCGATTAACATTATGAAAATTAATAAATTTTACAAGTTGATATTCTGAAATGATACTCGGATAATATCACAATGATGAATGAGTAAATTAAAAAAAACACACTCAGAGTACTGAATAATTTTAGTATCTGGTAACCAGCTGGCAGGCCTAGGCCCTTCATGAGCTGTTGAGCTATTGACAAACAAACAAACTAACTGAATAATTTACTTGAACAATATTATTCCAGGAGCGAACCCAGTGGGGGATTAATATCCCCTTGAAATTCTTGAACGTAATAAGATAATACATATATATAGTGTTGAATAAGCCCCCGAAAAAAGTTGTACCCTCCACCTTGAAAAATGGTTCTGGATTCCCTCTGAACGGCACAAACTAAACCAATTTCATCGGATTTTTTATTGTGCGGAGACTACACAATAAGAAAATCAGAAATTGTTGAATTATACAACAAAAAATAAGAAATGAATCTAGAATTGAAGAAATGCATCGTGGGAAAAAGTCTTGCGACAACAGTCTTGATGACAGCTCTTTGGTTGAGGGAGGAAGCTCAACGAGAGAAGCCGAGGAATAAGAGAGTTTGGGAATCTGATAATAATTGGTATTCCTGTCGAGGCACACATAGATAACGGGGTGGACACACGTTTCATTCACGCATGCACGCACGCGTGTTTACACACATCCCTGGCGGTTGTGAAGTCGCATGCCAATGGGCAATGAATGCTGGTGTCGGACCCTCTACTCCATTACAAAATAAAAAATTCTCCAACATTTGTCCCATACACGACTCCTCTATATCATCTTCCCACTGTTCTTATTCCACTTCACTATGCATGTGAAATTTCTCCTTTGCCATTCTTTCATATCTTTACTGAAGAGATATCAGAACGGAACACGATATTGTATATTCATTATTCCAAAGCCAACCTCAATACGGATTACTATATTTTTTGTTTCCAGGAGATTCTAAAGAGGAAGAAATAATGAAGATAAATTATTTCAGTTTTTTATGTAATGAATTATTTTGTGGTTTTGATGCAAGGTGTATAGAATAGTAGTGGTGGGGCAGAGTGAAACAGCTCGCTGGGAAAGCTATGAAGATTGCAATGCCTACAAGAGTGCGTTAAAGTCTCCAAAACGTGCCCAAGAATATTTCTTTTCTACTGTTTGAAAAATATTAGAAAATCACAAAAAAATTCTAATTAAAGTAAACAAGTGTCAATGAGTCTGGCGCCTAATACTGACTAGGATTACCAACTGTTCTCTGCTCTACTTTTTTGGCTCCATAGTCCTTTTTCGAGTTGAGTCAAGTTGTTCCAATCGAGTCATTTAGACTTGGATTCATGCTAAGAAACCAACGGCTGCCGTTCAAAATCTATTGCCTAAAGTCTGTTCTCTAGGACATTCATTGAATAGTTCAGTAGCTGAAGGTCTATTGTGGTTGATGTTAGATTGGAATTAGTCTCTTGGAAAATTATTATAGCCATAAGTGAAAAATATTTAAAGATAAAATATAATAATAATATAATAATATTCGTGTAACCTGGCTGGCTCAGGTCTGGTGTCAGAGTTTTCAGGTCGCTCCTGATCAATTTCAGGGCCTCTGACATGACTTAACGACTGTTTTTCAGGCAGCCGGGACCGACGGCTTAACGTGTCCATCCGAAACACGGGAAAGTGGCCTGAGAAAAATTCCTGGTCTGACCTGGGTTTGAACCCGGGACCTTTGGGTTGCAACGCCAGCGCCTAACCCACTCAGCTACGCCACCCCAAGATAAAATATGAAAATATTACAAAAAATCAACAAATATTTTCAAAAAAGTTTTATATTAAATTAAAAAAAAGGTTCACTCCTTACCAGCCCCCCCCGCACTTCTAAAGAGAAATAATTTTTCTCTGATACATGATGGCCTACCCTACTTCAAATGTATAAAATCCAGACGAGTACAATAATATTTCCCTACATGAAATGAGATTGATGAGATGAATTCAAGAAGAAACTCATCGAAAATCAAGATATCAGCACATAATACGTTTCACAGAGAGATTTTTCAATTAGATAATAAATAGGGTATAGCAAAAAAATAACTGAGGAGTTTGAAAAAGAAACTACTTCAAGACTGAAAAAACTCATAGTCAATGAATTCTTGTGGATGTCTCCTCGTATATCTTGCAGTTCTACATCCACCAGCTAGTGAGTAGCATTGCCTTAAGATGCATGAAGTTCGTTTTGACCTTTTCAGACGTGATTTGTTTGATAAAACGAAGAAAAAGCAACCGTGTTTGTTTAGAAGAGAGGACGGACAAAAGCAAGGGAAACGCATATGTTGACGAATGTCATTAACTAATTTTACTTTTCAAGCGTTAGCTGAGAGGTTTCAGACAACAGTGGTGTGTTAATGCACGTACAGTTTGCGGAAAGTGGATTTTACTGCACACAGACAGACGTGTGGTGTAAAAATTTGAACATTATTTTCTCTTCTGTACTACTACAACTAAACCTAGAAAGTTCAATAAACTAAAAATGTTCATTTACAAAACTAAAGTGGAGATAAGCAAGCATCTATGTGGTCCTTTATGAACCCTTACCCTATATATTCCCGCACATGAAAATATAAAAAAATTGCTAATCGCTGAAAAACCTATGAATGATGATGTAAAATATAATATCAGGATGTTAAAACTACAACTGTAATGCTCTTCTATGATACCCTCTCCACACTCACACTAACCATTCACAAGACAACAGTCTTTAAAAAGTGATGATATTTGATTGCAACCACTCAGCAATAATAGACTGTGGAAACTTAATAATTCATCAAACATAAAAACAAGACCAAACTTCAATAATTCACTTCCAATCCATGCATTATATCTCGGTGAAATTGAATATTTACAGTTCCTAGATATGACCTCCCAGGTTAAACATTTGGAAAAAATATTGTGGCCCAAGTCCATAACAAAATACATTTGAAACTGGGGTTACCATTATACCGTCACTGACAGGCTTGCCAAAAAAATCAATAGCCGATCGTTGACCGATTATTTTCCGTAATTTTTCGCAGTTAGCAGTTAGGAGCCAATGGTCGACATTCCACAACGGTGAAGTCAGGTTCGTTCAAACTCAACAACTTCCTCAGGAACTTTTTCTTTCTAACCAACTTGAAACCCTATCTCTATTTCTGTCGCTGTTGGGATTCGAACCCCTCGTTCGCACCTTGCCTTCTTTTAATGGCTCCAGTTATAGCGCCTGAGTACCGCCAGGGCAAACACACACGCGCACGCACAAGCACACGCACAACAAACGGTTCGCGTATAATCATTATTTATTGGACATCACGCATTTAAATGTCGTTTTACATTATACCGCGTCATTATTCAGTCTATCCTTATATTTTTTCTGCTTTGCAAGCCTACCCGCTTATCGCATATTTTTTCTTCAACTTCCTCTCGTTCGCCTTCTCCCAACTTTTCTTCCGATATCTTCTTCCTCTTCCGTTCCTTCCCCCATTCTTCATCTTGTTCAATTGAACCTCTTCTTCTCTATCTATATTTCTCAATGTTTGTTGGCTTTCTTCCCATTTTTCAGTCTCTTCTCTATTTCTTTTTCACTTCTTTTCATCAACAGATCACTCTCTTACCTCTGTTCTTCTTCAAAACCTTCTCATACTTGAACTTTCAAGTTTCACAAAGTAAATGCCTGTTTCTCATCTTCCACAATCTAACGTCCACTTCCTCTGATATTCAACCGTATCTTTCATTCTCTCTCTCTTTTTTCTCTCATTCTGCACCTCCCATCACTTGGTTGTACAGTATTGTAAATGAATTGTTTCATAATCAAGAATAGATTTTTATGAAATTTCTTTCCACCTGTAATATTCATTTTTCATCATATTCCAACACAATTAATAGGAACTTCAATACTAGGTAGTTCATATACAGTAATAGTTTTTCATCATTCTTCCACTCAAACATTCTACTTTTCTAAAAGATTCATCTCTAATGATTACCCCCAGAGTTCTCTTATACTCTATCTGTGTACAATTCTCAATCCAACTCGAATTGAAATTGAAAAAAATAAATTATCCAACTGAATACAAATGTCTATCTGGACGTCCTCCACATATTCTGTTTTTCTAATTCTTATCTTTCTCCTTCTCCTTCGCCATATACTTCTCCCACTTTTCCCAATCCTCCACTTCTATTCAATCAGTTTCTTTCTTCCTACTTCCAATTATTTCTTCTGTTCTTCTTCTCCCTAACCCTTCATTCCTACATCTCCATTGATTTTTATACTTCACCTTAAATTTTTCAATTTTCTTTTACAGCCTACTTTTTCCATCCATCTCCATTCCATACTAAGCATACTGTCTCTCCTGTTTTTCTTGTAATTCTATCTTGTTTATACTTCTTCTTCCGTTCCCCACTTCTTTCAAGTTTCTCTTCTAGCCAAGAACAGGAAAGCGATAGTCCACTTAAGAATATCACCCATCTTCTATTAAAAAGCTTGGGCGCGCTCCTCCTGGCTTGCCTAAATGAATGCCTGCATAGGTTTTGATGTATGGCCGTCGACTTAAGAGCGTGTTAATGAGTGGAATTAACATCGCAGTTGTTCGTATAATAGAGGGGCTCAGCCATCCCGTTTATCCGTGTACTTCCAGTCCGGTTATACATTTTAATGCTCTGTGATTCCAGGCTATTGCTACTACTTCCCCACTGCCGTTTTATTTATGAGCATTCACAAAGCATGTTTCAATACACTGTAGGCGATGATTATTTTTGTTTCAATTTATTGCCGGGAAACTGTGGTCGCGCTGTGTGTAATTCAGTAATTTATTCACAGTTCTCCATGTTTAGTAATTTCAATAACAGCGGCACTCAATTTGGGTTACAGGCAGAATGCGTTGAGAGAATAAGTAAAAAAGTGGCAAAACTTTATCATTCCTCCCGTCAAAACATAATAATTATATAATATGTGCTTTTGCTCAAGTACTTTTCAAGTATTTGAATTTGATTATAATTGAAAACTCAATTTACATCTTCATTTATCAATAAAAGCTTGAAGACAAGTTTCTAGACTTGACTAGGCACAATAAACTCTAAACTTGCAGAATAATATAGGCCCAATTGGAGAGATGGAACATCATGAGAACAAAATTGATCTTAAAACTTCAATAATCCGGTAATCCACAAGCATGTCTGTAATGCATTCCATGAAGATGGTTGTAATGACCACAAATTGAACCCTAGACCGTAGACTTACTGTTCACTATGTACTATACTTACTATATACTTAGACTATGCCTAGACACGCATACCGTAGGACACTCTATACCGTAGGATAAGAATACGTCGTCTATGAACTCAACTCGTAGATAACTCACACTACATCAAAAGCGGTAAACATTCTATTAATCACTTTTCAATATCCGTTATCCCATTATTATCGATCCACACCATCGAAAAAAGAGAACAAAGAAGGGACTTAGGAAGAAAAGAGAGGGAAATCAGAAAGTGGACCGTAAAACATAAATAAATTACGACAACATCTTTCAATTTTCAGTTCGATTAGCACGGTAGCATCCGTCTATAGTGTTTGATGGAAGATAATAACAATATACTATAATAATTTTTGACCGTAGCCCTGTAACAGCCCATAAGCTATAATCAACTGTTTCTAATATTCTTTACGTCCTTGGAAATCTTTCTTGAGGATCCGGTTGAAAGCACTCTGAGAACTGTTCATTTTCTAACGCAAAATCAATCTGACTCATTTATTTTCTTAGTCTAGTTCTAGATATTACTGTATTAATGAGGTTACCAAGATGCAAATCCAGGATAATAATAAACCAATGCTGTTAGAAAATCAAATTTGATTCATTAGATACAGAATATCAATAAACTATAGATTTTAATTCCAATACATGATCTTAATATGCAATAGACCAATACTAGACCATGCAATAATACAATATAGAGTCTTGGAAATCTGTGGGCTGAGTGAGTTTTGAAGCAAAATATAAACTTGAAGTAATGTACTAGGAGGGAAGAAGAGACTTGATCTTGAACTCCAGACATTCTAAAAATTGAACCTGTGCCACTAAAAATTACCCGATAATTAATATAAGAGTCGTTATTCTAAACTAGAAAGACCACTGGTATTTTCCTGGAAATACTAATTACAAGAGGTGTCGATGAACTAACCACAAAATTAACGCCAACCGAAATTGTTGTCATGTAATAGCTAGCCACTGTAAATTGTTAGCAATTATCTAAGTAGTGCTCTTAACAAAGAATTTTCAAATTATTGGGGGGCACATTCACAGTTACATTGTGCATGCGAATAAAATTTCATTTTTTGTATTGAATTCGAATATTGAAATAATAAATAACTTTGAAACTTCAGAAAATAACTTCTAATGCTGATAGTTGCTTGGAAAACTGACATTGACTTGAAAATTCATAGAACAATGTAATATGAGTTAAGGAGGGAGAGTCAGTTTCTTAATCTTCCTTTTTTCAATTTCTGAGCTTTTCTAAAAGCAACTCATTCTAGCTCAATTTCTTAAGAAAACTTATATCACAATATACTGTAATCATATAGAAGTATTAGTACTAATTCTCAAGTTTTCTACACAAGTTTCCCTTTCTAAATTACTAGTTAAATCATATCAAATAAGTACCTAGTAATAACTACCTATTCTTGTAGTTCATTAGATTTTGGATTGTGTGAGTTTCTGTAATAGAGTATACTTGAAACTTCAAAGTACTAGAGAAATTTGAACGTATTCCACGTTAAACTCCACACAAAACTGTGGCTATAAATGAAATTTTAACAAACTCTCAACTAAATTCAAAGTTCAGAATACAAGAGACAATTTCTCCAATCATAACTTTAATATCCAATGTCTCTTTAATCTTCACATAAGTGCCATTATCATCTTGCTCTATTGTTATCCTCTACAACTGAACCCTTTCCCCAGCGAGAGATCACACATCTCAATAGTGATCGTTCGAAAAATACAGACTCACAGGGGACACGTTGCGTATCAATGACACTGGATGGACTTTTTTAACAATGGGCCATCACTTTTTCTCGTTTCCTCTCTTTTTCTGTCTCTCTATTAACCTCCTCCTCTTCCCACCTCCCCCTCGCATCAACCTCGTAACACTTCTTTTTTGTCGTCTGTTCATTTGTTTTTTATTATGGTCATTGTTCTTCACGCCGGCTGTGATCTATTGAAGGGTCCCCTATGTTAATTATGTCCCAGTCATGTCATTTTCATATATCAAAATATTCTTCCCGCGCTCTTCTGTCACACCAAGTATGATTCCCGCTACATATCTCTCACCTCCGATTTTAGGCGCGAGTTGGCGCGTGCGCGTACGTATATCGAACAGGAAAAGGTGTAGGAATGAAAAGAACACCTGGGTGAGAGCGATAAATATGGGAAATGGAGCCGGAATGAAAACACTTGAACTTTAGACAACATACAAGTACTGAGTTCATTCTGAATTTATTCAAAAATTATAATTTACTTTCTGTCAATGAGCCATATATTCTAATGAGCTCAACCATTCTCCTATTACTAACAGATACCATAACCGTGGAAAGCAAACGAAATTGTAACCGAATACAAGCATGCATCAGAAAAACTCTGAGGTAAATCACATAGAGATTAAAGACTGTAGATCAGTTCAAATGTAGACATTAACAGTTCAGATATACTTCAGCATGATATATTTTAGATTTACTTGCAGTGATCAATACAAAAGTATTGGAAGAAAGCAGGATCAACACAAATGTAGCAACCTTTAGGCCTATCATAATATTGAGTAACTCATCAATACCTAGAAGTGTTTTATTTTGCGAGAGCCCACGTGGGCTCTTGGGCCTGTGCGTGGGTAATGGGAAGGATGATGATGAGAGATGAATGGACCTACTGCTTTAGGTGGGTTCCGAACCACCGAGAAGCGATTTTTGAGGCTCAAAAATTGAATTCAGAGGAACCGGTCACCATTATAACAGTGGTGGTAGAGGCACGTCGCTTCTCTAATCTCACCGATTAGACGGTTAGCATAAATTAATATAATAATTATTATTGTATAGTCTATTTAATTGAGAAATTAATCAAGTTGGACAGATTTTTATCTATAGATTAGATCTCACCAAAAGTACAGAGACAGAATACTGATCATGAAGTGTCTGAACCGTATCTTATAGTACGGTACGTGATAATTACGAATCTCTAATCTTCTTTCAGATAGTATGCAAGCATGAAGTGAAATGAAATTAAATCCAGCAAATTCTCTACTCTATAATACAACCATACAGTTGAAAATTAATGCTTCTTGTGGGGCCTCTACATTGCAGCCCAAATATTATCAAATGAATTGCATTTACAAGAAAAAAACAATTATATTCATCAAGATTACAAGATATAACAATTGTTGCAAGTCCAATATATAACCAATGTTGCAACTCGAACCAATCTCGATCAACAAGAACGATTTGAAAATCTGCATTATCTAAAATTGATCATAGATTGCGAGCGGGTGGCCAATAAGCATTGGCACTTAATAAACGAGCGCCTAATAGGCAAAATAAGGCGTACACAAAAGTGTGGGTGGCGAGTCAGCCTACATTGATTTATTATTTTATTGACATTTGACCTAGCATGCGCTCGCCCCAAACCCGCACTTCAACAACCACGAACCAATACGATTTGCGCCACTATTAGCACCCAAGCTCCAATAAAAACCCGATAAAATTCGTTCCTTCACCGTTACACTTAGAAATTATGAACAGTTAGAAAAAAATCCGTCAGAATTTTTATCGCCACCAGCCGAAAAACCGTGAACTGTGACCCAAATTCACAAAGCTTTTGTTTTACGAAACTATTATTATCCACGCGAGTGGAACACAAATTAACATTCACCATAAAAACTGGAGAGATTCAAAGACGAATTTTTACATGGAGCTGATGAATGGATAATAAAAACTGGGAAAGTGTAAAAGCGGAAAAGTGTGAAATGTAGAGAGCGGAAATGTTTAACTTTAGATAGTTATGTTAACTTTGATGCTTGTTAACTTTGCGATGCGGAATGTTAACTTTAGATGCTTTAATATTTTTCAGAAATGTATTGTTCAGATATCAGCATCAAAAAAGTGAATGGAATCTTGTTAACGTTAAAATAGGTAAGTGTTAGAGCGGAAAAGAGTGAAATATAGAGAGCGGTAATGTTTAACTTTAGATACTGTATTATTTTTCAGCAACTCCCATAAAAATGTCTTGTTCAGATATCAGCATAGAAAAAAGTAAATGGAATCTTGTCAATATTAGAAAAACTTCAAAAGCTGTGCGAGCAATGTTATTGGAAATGTATACTTTGAGGTCAAATTTTGACAAACTCAAGAAACCCCTCACTCCACTGTCCACTCTTAACTAAAATGTTCCCAAATGAAGAACCTTCAACCCTATTCGTAACTTTTTGAGGAGCCAATAGGCTGACTCCATGACTGAATAAACAATGAAAATACTTCAACAGATAAACAAGACTAGACTAGAGCAGGTAGGCTCCAGATCCCTATCAGTGTTTTACGTTTCACACGCAGTTGTCACTACGTGGAAATGCATTCTGATGAATGAATTCACCCTGAATCCTGAGAAGGAATCAGTCATGAACCATTCTTGTCATTATTTGCCGAGTCTAAAATATACTGTCCAGCCATTGTCATAACATCCTCTTCTTTGGGGTGCTGAGAGACATAGAAAGTAGAAAGTTGGGAGCTACTAGATAAGAAAGATTTTCTTTCAAGTTTTTGAGGGAGAAACATCACTGGAACAGTTCAATGGACAGTACAAACTAGCCTACAGGAAAATATACAAACAATAAATTTTTGACTCTATTAAACCCTGTGAAGTATAAGTTCCTCCTCTCTCCCGGTCACCCCTACTCTTCGCTGCAACGAATAACAACAATTTTGTGGATTAGAGCGTTGAAACTTCTCAACATTTCTATTTTAGAATTCTGGCAAAAAATAATATTTGCCGTTTTATTGGAAATTTAGATAATTGAATTGCTCTTGATTAAGAGCATGCAGTTGCAAGGACCATACTTGGCTCTTCTTAAATTAAAAACAATAGTTGTCATGAATTTGAATAAAAGCTGTAGAAGTTCGTCACTTTTCTGGACCTAACTTTTGCGAAGATGTCATCCTAACGAGGGTATCAAAAACATTTTCGCTTGTTCATCATAGACATAGCTTGATTAAAAATTGGAATGAATGAAGCTTTTAACTAATTACTCGTCACTCGACATTGTCTGGACGTTTAAAAAATATATAATACCTTATTAATCAATATTAGAGAAAAAGATATCTCAAATGTGACATGAGCTAGCTCAATCGGTTGTGAATATAGTTCTGCTTAAAAAATATAAATAAAATCGAATAATTTCAATTTCGTATTCTAACTGCTATTTTTTGTTTCAGAATAATATGTATCTTAATGCAATATGATTATAATCTGGGTGGAAAATATCCCCCAATAAGAGTATCCTGTGAAGCGTAAATTATCAGCAACGTAGTAATAGAGAGGGAATTTTCTTTTAAAAAAAATGAATTTTTCATATTATAAGTGTACGTTGCTTTGAAAAATATACATATCTCTTATGAGTGGATATATTTTGTAGCATGGCATGTATGGATCAATTTTTTTTCAATTCCATATACAGTACCACGTGAAACACGTTTATGATAACTATGATATTGCAGATTGTCATTCCTTTGGTAGCTTACATTTAACAATATTACTCAGTTTATGATGGTAATAATAAGAAAAGAATAGTTATTAGATTAATTAGAGAAGGCATTAAACACCGAAAGTATGATGAAGAAACAATTAGAACTCTGAATATAGAACAATATTTCCAATAATATAGGCCTACATCAATAGTTAAGTCTCTAGTCATAGTTAATAGTTAGGGCTTACTCAGATCCTTGAGGCTTAAGCATCTGATTTTAATGATCAACTGGCAATCAGCCAGACTTCATTCGAGATCAGATTATTCGAGATTTTCAAGTGGAAAATTCTGAAATTTACATATAAAACATAATAATCGATAATGATATTACAGTATTGGTCTACATAAAACGTTTAAATAAAGTCTTGACTCTCCAACATTTTCAGAAAGTAAATAATAATTATCTTTGAATATTGATTTAACCTTTCAATCAAGTAGACAGATTTAATTGATTTCTTATGATAATTACTTGGATGATGGTAATTGTGTTTAAAGTTGCATTTAGGAAAATATTATATTGTAGAGTATATTACGACAATATTAGTTTCTGATAAATTCAAAATAACTGAGTTTCGAACTGGTAAATTTTGTTTCTGACTATTTTACAAATCAAGCGAAAATAGAAAATATGTAGGCCTTTTGTTGTACAACAATAACTTATGTAGAAATTAGTAATTTATAAATGTTATGTGTTGTGACTTTGAATTAGAAGTTACTAACAAACAAATCAGTTCAACAGTATACTAGCTCAAGAACACCTTAGTACAGCAGATAAATTCCCCAACTTGTTCTTAGTTCTTATACAGGTTTTCCACTGATAATTGCTGAAGAAATTCTTGAATATGCTCAATGAAGGGAAAGATCTTCAATTTGATATTCGCTAATAGAGTAATGTTTCACGATATTTATTGACAAACAATCTTTTCAGATAATATAACACAAAAAAGAATCTCAGAATAATAGATAAATTCGCATAAAAATCATATTACAAGCTTTAAATTTAGAAGTAATCCCTTATTATGAGTTTTTCAGACACATAAAAAAACTTGAGGAAACTTGAAGACACTTGAGGAAAACCTCTCACATTTTATCACCTTGGGGGAAATCTCTTCAAATTTATAACATTCTAAGAACAACTTGGTACTTTCTTCGCGAAATTTCATCTATGTTGATGAACTATAGAGAAATTCCCAGTTTTCATTCTGATTTTTTACGTTCTCAATTTTGAATTTTCACGTTCCAAATTTACAATTCTCACGTTACAATTTCCCAATTTTCAAAATCCAATTATCACGTTAAAAATTGTTGAGTTCTCACGTACCAAATTTACAATTTTCACGGTCCAAATTTCAAATTTTTAAGTTAAAAATGTCCAATTTTCGCAAAATAGTCATGCAAACACTAACCTGCATTTGTAGCCAGCTGTCAACGTAGGGCTGTCCTGTGTAATCCTGGCTGTCGGGAACAATCTGATCTTCGTGAGGAACCGGCCTCAACACACACGTCTCCATAGCCTAGCAACTACAAACCACACAACAACTGCACCACGACACCACGGCAACGGCATACGATAGCTAACTGCAAACTACACCGGCTGAAGCCAGCAACCGACTGTCTCACAGTCCTCGAGCCCAGTCTCAGTGGCTCACTCGCGCCGCTGCGTTCAACCAATCACAAGGCAGACTTTACTCTCCTCCCCCTCCTCACGCTGTGTCTCCTCACCACCGTGATGATACTGTTTGAACAGCTGTTTTCCACAGATCTCTTTAATTTGACTACAAACTTATGCAACAGGCGAGTGGACCAATCAAATCAAATGATTGACATGAAGGGCCGTTTTAGTTTGATAAATCACTTCAACATTCACTGCGCTTCAGTTAGTTTCACTGGAATTACCATTATAAATAAGTGTGTTGGATCATATACGATATGGTTAATTTGACGAATGATTTAATGTAGCCTAGGTAGACAAATACTTCAATTTCAAATTAAATTTCATTGAAAGGAATAAATTACAAAATCATATCAACTAGATTCCATTTAAAAGCATAAAAGCTTATATTGCATAATTATTTCCTGTTTTACAAGGGTTATTATTTTATTTTCTTTAGTCTATTTCTTTCAGTTGTCGGTAGACCCAAGGGTTATAATTCCACTTCGCCATATAACCTAATTTTCACTGGATGGAAACATGGAAAACCATGTAGGTTTATAGTTCTTTCAAACAGTCCTTTAAAATAACAGATTTTTTTGAATTCAAAACATTTTACAAGGGTTTCTGTGTAAATTAGAGCCCGAAATATGGAAGTATAGGATACGTCATTTCCAATGGATATAGCATCATCTAATCAATCTCCGTCACCAGTGAACAAGTTGGGTCTCAATCACAATATAAAACAATCTTAAGGTTCTATAGAGAGTTCTTTAGAGACTTGGATCTTCAGGTATTTATAGAGCCATAAACAAAAACTCGATAATACGATGCCATCTGATATAATTAACATTTTTCAGGTCTCTGGGTTATGAACGGAAAAAAATAATAACCATTAAAAAAATCATTATCATGATGATTACTATAGCCTAATAATAATCATTATTTTAAAAATTTAGGGCCTACGCCTGTATCAGGAAAGTGATGAATTACTAAGATTTAGATAACTTTTAAGGTTGCCCAATGTGATGCGTGTCAAATATGCAAGAACACAAATAATTATGTCAATTTTATTAGAACAATCCATTTTAATGTATTACATTCATTACAATACTCGTGTTACAATCGTTGAACACGAAGTTAGTTACAATAGTTAACCATGTGGTCTAATTGTTCCAATGAACGGAGCTAGACTTCATGTTGTGTGATAGTTGAAATCATAATATACGGAGCTACTATAGTTGTTCAGGTGGTCTGGTATTCAACATGATACAACCTGTATCTACCTCCAGCATCTCTAGACTACTGTAACAATGCTAGATCACTTCAAATAGATTCATTAGTAAGGTTAACGAGCTAGTTCTCATTGACTTACTTAGCTTACACCTTTAAGATAAAGGTATATACACTAGCTAAAATAATATATTTTAACTGTATATGCATTTGACCAACACCACTACTTACAGGTGAGATATCATGACTGGTATGGGAGCCATAAACACTTCCAACGGCATAACAATAACATTCTCCGGACAAAAGTTATGTCTTCAGGTTCCAGATTGCAGCTCGCCGGACTCCAGTGAGGTTGAATATTGCCTGGAACAAAATAATGTACTTTTAATTATTTTCGCCCCAAGCTTTAACTTACAAGTAGGCCGTATTGATAGGTAATTTAGTTGTTTTGCTCAGGAATAGGTAGCCTGACCCAATGAGAAGTCATGATAATGTGAGCTTGTGGTGTGCATTGTTTAAACTAATTAATTGTGTAGGCCTCAAGCTTTGCCGCCTAGCACTCGTGTTCAAGTTTCCTGTAAGGTAGATTTGCTAACACGTAGCCTACGTAATAATATCCTTTATGATAAAACCGATAAGAAACGTTATCACCTTTCCAATATATTGCTTTTAAGAGCCTACTGAGCCCACTTTTTCTCATTCTAATTGATTGTGACTTACATTAACTTGGCGACTTCAATGTTCTGCCGTGACGATATATTATTTTCTAGTGTCATTTTGCCACTGTACCAATCCATCTAAAATATTCATGTACTTATTATAATTTCGCCTACCTATTCATGTGTCCATTAGAACCAAGGCTATTAATTCTGAGTTATTTGAGTAACATATGGCCTTCGAGATTGTTTAAAAAGTGAAGGACGTAAGGGTTAGGGTGGGAGATCTAGTTGAGGTAACTATAAAGCTACCACGGTACTACGATATCGATTTGGGTATCACAAAAAGTAAAATAGATGAGATGAGTATGTAATGATGAAAGTAAATGATGAGATGCAATAAACTCCAAGGAATTGATAGTTGGTATGTAATTTCATAGCCATGGCCATATTTATATGGATTACATACGGACTCTGTAGATAACATGGACGCTTTTGAGTTTCTCAAGTTGAAATCAGGAAAAAAGGATTTTCATTGAAAGATGTTGAGAATCCATTTGAATGCCATTATTTTCAATAGTAATATCAATTTTATTGACTCTAGTTTTTCACTTGTACCTTGTGTGTATTTTTAGTTAGTGTACTTGTAGGTGGTGTACTTATACTTAGTACTCGTATATTTAGTTGATGTGTAAGACCATTCCAATCAAACTACCTCAGTATAACAGAGTTCAGTGAAAACTTTATTCACAAACCGTATAAAAGTGAATGTGAAATTCAACCAATCCTCCCCGTTCATCCTTCTGAAACCCCCCTCCCCACCCTTGTCATCAAACAAACAGAAATCCTCCAGCTAACTAAGCAAATAGAAGAGACTCGTTTCATTGATAACCTTCCTCTTGAGTGTGAAATTCAACGACGCTGTATGGCATTGGATGAAAATAGATCAATATTGATTTTTCGTAGAATAAGATCGATTCTATTTGAAGTCTGATAAAAAGTGGTGTCTCACAAAAGTGATAGAGGCTTACATTGACAAAAAGCTTAGCTGGGAAAAAATAGGCAACTCGATAAGTTACTGAGCACTTTAACTTACTATATATGGTACTAGAAGAGATGTAAATTTCGTATTAGCGTAACACGTATAAGCATTCCAATACGAGAATCGAATCTATTCAAGATTAGAAAAGGCAACTGCAAAAAAAGTTAAAAAATTCTTTTGATAAAGCTGTGATCATATCCACTCTCACATTGATCAGTTTCAGCAGTACCTGTCTACCAGAAAAAATAATGAATTATGGCAGAGATATTCTAGTCAAGTGCTTATGTGTAGGCCTAAATGTTTTTTCTCGAAACAATTTATTAAGATGGACGTTATTTTAAGACTGACCAATTTTAGCGAATAACAGTTGATAGATTACATGGTGAATAATTTGAAATTGTAATCTTTAATTGATCTGGATCTTTGAATCAGGATTCAGCTCTTGACTTTAATTCCAATGCTTTGAAAATTTATGTAACTTTTGGGTAGGAAAGTGGGAAAGTGAACCTTAACACATTGTTTATCAAACTAATGATTCGAACATTAATCCAATCGAATTACGGTGAATTATATGAGTATAATTACGGCCATATATAAGTATAGCTTATAAAGCTATTCTATTCTACGGTGTATAATTTTTCAGATGACTAATATCCTGCTATTGTACACTCTTCAAGTCTCCAGTATAATATTCTGTATACTCTCTTGTTCACAAGGGAATCATTTTCACTAAAATTATAACTCACTAATAAAATATTTTTTCAAGTATGGAAAAAGTTTTTTTTTATATTAAAAAGTATATTTATTCTCATATACTTCATTTTATGGAGTATGTTTTTAGAATTAACACAAAATGATAAGGACTTCATTGATATTATGTACTACACTAAAAATTAACAATATCATTTAAAATTTAAAAATCTCTAATATTGTCCTTTTTCAAAGCGTTTCCTTGAATAATGATGTTTCAATCTCATGGAAACAAATGTAAATTTTTATACTTAATCTGGTTATATTTTTTTAGACCTTGCAATGTACATAGTTTTCTTGCCCATACCAAATTTTGATCATGCAAGTTTCATAATGAGTATACTCGAATGAATAGAACACAATCTTCGTTCTTCACATATTATCATGGAAGCTAGACATAGCCTTGAAAATCCTCTCCAATCTCCATGGCATGTAAAACGACAGCCTCAGGTTCAGTAGAAGATTTACATGCGAAACGTATCTCCGAGAATATATTTTATAATAAAACGCTTCGTGTCGTATAAGTTGAGCTACTCGCAAACAAGTGATGTGCCATCGCACGTATAGCTGCTTTTAAAAAAACTGGCGATTGGAGGATGACTGTTATTGATGCTCAGCTCTGTCAGGATAGTCTAATAGCGGTCTATGAGAGCGAAACTGTTCGGCTGAGGTCACTCATGACGTTATAATGCTTTCTCAGACCGCTCGTCGACTATCCTTACAGAGCTGAGTACAAATCACAGTTATTCGCCAAGCGCCAGTTTTTTGGTATCTGCTGTAAGAGCACGCACGTGCACGGGCGAATAAATGAGGTGTTAGATGGTATAGTCTGTCCAAGCAAAGAAGACATTCTTGCAAGATGGGAGAATGACTTTAGCTCGGTCAATATTGGTTCAGAAACAATAATTTTGGTCTCAAATTGTAGAACAGAATGTTTCGTACAATTTGATACCAAATTGATAATTTTAAAACTAATATTGACCAAGCTGTAGTCACTCTCCCATCTTGCCAGAATGTCTTCTTTGCTTGGACAGACAATACATATAGAATTGAACATGGACATGAAACGGTGATGGACCACCCTGCCTAGATAATGAATAATATTTTGAGCTTATCGTCAAGCCCATCTCAAATGGAGCCATTTATCAAGCAGAGTGTGTGCTTAGAGGGAGTTGGGGGAAGTTCTGGTAAGGGAAGGGGAGAGGGATGAGCTGCTATTCGGTAGCCATCCAAGCAACGCCCAATGAAATCTATCTGCCACCACATATAATATTATTACAATGACGATTCAAAAGTCAAGATAAGCAAAGGCCATTTGTGTAGCAGAAAAGAGCTTTAGACGAATTGCCTGATCGAGTTTCATCTTTTTCCATCTGCATAATATTCTATTTGAACAATTCTATTCAAAAGAAACTCATAGAATAACAGTTTATTCGAATGATTTAACTTTAATTTAGTAACAAGATTCAGTGACAAGATCATAATCTGGTTTTAATATTTTCTAGGAAATCAAACAGAATAGTTAGTTATCACAGAAAATGAGAAAATGTGGTGAATAGTTTAAAATTGAAAAACATTTTATGATTCCTACGTTTATCACATTATACAGGAGAGATTTCATGATGACTCATGTGAAACACGCACCTTCATTCAGAAGAAAAACCTTGGATTTTTAAAATGCTCCATATTTGATAACGATAAGATAACATTTTTTTCCAATTTCCCTTTGAAATTTACGTCAGCAAATGTGTTATTTATATCATACAAAGTTAGCTATTGAAGTTACATGTTTAAACATACTATCAAAATAGTCATGGTTGTACAGTACTAGCGGCTATGCAAATTATTAGGATGCTTCAACCGAAGTTAGCATCCATATAGAGTCCATCTATATCAGTCGTATGTAATCAGACCTGTGGAGAAAGATTTTTCAAATTTTTTAGAACAGGTTATGAGGGGTTTGTAATTATCTAGATACCTATAAGTTAGTATATTATATTCATTCTTTGAAATTAATAAATGAGTGAATACTAGATAAAACAGATATTCGATTCAAATGAATGCAATGTAAAGATTTTTGACTGATTTTCAATTCTATATTAGTTCCAACTTCTAAGTATAAATTTATGCAAATTATTTTGTAATGTTAATTTATCATTTTCAATACCAATCTAAAACACGCTTCCTTTTCCAGAAGAAGACACTCAAATTTTAACATTCTTCTAAATTTTTTAAAAATGATATGATGTAAATTTATTCTTAATTTTACCTATAGAGACTATATAATAAGACTGTCTCTCAATTATTAGCCTCTTATTATACAGTCTATAATTTTACCTTTGAAATGTTAGTATGAATAATTGGTTATAAATTAAAACCATTCGATCAAAAAATATTATGTCATAATTTTCATATTTGTCCATTATATTTAGTAAATAGAAAAATAATAAAGTGTATTTCTCTGCGAATACATAGGTGCTGTTCCAATTAATTATAATTGCATTCATGCTACTTTAAAAACTATAAGAAGGGAATAATAAATTGATAAAATTTATTGAAAGAAACAGTTAGGTTAGAGACGATTAATAAAGTTGTGATACATTTCATTCCAAAGATTAGAAGAGGATGGATTTTCAGTGTGCAGAACAGTGGGAAGGGAAATAAACTCGTCTCCCATTGACACCTAACTACTGTAACTCAAAAAGAGAAGGAATTTGTGTAGGGAAGAGGTGAAAAATAGAGAAAGAGGCGTTATTTATGCAGATGGAAGTGTAGCATCGGTGTGTAAATTATCGCGTGCGTCGCTCATTTAATGGAGAGCCACGAAAAATTATTACTATGCAAATGACGCTGGCCAAATTTATTACGGACACGCCGCATTTAATTCGAACGAGGTGAGAAATTTTATTTTTATAAGGTCGGACTCGCCGGGCGAAGTTTAAATTTGATCGATGTCAGTCCCCGATTCATTGTAACAAGATACAGTCCAAGAATTTTCAATTAGGCCCGACAGCTTCTTGTGTTAGGATGGGCGAATTGTTGTTGTTGCTTTATTTTGTTAGCAGATTCCGCGCGCCTGATAACACCGACAGGTTTTATTTTAACCTCTACGCAGCGTTATTTATATTAAGCCAATAGAAATTTTGCAAGAGAAACAACGCTATAAGCTTGGAGAAAGATGGGAACGATACGGAATTAATGACTATGCAAACGGTAAAGTACAAATTTTCATGTTGATATTAATCAAGTGAGTTCTTATTTATGCAATATAGCATATTACAAATTTTCTTGTTGTTGAAGTACAAATTTTATGCAATATAGCATATTAAACATTTTCTTGTTGTTGAAGTACAGATTTTATTTTTTATTGTTAGTAATAATTGAATTTATGGACCTTCTAAGCTATGAAAATGATAATTATTGTCCGAGTACATCCGATTTTCACTTATGAGCTTATAAGCTAGGCTGTACATACACACCTTTGGAGATTCTGAGTAAACGAATGTTCATGCGTTGAAAATGCGTGGAAATTCTTTCAGAACTTGATTAACTAAAGAGGAGAAGTAGTGACTATTGCATTGAGTTTGAAAACAAACCTATAGAGACGTCTTATCACATGAAAACTGTCAAAAATTTTTGGTTTGCATTAGTTTAATGAAATATAATATGATTATACATAATTTAATGAAAATAACCATAATGTGATGAAATGAAGATACAGTACTAGGAAAAGTACTTTAAATTTCGTAATTAAAAAAGTTCGTTTAAAATTCATACATTCCTCGCTCTATAAGAAAAGAATTGAAGTAGAATGATAAGAAAGTGTTGGGAGGAGATTAGTCTGGAACAATTAACAATAAAGTCAGCTGAGAAGAGCTAATGTGTTTAGTACTAATAAATTAATAATACTGATAATAATTAGTAACTAATTAACTACAAAGCTGATTAAATGTATTCACTATCCAAATAAATTAATTCAATGAACACAAAGTCACATAGCTATTGTTTATATGTTTCAACTCTTATTTATAGATTCTATTACAAATTATAGTATTGCTCACAAATGCAGTTTTATTAAATGGAAATACATTTTCCTAGTCATAAAGCATAACTGAACAATCATTACCTCACAAACAATAAAACTGTATTTATATTTTATATCCAATTGTTCTGTTACCAGAGGTTTACAGTAGCTGGTCTTTCCATAGCATTCCAAAACACATTAAATAATGGCCGTCATGTAGGCTGAAAACACCGGTACTGTAATAATAAATGATAGGAAAAAAAATATTATTTCATGAATAATGAAATGCATTAAGTGCATGCTGCAACTTGTATGGCCCAGGCCTACCTAGATTTGTATTGTAGTTGACCTTCGTATTATAATGGAAGTGTTTCTTACAATAATTATTATTATTATTATCGGCATTAAAATATTGATAATTGATTAGATAGAGTTTGATGAATACTTTTCTCCAGACACACGCTAAGTTTTGTTATTCATGTCATCAGCCATGCGATAGGGATTACCAGAAACGTATGGCTGAGAATTATTGAACAGAGAATCTAATAAATATTATTGAATGTTTTTCACGGTTGAAAACACTAATGTGAACGATTGAAAAGACTAGACTTCTTGATTGATTATTCCTGTTTTATCTGTTGAAATCTTTTCCTGATCCTCACACTTGACTCACAACTCAGCTTCGTTTCGAAGGATATTTGAAATAATCAGGATATTGCACTTGTTGAGAATTATTTTTTTAATTTCCATTAAAATGACATAAACAAAGCAAATTCGTTCCTATTGTGGAATAAAGACTCCTAAGAGCCTTAGTATCGTTCGTTGTTCAAAAATGCATAATCAATATGTCTATGGAGTATTTGTCAAAAAGTGAATATATAAATAGGTAGTAGTCTGTCCAAACAAAGAAGACATTCTGGCAAGATGGGGAAAATGACTCCAACTCGGTCAATATTTGTACACAAATTATAAATTGCTGGAGTCATTTTTTCCAATCTTTCCAGAATATCTTCTTTGCTTGAGCAGATTATACAATACCATGGGTCATTCCAGTCATTCAGTAAATCAACAAAAACTGTTTTAGAAGTATTCTATATCCACTAGAGAAGCAATATTGTCTAGATTTGTGACGTATCAACGAATAAATAAGTACAGAGTATATTGTATTGATGGAGAACTGTAATCTCATTGTTTTCAATATTATTCTTTGTTTTCGAGTATATTTTTCAACACACCCGAAATGCATACGTTCAAGGTAGTCTACAACTGTTCGTTGACACAACTACTGTTGTCTGTTCATGGACAAAACAATTTCAGCCATAGCTTGTGAATGATGATGTAAATCAGCTACTTATATTCAGTGAACTGTGACTGGGTTAAATAAAATAATAGTCCAAATTTCGTTGATCGTAGGCCCTGTTTCCAACTCTTTGCTCCTGATATTTTCAAGCAATCTCGGTGAAACTTCTGAATTCAACGCCTGAGGTAGGTTAAAGACAATGGCGACTTATCTCAACTGGTCATACGCATAGGACCAGTTTGGTAGCCGGGAATCTCAACTGATAAGAGAAATGATTTACTGCGCACCAGCCTACAAACATACGTTTTCTGCTGCTAGATAATATTGTAAGAAATAACAACGTTTTCAGATCTGGAGATTGTGAAGAATACGTTCGCTGTATTATTGTAGGCCAAGTTGAAAAGGAATTGCAAGAAAAAGAGCTGGAAAGAAATGAAAAGAATGGGAGATAAGAGATTGAGAAGGAAAAACGTAATAATGGGGTGTTAGAAAGAGAGGAAACAAGAAAGATTTAGACAATGGTCAGATGCTTCGCATAGCAAACTGGACAATTTGTCAGTTTCAGCACAATTTGTGTAGTTCCAGTTCTCTTCACCAAGTTTGATCCACTTTTCAACAGACTTGAACTTTAGAAATCCTGTTTCATTTTGGGTTTCATAATCTGCACAATAATTTAGAGGCAAACAAATTTCGTTTGGTAACAATAAGGCTAATTTCAATGTGTTGAAATGAATTTTAAATAAAATTTACATTTTGGAAGCCGACAGAGCTTTCTTTGAAAAAGGTCATTCATGTAGATATCATACAGAGGTATGAGAGACTGTTCTCCAATCTATAGCTCGAAATTTTCGGAATTATTCTTATATATCTCTATCAATGGTATCGTTGATGGATGGATAATCTAGGAAGACATATACTCGTACTTTCAACAACATTGATTATCAGAAAAAGTATGATGGAGAAACGAATTGCTGTTGCTGGTATTCTATAATGTTATTGATACTTGACAATGACTATCAAAATTTGACTATCATGATTGGGTGGCTCATTTGAGTGGTCGATAATGCGCCGGTCTGATATCTAGAGGTTCCGAGCTCAATCCTAGTTGACGGAGCTGATTTTGACAACAGTACAGGTAAGAGAAGATGATTTGTCCCCTCTCATTCACCAGTAATTTTATTGATATTCCATTTTTCTATTATTTTTGTGCTGATTTGATTTCGTAATGTATTTTTGTAATTTGTTGTTTGCTATGGATCTTCCCAGACATGTCAAAGGAGAATTGAATCAATCAGTACCCGAGCACCAGCCTTTCCGAATGATACAATAAAAATAAATAACAGAATATTTCAAGGGTTGGAAATACAGGGTGTTTCAGGAGGAATGTGCAATACTTCTCAGGCTGATTCCTTACACCAAGTAGACAAAAAAGTTCCATGGGACTAACCCCCAAAAAAGCTTTGTTACTGAGATAACAATGGCGGAAAATTGAGATTTTTCAAAATATATTAATTTTTCTAATTTTTTAGAGGCTTCACTCAGGTTCTAAAGTAATCAATTCCTACATAAAATTAGCTGAGGAATTCAATAAAACCAGTTCCAAGTTTGTAACTTCAATGTTTATTGAGAAAATTGGAAAAATATGCTATAAAAAGCCATTTTTTCAACAATAAGGGTTATAATTGGATAATGAATCATAAAATTGTAATTTTTATTAATGGAAGTTGAAGAGAGTCGGATTCTAAAAAAAATTAAATGGCGGCGATTGCGTAAATCTTACCCAAATCTCAGAAATGGCGATCAAAAATCGCAAAATTGAGAAAACATAGCACAAGTGATGAATTTGTGTTTAGTAGCGATTCTGCGTTTTTTACATCGCCATTACTGAGATTTGGATAAGATTTATACAATCGCCGCCATTTAACTTTTTCTTCAGAATCCGACTCTCTTCAATTTTCACTAATAAAAAATTCAATTTTATGATTCCTTATCCAGTTATAACCCTTATTGTTGAAAAAATGGCGTTTTATAGCATAAGTTTCCAATTATCTCAATAACCGTTGAAGTTACAAACTTGGAACTGGTTTCATTGAATTCCTCAGCTAATTTTACATAGTAATTGACCATTTTAGAACCTCACTAGAGCCTCTAAAAAATTAGAAAAATTAATATATTTTGAAAAATCTCAATTTTCCGCCATTGTTATCTCAGTAACAAAGCGTTTTTGGAGGTGGGTCCCATGGAACTTTTTTGTCTACTTGGTGTAAGGAATCAGCCTGAGAAGTATTGCACATTCCTCCTGAAACACCCTGTATATCTTATTGTTCCGAGGATGAAACTTCCTTGAAATTTTCTAATGCATTGATAATATCTCTAAGCTCATTTGGAATCTCTCCTTCATGAAAAAAATAGAGGGATGACATGTTATATTCTTCAACGTACAAAAAACTACTGATTTCTTAGGTCATTTGTAGTTTTTTCTGAATTCAAAATGATGTGATGAAAAACTTGTAAGAAATTGATTATTGGAGAAAATATCAAGATTTCACATAAGAGGTGTATAGTACAGTGGTATTTCACAAAATGTAGTACTATACTATGGTAAGATCTGTTGGAAAAAACCTAAGATGTCTTCCGCGTCATTTTATTTTGCAGAATGTTAGCAATGTTATTGATAGGTTAAGATAATTTCTTGAAATATCGATAATTTGTCACGATTCACAGAGATTGATCAATGTTAAACACTTAATAAGTAACTTGTATATGGGCCTATGATCTAAGAACCACTTCAAATATACCGATGACACAAATATTGCAAATAGACCTGAACCCATCATAACGATGCTCTTCGAATTTGCATACAATTACAACATCTGAGCGAGGTGGCAATTTGATGATAATCTCGAACAGAATACAAATTATCGCACAAAAAAGGAAGCGCTACTGTTGATGGTGTAGGAATAGGTCACGAATTTGCGATAATCGAACACCAACTGGTAGTGAATAACTGCACGAAGACCTATAGTATCATGGAGTGAGTGGCTCTCTAGTTATGACGATCAGATCTAATAGAGTAGCAAAGATCCAAACTTAAAAAAAAATAATCCAATGATTATAAACATTGAAACTCTAAATTGAGTATGTTGGATTTATTCTTTCAACTATCAATTGAATGTGGAAGTTTCACCCAGAAAAACTCACAAGAAAATCTCAAACCTTGTTTCAATCGATTTGAATCGCATAAGACCAGTTTGATGATCCAATGGAATTCAAAATGTGGAATAAAGTATGAATTGGAATTATTAAACCTTATAAACCTATATAAGCTTTGTTAAATTGTCCTCTTATAACTAAAGGCAACTGGCCTCTATTAGATAAGATTCTTTGAAAATCGTGATCTCATTAATCAAATTATTTATTAGTGAGAACCAATGCCGTATTGATGGAACTTTTCGAAAATTATTTCACAGGATTGGTGAAGAACGTTCATTTCAGAAAAAACACTTATACAAAATTCATAAAGAGAAATTTAGTGGAAAGATTCAACAACAAGACTATCAATATTCCTCATAAAAGTAATTACTTTTTCTGATCTAGCAAAAATCGAAGAATAATCGTTTGGTTGTTTTCAAAACAGAACTGGATTTCACTTTCTGATTCTAATATGCAAATAGCCTGCTATCAAAGAGCACAGAACTGGTTTATATTAAGTTATATTGTTCACTTCTTATATCAGGCGCAATAACACAATCCAGGTCATGAGATTAGGAGCCACACAGAATGAAATTCAACTACTTTGGAATAAAAATTAGTCTTTTTTCTAATTTGGTGCCTGGAATGAAGTCATCTCTAGCTGGGTTTCGTTGAAAATGTCAGAGAAGCCCTCCCCTCCCTTTGAAATAAGCTGCTTTCATTAGCTGCGTATGTTATGAGTCAACTCATATGATATCATATGGATATCAGTATGGATAATGGGATGATTGCAGTTTTACGCCCATTATTATAAAGTCATCTTCTGTTGTCCCTATTTATAAACCATGTCCTGGTACCAATTCTTGGTTGACAGCGTCACCCATTCGATGATCCATCAATAGCCTAAATATCTAGCTATGATATGCACTAATTAATAAAAACGTTCAAATTTGAACTGTTTAAAAGAATTTGAGAAACTTCATATATGGACATTATGTATTGTTGCTGATTGAGAAAATTAGAAGATGACAGAGCTTTAAAAATAAATTTATGAATGGTAAACTAAAAGAGTATGAAAACTGAACGGCTCTCTTAGCAGGATAAAGATGAAGAACTCTGAAAATAAAGATTTTAATAAACTCACTCATCAAAATGAAAGCTTATCAAACTTGACATTTATCAAGTTTTAATGTTTGAATGATTACGAAAAATGAAATTCCAAGATTAATTCTATCTTAACTTTGAGAATCAAACCATCAAGTGAATGCAAGCTCTTTATGGAACAAACTTAACAAGAAAGATTGCATGTTATAAGCAAAATGATCCATGAAATACTCACACATAATCGATGCTAGCAGACGGACACGAAAATCTTGTTAAGGATCGTAAAACAGACACCAGCGTGAAAATCGTTGAAACAATATTAGCGGCAAGTAATTTCTCAAGGAACTTCCAAGCATAGTGGACAAAGTAATCAATGGAGTCAACCATGCCTAATAGAATACCATCAGTGGGTGCTTTGATAGTGCCGCGAGAGATATATGGACCAAGCAGGTTTAATGGCGAAATTGCTAGCCGATCATGGCTGGCGATTTACGAAGTTGCATTCGCTAATAATAAGTGAAAAATCGTGAATGTGCAATCAAGACGATGCATCAGTCAAAGCTGGCGAAACGTGTTGTGCATAAGATGCAATGCAATGCAATTGAGCGCAGTTGCAACTTGCAATCTATTCGGGTGCATTCCGGCTCCCCTCGCGTCCCCTCTCTCAATCGTTTTGAAAATGTCTTGTGCACCCTCTGGCTCACGTCGTATGGTCTGTCCAAGCAAAGAAGGCATTCTGGCAAGATGGGAAAATGACTCCAGCTCAGTTAATATTGGTTCAAAAATGATAAATTCAAACTCAAATTGTAGATCAGAATGCTTACTACAATTTGAAACCAGATTCATAATTTTTGAACAGATATTGACCGAGCTGGAGTAATTTTCCCAACTTGCCAGAATGTCTTCTTTGCTTGGATAGACTATACTAAAACCAATCATCCCACCTACCACCCGCTAATGTCTGGTAATGTCTAGGGGCACAATAGCCATAATAAAATGGCAACCATCCATAACTTACACCAACACCTCTGTTGTTCAATTAACCTCCATCAATGTCCTGTACAGAAACCTAGCAGCTATTGTACCTGAGCTACGCTCTCTGTTTACTGGGTACTGCTGCCAGTCGTACCATTTCAATTTCAAAGTCTCATTATTTGAATTCACGTGAAGATGAGGCTCATTACGACCAGCATAATCAAGATAATTATCAATCAAGAAGGACACCGTATTAATTTATAATTTTTTAAAGTAAAATGATCATCTTTTAATGGTACGGTTAAAAGAAGATGGTTAATCTCTTTGAAGGAGAATCTTATCAGCAACTAGATCATCAATATAGCCTAAAATATTGTAACAATATAGTTCCTTTTAGATCTTAGTTCTATAGTTCCTATAGATCTTTGAGTTCTAAGAGTGCATAGTCGATGAATCTTCGACAAAATTCGAAGAACTTTAGTCTTATATTTTGAAAGAATATAGTCTTTGATTTTGCAACAACATTATGATGCAGTATTGAAGTTCTGTGAAAACCCTCTCAGTATTCAATCTTTGATCACAAAAACAGGTTACTGCTGCGGGCTAGAGCTACGAAACCAAACCGTTCCGACCATAGTGGGCTTGAAAACTATAAATAGGAAGTTTTCGTTTGCCAAAACAGACTAAAATGGTGCTCAAATTAATTTCAGCCTCATAATTCATCAGCGAGCAAAATGTAAAAACAGGCATGTTGAAAACCTGTTCATAGCAAACATGACATAAACGATCATTAAAAGTAACTTATTTTCAAAATAAGTAACACAGCTATTGCTAGATCACTATGTGAGTCATAATCTCTCCATTATTCACCTGCATGATATCATTGGAAGATTCACATGTATTTGTTGCATAAAGCATTCATTGATACTGTTGAATAATTCAGAATCTGTATTAAAACAGCTTATATATGCTAATTTGAATGGAATTAGATAGACCTAACGAAATATTATTGTACATTAGCCAACTTAAGATACGCTAATGATCTCATGTTAGGCTTTTGATGATGATGAACAAGCCACGGTTATTCTTGACGCTTTTGGAAAGTGGGCCTATTCTGAATAAATATTTCTAGGTTGGAACGGGTCAGGGTTGAAACATATATGACGGGCATTAGAGAAGGTATTTACTCTTTTTATGTGAGCCCAATTTTCATAATACTATCAAACTCTTAAAAACGTTCTGCATGTAATGTGAAATAAGAATAAGATAAAAATGATCGTCATTTTGCACAAACTAAAATGATTCAGTTCTAGCTAGTAATGTATAATCACCCATGTTATTCTCCTTTGAAACACTAATTGAGTTACCGAGCATCTTATATCATTTACGAATAAAAGCACTTGTCAGACAAACACCGCCCTAGGGCACTACAGTGTAAGATAGAACATGTAAAGATGACTTCACTGCATTTTGCCTCAATCTTTACATTTAACCTATAATTTTGCGAATGTAACATTCAGTCGCAAATGCAAGTGATGGATTAATTATAATGTTTTTGAATGGCATGCTTCAAGGCTAAGTGAGTGCATTTGATCGACTGCATATATGCAGCATGCAGCCCATAAACCGTCCGTGAATCGCCCACCTGACAATTACACGGCTACCGGATTATTATATTGCATCATGGCGTAAATGTGTGGCTAATTGTATGACTCAATTAGGAACAATATCAAATTATATTGAAATCAGCCTCACTCGAATAGGTCATGCGCGGTTTGACATTACACAGCAACTGGCATTATAACTCCATGAGCGGGTTGTGCCGGAAAATCTATTGTTAGTCAAAATGGAGCTTGAATTTAATATTTCAAATCAAATTGTATCAGTTACAAGATTTTGTCCTGAGGGTGATGCCCACAAGGGTTCCAAGGCTAATGAGAGATGACGACTACTTCCATGGAAATCAGGATTCATCTCCATTCCAACAATATTAATCTAGAGAAATGAAATTGAACTTCCCAAAATTCTAACAATAATCAAACTATTCTAGTAAATGTGATCATTCGAATTTCGAGAAAAATCAAATAAATATATTCAATGATATTCATAGAATGAGGGTGTAAGTCAATAATTAATTATATTAAAACTCTTTCGTAGCAGTATATTTCCAATTTATGAGAAGGCTATAAGAAATTCAACTAAGAAATTTTTATGCAATATCTGTTGGAAATGATAACAGGAATCGATAAAGAATTATAGTTTTGAATAAATATCAATTTCATCAAACTTATCATTCAGAATCGTCTGGTATTCAATAGATCTTATTATCAAGAATGATATGTTAGCATGTTACTTTAAATTTGGTGGAATATCATCTTCAAAACTATACTTATTACAGGATCTCAACCATCACAATTATTCTATGATTATTCAGAGTTGTTGTCAGAACAATGTCACAATAGTGACAGATCCCTATCAATGAAAATAATTTAATTATAAATTTTTATTAAAATACAGTTTTATAAAATGTATTCACATAATATAATATATAATAACAAATTCATTTCCAAAATAAAACTGCAAAGCAAGAGAGGAAAACGTTCTATTCAATTAAAAATCTTAGCAAGGCTTTCACGCCATTGGCTAAGAACTGAGTACAAACTCAGCATTTGCGCGAACAAAATTTTTATTCCCACCAAAGCTGATCACTTGTCGTTCAGCTGCGGTATAGACCACGAGTCCCGGTTTACCCAGGAGAGTCTTTTCCATTTCTGTAAGTCCTTTTTATTATTAATTTATTTTAAAAATTCATCATTACTGTTTTAAACAGTCACATCTTTTATAATAATAATAGAACGTTTTCCACATTTCACACGTTTCACATTTTTTTTTAAATTTTTTTATTTGGATTGTTAATTATAAACGCGGTTTCGAAAGAAAGGGTATAACTCTCCAAATAAAACTGTCCAACTTCTTTATTTTAAATCTATTCTATTTTAAATAATTAATTATAAACCATGGTTTCGAAAGAAAGGGTATAATTATTTAAATTAGATTTATTTTTGTTTAAACTTCAACAAACTGTTTTCCTACTATTTTATATTTCATTTTCAAAAGTTTCTGTACTGTTAAATATTCTCAATATTTGTCAAAAATCAATAAGAATTAATTATTCTATTCAGTGTCAATAAAAACAAAATTTCATTTTCAATTCTAACTTTATCATTTTCATCCTGTTTCTGGAAATTCAAACACCTTGTGTAGAACAAAAAATTATACAATCAAAATTTTCAAGTTTTTGTGTTTTTTTTCTTTATAAAAAAAAACACTGGTGAAGGCGTTCCTGTGAGGTAATTGAATGAATTGATCAAATCCCAAAGATTTGGAGGAATCCGGGGATTAATTCATTCAATTATCCACAATATTCAAGATCCAATAATTTATGGTAGTGCCCTCACCAAACATCGAGTAGAGGCACTAACCAATAAAAATTGAAACACAAAACTCATCCGATCCATTCTATTAGATCGGAAACATCATTACCTCCATTCAATTCATTTTGGTGGAGCAATTGAAATTTATTACCCACATTCGTTACATTTTGGTGGAGGCTCCAATTCATTACCTCCCATTCGTTACATTTTGGTGGATCCAAAATCATTATTCCCACAATCGTTACAATAGAACTACAATGCAGTACAACAATACATTCTAGAATTCAAAAAAGTGAATTCAAGTCCCATTCATCATGAGCCAAGTGAAAATTGATATACTGACATGAAAGTTGGCTTGAATTCTCGTTGAATTCATATCACCAAGCAAGAGTTAATTTCTTGTTTACATTAGCCAACATAAATAACTGACTTGAATCAGTTGAACCTTACCATATTTACGTGTCTAACTAAGCAGAGACAGCCGCAACATTTTATTCAGCATACAAGTTGTGCGTCTCCCTTATAATTTCTATACTTTATTATTTATTGTTCTCGAATAGAGTCCATAGTTTATGGCCTGCATACAATAAAATGCACACAGATTTGCATTGCTTCAAATAATACAAATATGAGGTACGTTATCTACTGCGATTATCTCCACTGAAACCATGTTTTCTGCATTAAGGAAGTCTCGGTAGTTATTTACGCGCTTGTGGTTTGTCAGTTAATAAACACCTAGCTTATGCAATGCAGTCTCTTAAACTCACAGATCAAACTGATAACACTGGAAAATAGTTGTATTATTTACGTACAGGTTTTAAAGTGATGTATCACTTTATAAAGGGGTGCAATTTGACTGCGATCAAAGTTATAAAAATACGGCATGAGCCTATAAACCTTTTACTAAACCTAAAATTATAAACCTTTTTATTACTTGTTGAAACATGATTGCGAGCGAAAATTTCCCCGTCTTGAGAATCTTGAACAGGGTTTGAGAAGAATAATAAATTTATAAAAATCAAACTTTCAATAAATTTGAGTTTTTCTGGACTTTAGATTTTATGTATATTACGAACTTGAGATGATAAAAGATGGAATAAGTAATGATGGTGATTTTAATTGATAATTATGCTAGGAACATCCCTTTTGAAATAAAAAAAACCGTTTTCAGCATATTTTTCTCAATATCACAAAAATAATTGAATTAACATCCCTTCAATTGGTTTTTATTACATTTTTCAGCTAGTTTATCATAATTAAATTGATTGATACTTGATGTTTTCTCATGAGGCCGCCAAATAATTTTGATTTTGAAGAAAAACGTGCAATCTTTCGCCATCATTATATCGGTGACAAAGCATTTTAGTACCCGTTTTCAACAGAACTATTTTTATTTTAATGTCAGAAAACCACTCTCATAATATTATATTATGCTTTGCCTGTCTATTTTAGAAATACCCTGTATAGATACTGTTTTTGTTTAACGAGCTATCTCTGAATTTTCGAAACTCATCATGTACTGGATCACTCAGACATCGATATAGAAATAGTCGAGTGTCACCGGAATCGACTCGTGATGTCATTAGAGACATGAGCAATGTCGATTTGAAAGTGGTCGAGACCTATGAACCTTGTTCAATGTTCACTGCAAGACAAGAGGAGATAGCACTGCTTGCATTGTTTTAGCATGACAGCTCACTCAATGCATGGCAATGTAATCCTTTCCTTGTAGATCATTCTCACCTCGCTTATTTAGAACTGAATGAGAATTCATGTAGGAAAGAGTGAGAGGTGAGGTTGAGGGAAGAAGAAGGAAATGACGAGGAAAAAGGGGATGAAGAGAAAGAACGGAGGAGGATAACAGTACCAATGAATGTGGAAAGGAGTCAGTAGAAGAGAAAAGTGAAAAGGGGAGTAGAAGAAAAGACAGGCTAGAGACAATAAGTTAAAAAGAGAGAAAAAGAGGATGAGGATGCAGAATACAAGGAGGATGAGAAGCAGGAAGAGGTAAGTGAGGTGAATTAGAATGAGGAGGAATTTTTATTGTAAATTATTATGAGAAGAAGAAGGAAATAAGAAATTGGTGGTGAATGATGAAATTATAAAGAGAAAGAAAATAAATGAGAAAGAATGAATAAATTGAAGAGGGGAACGAGTGGGAGAAAGCTTGTGGGTAATTGAAGAAAGGAAAATGCAGTAGGAAGAACAGAGAAGAAAGAAGTTAGTGGAGAAGGACGAGAAAACACTAAAGAGCGGAGTATTATGAAGAACAGAGGATAGAAAAAATGTGAAGGAAACGTGTAACAAGATCAGAAAGATAAACGAGAGATGTGACTGGAAAATGAGATAAAATGGAACCTGAAGGCAGAGGAATATTTAAGGAAAGATTAATGAAAACAACGAGAAGAAAAAGTTGTCAGAAGGAATTGACAAGGCTAGGAAGAATAAATTTTAAAGAAAAAAACTGTGCGAAGCGGATATTTATTGATTAAGAAATTTATTAGTCAAGCTGTAGCCGAAACTAGTGGAGTTTTGTAGACCAAAAAGGGCGAAAGAGCGAAGTAAATAATTTTCAGGAAAATGTTAATATTGGCCAAAAAAAGCAGCTAATCAATATGGTCAAAATTTTAAAGGTAGGAATAAAATAAAAAAACTAAATTTGAGAAAGTGGGAAGAAATATAATGTACTATACTTTAATGAAGAATGAGGAGTTGGAATGAGTCTAAATGAGCAAGAGAATGCAAACGTACAAAGTGTAGAGCTTCATTCTCATTTAAGACACCTTTCTAGCAACCAATAGCCTAGACTTCTATCTAGTCTACTAAGTTGGACAACAGACGTGTTTATGTAAATGGACCAGCTCTTGGTGATTGGAGGCAACTCACTCTATTTGAATAAAGTAAATTTAAATAAAAGGGTCAATGCAACGATTGGTAGGCCTGGCCTGCTTGCGAATTTTGTGGTGCAATTCGCTCGTAAGTTTTTACACAGTTCATAAATATTCATATAATTTTTGAGAGCCTAGTCAATTACTCACAGTGTAGCAGATAGTGGTGCATCATATAACTTAATTGTTTTAGTACTTACAAGTGCGATTTTCTGGGGTGGATATAAAGTCTTCCGTGCAGATACATAACCTAATTTTGTACAGGCCAGTGTCTTGACCGGCTCATTTTTACGCGGGAGGACAGTCAGCTGAGTTATCGATAGTGATTTCGGTATAGGGTAGTGATAACGACGTTGGAGTATTTTGTCTGTCAATTTCTGTGACCTAGTTCTCGGCGACCTTGAACAGTTTCTCTCTTCAGAATTGAAACTCTGAATTGATTCTTTGACGACGGCTATCCTAGCGAGGGTTGTAACTGTTCGACTCTCAGGAGAGAGCGGCGTAATTGGGTGCTTACATCTCTAGCCTGGTTCTACCGCATCAGGTAGGCAGCCCATCCCTGAGCAGGAGTAGCTTATCATAACTGATAGCGGCGTGAAGCTGATAAAATTCTACTGGACATTCTCGTAATAATGCTGATAACCGATAGTTTTATTTTCGAATTACATTTAGTTTAATAATTGACTACTAGATGGTGCTGCATTGAATTTTCGAATCTCGTTTAGTTTAATAAATGACTAATAGATGTTGCCGTACTGAGTTTTTGAATCGCGTACATATTCAATGAAATGATGACACGAACTGGGCGCAACTCAAGTGAGAACACAGATGGAACGCAATTTAATAGACCTTAAGGAAGGTTTGATTGACAGTGGAGTGATAGAGATTGCAGTTGATATTCATGCTGTGTTAGACTCTATTTCCAACAAATTCTCGAAAGAGGTTGTGATAGATATAATCCCTCAAGTTATTTCATTGTTAAATAAATATGATGCGGCAATCAAAGTGAATGAGGATTTGAAAAGTCATCTGATGAACACCGCAGCCGAAAACAATTCTCTAAGAAAATTACTTGCACAAGAAAAGAAAAGCAGAGTTAATGAGCTGAATGATTCATTGTGCAATGAAGAGCGAGCTGATGCAGAGATAGATCAGTTAAAAATCAAGCTGAAAGCCTTGAAGACTACAGCTGATGAATTAAAGGTTGAGCTCAGTTCAAGAGACGCAATTATTAATCTCTTACAGAATGATGCACAGCAGACCGCAGATAAGATTTCAAATCTGGAAACCGAATTAACTTTATTGAAAAATAACAGTATTGATTTTCCAATGAATTTCACCACTCCTAAATCAGCCAATCGTCTTCCTCGAAGTTCCAATGACAGTTCAATAGAGATTTCAAATCGTTTCTCAGTCTTAGATGCTGAGGAGGTCGAATCACCCTCATCACAACCACCTAGAGGTCAATCGGGTACATTCAGAGTAAGAGCCCAAGTGCATATGAGTGAATCCCATGTACCTGCAGTCGGGAAGAAATTAAGTAGGCCTATCAAAAAATCATCTTCCTCATCATATTCTTCAAATCCAGTAAAGAGGCGTATTGTGATACTGGCTGCAAGTCAAGGTAGAGATATGCACAATTACCTAGGTCACTTGTCAGATCATTACGAAATTTTTGTCTACGTTTTGCCAGGAGCTAAATTCGAACAGGTTATTGCAAATGGGATACAATTTATTAAGGATTTGACTAAATTTGATTATGTAATTGTGATGGCGGGGTCCAATGATTTTGGCAGCCACGAGCCATGTCATCGCAATATCCAACAAGGGATGGATAAGATATTGTCATTGGGCATAAATACCAACTTCATAGTTTGTGCAATACCTTTTAGGTATGATGCACCTCACCTTAATGACGATATACATTTTGCTAATGCATCAATCTTTGCGAGAATACGTTCTTACTGTGGAGTATCAAGAGTGATATATGGAGAAGTCAATAATAACCTGCAAAGACATCATTTCACAAGGCATGGCTTACATTACTCAAAGGGTGGAAAACGTTTTGTGGGAAAGTCCTTGTGTGATTTTGTGTCAAGCGATAGCGGCATTGATTCTAAGATCATTAAAGCATTACGCTACAAATCACGACAGCAGCAATCTTCCAGAAAACATGTAACTTCCATTCCGATGGAAACCAACGACGATGTCAATGTGATAACCAGCATTGATGATTCACTGACGTCATCATCAACGCCGCTGATTGGCCAGCCTCGGACAACTCTGCACAGAGAAGCAACATCAGACGTTCGCCATCATAGAGATGTGATACTTCAACGATTGGCCGAGGATGACAGTGGTGCGACGATGATTGATTCAAACGATTTAATTGACATTCCACATGATACCGCGCTATTTAACAACAGACAATCTCCAACTGTACCTTTTTGTGATGATTTGATTGACTTGCAGACATGTTCCTCTCTAGTTAACGTAGAAAATAAGTCATGTTTTTTATAGATAAACAGCCAGGCAAAGCTTTTATATCCCGTAGTCAGTTTCCTTGCGTGAATTATGAGAAGGCATTAAGTATTTATCACCACAATATACGTAGTGCAAGAAATAAGATTGAACAGCTTTGCAATTCATGGGAAGTCCCTCCAAATATAGTTTGTCTCACAGAGCACTGGATTAATAAAAATGAAAGTCTTGTCATACCAAATTACTCGTGTATTTCAAGGGCGAGTAGGTGCCTTACATCGGGTGGGGGTGTTGCTATTTTTGTCCGTAATAATCTGTCCAACCTGTCAGTCATACGCTTGACAGATCTGGAGAGCAAATTCAATGATGAACATTGTTTTGAATGCTGCTTGGTTCTATGTGATATAGTCAAGGGTGGGAAATCATCAACCTCTAGTTTTGTTCTGGTTTGCATTTATAGACCGCCAAGCAATAGTGAAATTATTTTTATTTCTAGGATGGAGAAACTGATCTCAAAATTATTTAAAAAATACAAAAATATTGTAATTACTGGAGATTGGAATATTGATTTTTGAAGAAAGATGATCGTAATGTAAGACTGATAAGAGACATATTCTCCTCTTTTAACATTCATGAGCTTGTCAACACTCCAACACGTATTGCTGCTAGTTCTAAATCGTTATTGGACAATGTTGTTAGTAACATCCCACATGACTCAATCATTTGTTATCCAGTGAAGAGCGATTTATCTGATCATGACGCCCAGTTGACTTTAATTTTTGGTACAGGAATTGGAAAATCTCATTTCAAATTTAAAAGAAGTTTTTCTGATGAAAATATTTCAAAATTCAACTATCTTCTTTTACATGAAGACTGGTCGATAATACATCATTTTCTTGATCCCGACAGACAGTGGGAGGTTTTTATAGAAAAGTTACTGTGTTCTTTTTCTGAGGCTTTTCCTATGAAGTGTATAAAAGTTAGAGGGAACAAAGTTAGAAACAGGAAGTTGAATAAGTCATTAAAAAAGCTTGCTGATGATAATGTCGATCTCTCAATTTTAGTCAATATAACAAATGATCCCGACTTGAAACAACTTTTAAAGCAGCGGAAGGCACAATTCAGGCAAAGGTTGAAGCAAGAAAGGAAAATTGAGGTAGAAAGAGAAGTTAACGGCTCTGAAAATATGCAGCGTGCTGTATGGAATGTAGTTAGAAGGGAGACTTCTGAATCAGTAGTCAGTAAGGGCGTATCTTCTCTTGTACATAATAGTAGAGTAATTAAGTCACCAAAATCCATTGCCAACATGTTAAATAACTATTTTATAAACTCAGCAGAACAGGACAATGAAATTATTGGGATTAATGCACGCAAGGGTCCACGAATTCAAACACAATTCCACCTGCCTTTTGTAACCTATAACGATGTTACCAAGACTATTTTATCACTCAAACCAAAAAAGTCATATGGCACTGATGGCATTTCGGCTTGGTTGCTACATAAGTCCTATTTTAATATAATTGAGCCATTAACCTATTTAATAAATGAGTCTTTCTCTCAAGGTCATTTTCCAACGGTTTTCAAGTATTCAAGAATAATTCCAGTTTTTAAGAAGGGAGACAGACGCAGTGAGGAAAATTATCGACCTGTTGCTCTTCTACCTACCCTATCAAAGATTCTTGAAAAAATAGTCCATTCTAAATTGCTGTTCCATCTTGATTGCCACAAATTTTTGTCTAAACATCAGTATGGGTTTCGGCCAAAACAAAGTTCTTCTGATGCCATATTGTCTTTTTAAGTTCCATCATGAATCATCTTGAACATCGTGAACCTGCTATAGGTTTATTCTGTGATTTATCAAGAGCATTTGATAAAGTGAATCATAAAATTCTGCTGTCCAAGCTTGAAACGTGTGGCGTACGTGGATTGTCTCTTGCATGGTTCAAATCCTATCTCAAAGATCGTTTCCAGTTTGTTGAGGTGCAAGGTCAAAAATCAAAAATATCTCAGGTTAAATCAGGAGTGCCTCAAGGCTCAATATTGGGGCCCCTTCTCTTTCTCATTTATATCAACGACCTGGAGCCTGAATTACCGTTTTGTAAGACGGCTCTTTTATGCAGATGACACATCCTTGCTTTTTGGTGGTGAGAAGGAGAGTATTCAATTGAGGGCCAGTAGAACAGTATTAAACTTGAGTGATTGGCTTTCTGCAAATGGTCTATCATTGAATATAAATAAAACAAACTTCCTCCAATTTCTAACAAAAAATAAGACACCCATCCCAATAGATCTCTCTGTAAAAAGTAGGCTCATAAGTGAATCAGAAACATCTAAATTTCTAGGTGTTACCATTGATAGGTACTTATCATGGATTCCTCACATCGCTAATGTGTGCAGTAGACTTAGTAGGGTGTGTTTTTCACTAAGAATACTGAAACCATTGCTAAATAAGGATTTCTTGGTTATGGTTTATCACGGCTGCTTTGCATCCGTGATGACATATGCTATAGAGGCTTGGGGTTTTTCATCTCATTCCTATGAGGTATTCAAGGTACAAAAGCGAGCTATAAGAATTATTGAAGGTCTTTCAATGAGACATACTTGCCGAGGGACGTTTAGTAGACTGGGTGTAATGACGTTTTATGGCATTCTAATTTATCGATCTGCCATCTATATAAGAAAAAATCTTAATCGTTTCCAAACTATAGGAGAAAGACATCATTATTCGACAAGAAATGGTACAAATTTATTACTCCCTCAACATCGCCTTGCTTTGTCGGATAATAATATAGATATTGCTGGGATAAAAATTTATAATAAGATACCAGATAGCTTGAAATTGATTGAGAGTGATGGTCTGTTCAAGAAAAAACTTAGAAAATATGTTGTAGAGAATGAGTTCTACTCATTAAGCGAAATTTTGTCTGGCTGAGAACTCATATCATGACTTGTTTTGTAATACCTTACATAAGTTTATTGTACTTTTTATTTTATAACTATAATAATGACGACTGTGATATACAGGCACTTTTGTTGCAAATTGTATCTATACAGAGAATAAAGGAATTTATTTATTTATTTATTTATCTTATGGTTCGATTATTGCGGACTGCTTTAAAGTAGAAGAAGATGGTGAGAGAGGAAAAAAGAATAGATGCATCCTTGAATAAATTCGTAATAAAAATTGGATAATTTGAATCTGATAATCGAGTTTGTTTCATGCGCCACAGAATGACAAAAATTTCAATTGAATTCAACCGCCGTAAAATGATGTCATTTGATGAGCTCAATAGAGATCTCGTAAAATAAAATAGTGTTGATGGCTATTAAAACGTTTAGTTGACTGAACCGATAATTAAAGCCTTGTCCTGCAACAAGCCCCAATTATTATAAATTTGCTATTTTCAATTTTATTATTTAAATCTGATGATAGCAGATAATAAACTACTTATTCGTTTTTGGAGATGTCAGTGATACAAGTAATTGAACTTTATCTCCCAAAAAAATATAAATATTCTTACTGTGTTCACTACAATAATTCCTTTCCTTTTATCTACGAATTTTCACAAATCAGTTGAGGAGAAAAAATAAAGTATTCAGATTTGCTAGAAAATTTACGAGTTGGAATTGCCTACCAAATCTCCTTATTGAGAAAGGATGGAGTACATCTTTTTACTCGATTACAAAAGATTACATAGATTTCACTCAGTTACAAAATCAATTACAGTCATTTTTTGAAACATCAATTTAATTTACTTATTTATTTACTTACTTACTTATTTTGAAACTCCTTATCTTATCCGAGTGTCTCAATTTCTTTGAAGACTTTTCACTTGTTCATCTATTGGTTGAATATAGTGTTAGCATTCTCTTGGTAGAATAATTATTCACTCGTCTCCATTTTGGATACTTGGTGAACTTGTATTGGTCCGTTTGAGTTATTAAACGAGTTTATTTCAAATAAATCGCAAACCAACAAACGTGTTGGAGCCATTGAGTTCTTTATTCGTTTTAAATAATACCCTTCACGGGCTGAACTTAGCGCTAGCTCTTCTGACTTCAGAGCACTGTGACTGTCTACAATGAGTTGGTTCCAGCTAAGCACCTAAGCTCATGCATACAAATTAGCCGAACACTATCCTTGCATTGAACAATCTATATACACTCACCCATTGTATTCACTTCAAGTGCGACATTTAATATCTTCATAAGTAGTAGTATCTTCATCCCAGCTAGTTTTATCACCCTCCAGTATCTCACTTACAGCCCCGTAAAAATCCTATCAATTGACCACCCTCTTCCATTACAACGAAATTTATTAGCTCTCTTATCACTTTATCGGAAACTTGAGAGCACTATTAAACTTGAGACACACTGTTTATGGAGCGCAGAGTTGAGTGCTGAATATTGTATTGAAACAGGATTATGGATTTTAACGCCAGGAAGTGGAACGGGTATGAGAATAGTTCTATATGAATACTAATTTCAAAAGTGATACTGCCAGTGTATTGTATGGGAAGCTTTGAAATATCTAACGCTGATTGAATTGAGGTTGATAATTTCATCACTCATTTATCCAAATTCTTCTTGCATCATACTTGAACTAACCACGCTATTCAGGGTTAGGTATTCACGCTATGTGAATAATCAAATTGGTTATAATTTCTGTGAAAATTATCAAAGTATTCAGTGAAAAAGGAACTATAAAACTGAAAAAGGCATTCACACTTTATTTGATAGAGTATAGTGGCCTGTCACGTCCACTAAAATAATAAACGGTAGGGATCATGAGTGTTATCCGACAGAGTCTAATACAGAAAATGACGAGGCTGTAATCCAGTCCGGAAGAATAAGTAAGTATGAAAATTTTGGGACTCATTCTGGAAGTAGATATTTGAGGATGAAGTTTCCATTATCTCTCAAAAATTCCCGTGTTGGGAATATTACTAAAAAACGTCTACTAGTGCCCACAAGAAAGGTGCTGTACGAAAAGTGCTGTACAGTAAAAGATACAGGCACTTCACCTGTTTCGTGGGTACGAACCGCCAGTGCTCGAAAATCCATGATTTTCAAAGCTTCTATTTATAGGAATCTTTGTAATATTACTTTGTTCTGTCAATAGTGAACCTTTTGTATAATAATAATAATAATTCCCATATTATAAGAATAATAATTATTGATTGCCATTTTAATTACATCTTCATAGCAGATTAGATTACTCATCAGGCAATGTACGATAATTCCGCCGCAGAACAGAGTTCGACAAAGTATGTAATGAACAGGTCAATAGAAACCAAGCAGATGTACTTACTCACAGCACATATTGGTAGTGCTACAATAAGTTATTTTAAAGGTAGCAGCATAATTCAAATCCCAAATGAAGATACCGTACAGTGTATTTAAAATGGCTGGCGGCTGTTTTTAAATGAATATTAATGCGGTCTCAATACTTGCTTCACAACATAACATGGGCCTAGAGTGGCGCAAAGCAATAAATGTGAGATTGCTATGATCTGTCAAGTAAAAAGACCCTCTGGCAAGATGAGAAAATTACTCCAGGTCAGTCAATATTCGTTAAAAATTAGAAATTTGGTCTCAAAATGTAGATTAGAATCTTGCCTACAATTTGAAAACAAATTTATATTTTTTAATCCAATATTGAACAAGCCGGAGTCATTTTATCATCTTTCCAGAATTTCTACTTTGCTTGGACAGACCCTAGTTGCAATTCAACCGAGACCATGTGAAGATGAGAGGTTTACTCAACTCCATTGAGAAGCAAATAAGTAGGGATAATAACTGGTTTATTTTGGATTAGAATTTAGATGAATAACACATTTTTAAAATAAATTCTTTTTTGTGATGATGCCCACATAAGCATTTTAGTTTGAGCGTGGGTAATGAATCTTGAGTGCTAAGGTGATTGATGAGGTGAAAAACAGCCATGCCACTGGGATTCGAACCCAGACTCTGCGGCAGTGCTCACTGCGCCACCGAGGCCGGCAATTTAAGGTACTATTATATTTTTCGAAAGTTAAATTCATGAACAAATGAATAAATGATTTTAATTAGTCTCCACTAACTAACTTGTACCTAAATTTATAGTCCTAAAAGTCCTAGACTTCATTTGTACCTTTTGCACTTGTACCATGTATAGAAAAATTATTGTTTTCTGTTTAAAATGATTATTACAGTACCCTTTTAAAAATGAGTTTTATTTGAACATAACATGTTTCGACTCATAAGAGTCATTTTAAGATACAAAAGTAATTTTCGAATACAAGAGTTATTCTCAAATAAGCTAATTTGAGAAGGGTACTGTGATTATTATTTTGAACAGAGAGCATTGATAAAGTAGCTCTAAGAAAAAGGAATATGGAGCAATTATTATTTATTTGTTTGCTCAATTTGCCACTGTATCAAATGTGAACTCATTTCTCATCTGACTGAGTGACTCAACCTCTAGAAATTTTAAAAGAAAATTTAGTATAATTGAGCCATAACCATCTATCAATTCTCAAACCTTAATGTACAAAACAAGATGGCGGCAATATGGGCCTAACCAAGCGTAATAGCTATAGTTCAACTTGCTATTCTTCAGAAGTAATAAGACAGAAATAGCATATTTTTTATTGTTAAACATTATGATATTACAATATAATAAATATCCAATACAAAATTAAAAATCATTACAATATGATGAATTTCAAACTAGAATCTGACTTATAATTCTATGAAAAATAGAAAATCAAGACACTCAAATTCTAATCAGTTTTCCCTAACAGCATGTTTGCACTTCACTTGCTGCTCATTTTAACTATCTTCTGTCACTGAAACTTTCCCCTAATATTTCCAGTTGCTTTTTGATTTGATTTTTTCCTCTGTTGGCAAGTTTGAGAAATCTTAATATTGTCTTCTGTACACTCCAGTATCCATCCAAAAATTAAATTTTTCACTCATCAAGACGTGTTTTTAGAGTATTATTTAAGCTTTTGAGTTGAGTATTTTTACCTTTAGTTTTCATATCTTGGATAAAAAAATGAAAGTATTCACTCTACCTTACACTCAGAGTATTATACGGCCTAGGCTCACCGGTTTTGTACAGTCACAAATTAGTCCCTGTTTGTAACCTTATCATTTAATATTTTGGAGCTGTTACAGAAGTGAGATCACTGAGGTCACTTCTACTTTGTCTTTACTTTTATAAAAAACACATTGTCTATTTCAACAATATAAATAGAAACAAATTCGAATTCCTTATGGCAATGCTATTTGAAAATCACAGATAGTGACATTGTTGCACTAATTTATGAATTATCCTTATCTCTTTGTTAACACATTTTTAACAGAACATACAGATTAGGGTCCTTCCTTTCTCTTGGTATTCCAGCTGGTTGGGGAAATTAAGGGAAATGTATCACTTCTTAATTTTGGTTTTCTCTTTTGGTTTTTAATTTTGGTCACTCCAATTAGTTCATCGTCTATGACAAGAAAAACGTCTTCCTCAATAATAAAACGGTCTTCAAAATTATTAATACAAACTATCTATCGAACTGTCTTTCACTTCAAAATTTCGATGAAAACCTTTCTAACCAATATGACCATTGTGAGTTTGTTATCAGGTAACGTGAAAAATAGAAATATGATTTTAATTATCATAAAGTTGGATATTCACAACTATGAACACAACACATTTTCTAACTGGTCCATTTATAATAAACTATTACATTTTCAAGAAATTATGCCACATTATTTCAACATAAAACAAGACGAAACAAGGCAAGTATGAGGTAAGGCCCAATTCCATTGTCAATCTCACTTCGTAAACATTCAGTAGGTTTACCTATGAAATGTACCAAAAATTATTTTTTATAATAAAACATATGATTTTCTTTGAAAATCAACATAACCTAAAACGCAAATAAAATCATGAATTTGGAATAGGGCAATTACTTTCTCCGCCATTTTTCATCACAATCGATAGTTACATTAAGGTCTGAGATTATAGATGTCATGGTTATGAGTGAGCGGAAAATAGCATACAACAGTCGCTACGAAAAACTCTACTACATATTATATGTAATGGAAAGAGAGGTTTACTCGACGCGAGGTTTCTCAGTAAAGAAATTAATAGGTTACGTGAAAGTGAGCCCAGCTCTGAAATGGGTTATCGCTTTAGTGCATTGAGCGATAAAGAAAAAATACAACCATTTTCAGAAGTTGAAAAGAGAGTGAAACATGCGGAAATACGTGCTACACGTGCTTGAACTTGGGAAGAGAGAGAGAGAGAGAGAGAGAGAGAGTGAGAGTGTGAGGGAGTGAAGAATGCTTGAAAGAGAGAGGGGAGTGAGGGAGTGAGGAAAGGTCTGATAAGATAGATTTAGATGTATTGCCAGGTAAATAATAGAGATAACTCTCGCATGTAGACCGTTGAAACTGTTGGAGTGAACACTTGAAAACATAAAATCCTTTGCTTATAAAATTGCATGTGTGTAAGTGTAAGAATGAAGTGTCACCTTAATGTGATATTCGACTACGGTAGATGATAGTGGTGCTTTTAGTAAGTTGGTTCACTGTTTATATTATGAGAGCTTTCGTTCCAGGGATCTGAATACTGAGCACTGAATTCTCATTTTCCGAAAAAAATTTGATCTATCAGTTATCACCATTATCAGCATGAGATCTCTTATAATCAGTTCTTGATTAATGAAATAAAAAGTCCAATATAGTTTATTGTTTTATTTGAATCAATACAAGTAATCATGGAGATCGCGCTGTACAGAGTCTATGTGATCTGCTAAAAGCGTCTATCGATGAAAATTAATGAGCAAATTTAATAGGCAATGATGTGTGTGGATAAATTTTGATAATAAAACATCAGTAAAAGGAGAGAATTGTACAGAGAAAAATTTTTCACTAGAGAAAAAACATTGTACAGAAAAATATAACGAGAAATTATAGGAAGTATAGAAACTGAGAAAAAATGTCAATATGTTCAAACCATCAACCATCAACTATCCATCAAATAAGAAATTAGTACAGTACCTACAAATCACAGTAATCTCATGACAAAATTTCCATCATCCTCTTGGAGAACCTTTTGAGAAGAGATCTAACAAAAAGTGCTTTCCCTTCATGCAGTTGAAGATACTAGTAAGCCCAATGGGCTGAAGAATAGCTCGCGAACCCTCAACCCCTGTGCCAAACTTATGGCTTTAATCATTTAAAAATATGAACCACAAATCATACTAATACGATACCCAAGATTTATTGAATACTGATAGATTTATTGATTCCTTTTTGTGAGGATATAGTTATGTACGGATATATTTTGATCAATCGTTTGATCATATTATTTTGATACATCATTATCCGCAACTTCTTCTGCTGCGCCAATGCACCAATAAAAACGTAGGCCTACTTGTTCATGACGACTTGAGCTCTGCAAGAATTCAGAGTAGACCTATTAAGAACTGGAACATAGTTCGGTGAACAAAGTTCAGTGAACAAAGTCTAGTGAATAATTCTAACAAATTTACAAATATGGATGTAAAAACATTCCCTTATTTTTTTCTGAAAACCATACATACTATTGGTAAACTTCGTGTGGAGTCTATCCATTATCTATACTCCGTCACACCGAGTGTTGACCTAAGCCCCGCCTTTTAGGCTCTGACGTCATGGATCCGACTCCAGCTTACACAAGCGGTTGCAATTGCCTGGATAGTAGGTAGTAATTGGGAATCTAAGTGGCCTTTTTGAAATATTGATGCTTTTATGGTTATTATTTGTTAGATCGGCATAATTTCACATCGTTCTAATATAAGAATGATTATTATCAATATCACTTGATGTTAGAATTATAGTTGATGAAACAGATTACTTCATAGCAATCATCTTTTTGTTATTATTATTTCGACTGCTCATCTTCAAGCCGGGAATTTTAAACTCATTCTAACTACACAATAACGTGTAAGTTACTACAAATTCAAGTACAGGCCTATAACCTAGTCTCTCATGAAGTTTAAAATTAATTATATACATGTAAGAAATGAATGAAATTATTGTATGTACTTTGAATTCAATAGAACCAATACTGAGATATTTTTAAATAATTATGCTGTTTTGTTGAAGTAAGGAACAAAAGAATAACCGCCAAAAAATCTTCCATGAGAGGTTTGAATAATTGTAGGAAATCAGCTGAAAGAACACAAGAACATAAATTTTGATAGATTTGAAGCCGAAAAAGGGAAGGCTTGCGTTTCTGAAGATTTTTTACAGCAGCATGGCTGTGACCTAAAAAGTAACAGCTGCAGCACGATGATCTTACTTGCTATTGGCTACAGCCTCCCCCTGCAAAGTCAAAATGTGGGGGGAGGAGCTTAGGTCCGAACACTCGGTGGACGGAGCATAGGTATGATGAAAAGTCTTAAAATAATAGAAGGGTAGTTAGAGGAAAGCTAAGGAGAATTCGGTGTTTAGCCAATGATATGTTCTGTTTTTCTTTCAGCTCCAAGAACACCGTGTTAGTAGTTGAGTTAGTTCTTTTTGGAACACTCTGTAGAGTCATATATTGATCGCCTCTTGTTCTAAACTCAACAGAATTTGTAAATTATTTAGTGTATCAAAATTGAAAACAAACATTGTAGAGATTCGTTCAAGAATGGAATTTTTCAGATAGTTCAGATAAATCGTATAAATTATTAGAGATCTCCTAGCATTCTTCGAATCCCGTAAGCACGCTGACTTATTTATTAGTCCACACTTAGCAAGCATTGGAAATCAAATTAAACCAACTAACTTCCTTGAACAAGAATACTTGAAAAATAATAATGGTAAAATAATTTAAATTTGCCGCCTTTTGTCAGCTGTTCAAATAAGTAGACTCTATCACATGTTAAAACTTTTGAAATCAATATTAACATATGACTTCACATGAAAAAAATATTGATTTGAGAACATTATTATCTCATGATAATATTTTCAAATTTGCCGCTAATATTCAATCAGCTGTTCCACTGTAATCAGATGGATTAAAAAAAAATTATTCAAGTTCCCTACTGACATTTTCCAGCCATGATTATTGTGTTGAAATTTAATACATGCCGGAGTATATATAGCTATATTGTTGCTGAGAGCTTATCCTTTTTTTGCCTGAAAAAGGATGAAGGAGTCGGTCGATATCATTGTCCAACGAACTTGACCTGTATAGAAGTATGAAGAATATATGTTCTGAATTTGAATTTGATTAATTGAGGCGTTCGAAAGTTATTGTCAAACATACAAACCAACAAACAAACAAACAAACAAACGAACAGACGGACAACGACTTCGGCCTTAAGTCAAAAGAAAGAACTCGCTATTGCTCGTTCAAATATTGAATGTGATTGTTAAATACTGTTTACTGTACATTAGTAAAATAAAAAATATGGTAGGCCCAATGACCATATTTTATAGCCTTCAGTTTGATTAGAATTTAAAATTCAAAGAAAATTACCATAAAAAAACTTCATTCTTCTATGTCTTACTTCGACTAGTGGAAAATTGATTCAATATATTCTCATTACCGGCTCACTTTCCCATGTTGGAAGCTATATCCTTCTCAAATGGAATAATTTTCCCTCATCTATTCCCACTCTTCTATTTCCTATTAGATTATTTCGATCTCTCATTTCATCTCCATTTCAAGTTTTAAATCGTATTGAACAAACTCAAGATGTACGAATTCCAACTCTCAGTACAGAATTTGTTTTACGCTATAACATTTTTCATTCAAAATTCTTCAAAGAGAGTATCTCCTGACAAGCGATCTTGGTTTGCTGTTGGAGTCGTGCGAATAATACCAAAGTGAGGTTCAATTTTATTAACCTCTGTGAGCGCGTCGCTGGCTCATTGGCGATTATCGTCCGCCCTCGGGCTGGAGATGGGGCCGCCATTAAATAAATAACTAGTCGATAAAACTTAGTTTTCGTTATTTATCAAACAAGTCGGCTGAATGTACAACGTCGTTCATTATAACACCGACGTCGAATGAGGATAAATTCAAAAGCTCTCAGATTGTAATATTCTTGTTGACACTCGCCTATTATGAATACTAATGAGCTGGGAACCGTTTCATAGCAGCCACCAGCCACTCGACTACCTGGGTTCAAAGCCTGGTTCAGATTTCTCCAAACATTCGGAAGAGACTGTCTTCAACATAGGATTTCTCCTAAAACTATTTTTGAGGATGCATCTTGACAACGAAGGTAGTGATGAAATGTGCAGGATTCATATTAGAGTAAGAAATGTGCAAGATTGACGAAACAGTAAGAAATGAGCAAGATTCATTTCAGAGTCAATTTGACAATATAGTTTAAAGATCAATTCTTGGATAGCTACTACAGATTTTTGAAAATCAACAATATAGTTATAATTATTAAACAATTCTGGGAAAACTACAACAGATTAGCTGTAGTGCAATGATTCTATTGCCAATTTACCAAACAATAATAGTCTCTCAAACAATGTACCTTCCTATCTCTTCATCCTACCTGCCTATTACATGGAAAACAATAGTTGGTTAGGTATTATTTCTTCTCTCTTTTCTTTCCAGCACACCCAACCATGAACCTTGTATTTTGTTTAATGTGTCATTGTTATTGTATATTTGTTTTTTGAAATTTATTGTATTTATTTTTGTCTTTTGTGTATTTAATAAATTGATTTGAATTGAATGTAGATAGGCCTACACTGTGAATTCAATAACAAAAAACTAAGTATATAGTTGGTTCAATTTGATATGGTCATACATTTTTCAAATGATATACTACTTTATTTCTGAAACAAGTCTATGGGAATTCTCTATATCTGTTATGAGAAGTAGGTGTGTTTGTTAATTGAAAAATTCGAAAAGATGAATCCATACTATGAATTTGAATAGAAGTGTTCAGATGAGCAGCAACTGAGAATTATTGAGTCATTTCCTCCATGAAAACCCCTAAATCTGAAAATTTCAAAGTAGGTATAAACTAAAAAACCTCTAAAATCCAGAATACCAGGATTTGCATTAAAAATTAAATTGAAGGATGTTGGTGATTGAAGCTATTATTGTCAAACATTCCAACATTATGGAAATAATAGAACATGGGTCATACAATGAATATCGCATAACTCTTCGAGACATGATGTCATGTACAACTTCATTATCCTGGCATCGTGTAGCAAAATGTTCCATACATTGGAATTGTAGAAATAAATCTCCCAGCTTCACCTTTCAATGCCATCATAATAAGTTTCCACATTCCCAATGTATTTCCAATATAAAATGATAATTAATGTTTTATTTAGTTGTGTTTGTTTCTGGTGCAATGTATATAGGTATACCTTAAGCCAAAGTAAGATAAGTAATGAATGCTTTGGTATTTGACTCGGATTGAGATCACCATTCAGCATGCTATGGAATCACGCCATTTCTCAGTAATAACAGAGACCTTGGACTAGAGAATGGAGGAAATTTGGATTATCTTAGCTTTGATTAGCTTCATCACATTATTGAAAGGAAATTCCGAAATTCCAATAAAGAGAAATAGTAAAAATCATTTGATCAATTGATTTTCAAGCACACTACGAATCTATCTACTCACAAAAATGTACAAACTCAATATTGAAGTTGTACCCCTGAATCAAATTGGTGTCTCAATACAAGTAATTTTATCAGAATAAATCAGACTGGAATATACATTAAATATACTTGAAGATGGGAATGATACTTAACAGACCTGATATGTTGACCTTTTAATATTAAATTCAAGCTAAGGCCTATAAACTTATCAACTCACATTTATATAATTATAACTTCCTATTCTGTTAGTTTAATTCTATTGATTCTATGTTATATTTAAGAGGTTGAGTGGAAGACATGAGGACACCTCACATGAATTCAATAAGCCCCTCTATCTCTAGTCCCATCCTCTCATACTCCAACTGGAATGATGATATACTTGACTCATTCATTTTTTTTTGTATTTGTTACCAGAAATGTGTATGGATGAGATAAAAAATATTTTTTGCCTAAAAATTCAATTGTTGATGGAAATGATGAGTAGCCTTCTTCATTAGCAGTCCTAAAAAAATAATATTTTCAGCAATGGAAAGTTATTTTGTGAAGTGCTTCGGTTTTATTGGTTAATATAATGTTTTGGATTCAAAAAAACTGTTATTTCAAATGACTGAAAGAACTATAACCATGGTTTTCCATCTAGTGAGAATTATGTTATATGCTGGCGAAGTGGAACAACCCAAGGGTTTCCCCACTACTAGAAGCCATACGTAAAATAAATAAATTAGCAGTCCTAACGTGGGATAAAAATGCTGGTTGATTTTGTAACTGCGTAAATATTTTTGAATATATTACCGTAATCGGAGAGAATAGGATAGAAATATATATTTTTTATACTCTCTGGCCGTACTGCAACATCATATCAGTTTTGAACTCAAACAACTAATTTTATGGGTTATAAAATAGCGATTATAGTGTTCCAAGTTCCATATTCTTGCATAAAAACTGAAAATAAACCACCTTCAACCGACTTATCGTCTACAATAATAAGCCTCATACATTTTTCTAAATTTGCTTAACAATCATCGATGCTCCTTATTAGATCTCTGCCCATGGGCAGTTTGTTAAATATTGTAAGAATCAATAGAAATGATAAAAATAGGAATTATAAGTATGATACCGCCGATTAAGTAGACCTCCGTTCACAACAAGGAACTGTTGAATACCGAAAATTGCCCCTTCTAGCAAAAGATATCTTCGATTAGAGACAGTCATACACACAAAGTCCTCATACATGCGAACACTAATTGAGTAATAAATTTTTATTGAGTGGTAATAATTTGTGGCATCGATTTTATTGTTTTAAGTACTATTACGATGTACGAAAAAAGATTGCTATCTGCTATAGCAGAACATTAATGAGCAAAACTTGATTCTCAATAGTCTACAGACAGTATTGTTCAAGAAGCATGATTGTATCTCTATTGGGAAGCTAATGGTTTCTGAGGATATTCAGATTTCTGATTGCAAAGAGGTCTGATTTCCACTCAATAGTCAAAACCGTTTACTTTTATAGTTATTTCACGGAACAAAGGAACTGAAACTTGACTAGGTAAGGCTATTTAAAAACAAGATGGTTTCCAGAGAGTGCTAAGTTCTCCAAAATAAAATACAGTACTCCGATATACTAATAGATTATAATATTAATACCATTCAATCATAATTTTATTCAATCATACACATGGGTGAGGGCAACTCATTTCCAAAACTACTCCTCTACTAATTTTTGAAACGGTAAGTCAATTTTCTCTGACCTCAAGTTTCTCATGCAAATTGAATTCATTTTCAATTTTTACAGCATATGCGGAGCATGAATTTACAACAATTTTAGAACAAAATCAAGTAGGAAATAGCTGGGCTCTATTTCACAACGTAACAAGACTTGTTACTAACTATGATTTTTAACAAATTCACTAATCCAGCTGATTACAGGCGTTTCAGGAACATACAAATTGTAGACTTGTGATAACAAGTGAATTTTAACAATTCTACAAGTGTTCCGCCGGTTATGAACAAGTGTTTCACAAACGTTGGCATGGTAATAAACAAGACTTTTAAAAAACTTGTAATTAACCATGAAATTTCTACCTATGAATAGACCTGAGTAAGTAAGTTACAAGTGTTAATAAAGATACTTTTCAAGGCTTCAATATTATTTTCAATGATTAGAACTATTTCATATTGCTTTTTCTTTGTACATTTTATTATGCCCAATATGAGTCAAAAAATTGTATTTAATAAATTAGAAAAATCATTAGTACCAGTAGAATTTAGGCTATGTTTAAAACATGTGAGATGGGGGGAAACTACTCCAAGATCACTGTAATTTTTTTTTTAAGTAATGGATCTAAATGGATTGAATGGAGTAAACTTGTAGCTCATTCCGTTTGTGAAACGCCTGTAATTAACAACTTGTTATCACAAGTACTTGTCAGTAACCATGGTTAATAACAAGACTTGTTGCTTTGTGAAATTGGGCCTAGCTGTTCTTGAATATTTGTATTATTAATTTCTAAAGTCTCACTTTAGACAATTTTGTAATTAGTTCACTTCAACGTTCCCATAATACTCGTAATAGACAAGAATAATTGGCATAAGACAAGATATACTTTACTATATTGAAGTATTTTTGCAAGAACAATTTCGAGCAAGTCAGTGCAAAACAAATAACATTGCCCAACTTTCACAATTAATAATAACTAGCCGGCAGGCTCGCTTCGCTCGCCTTCTCCGCCTAGCCAGGGGGCTCCGCCCCCTGGACCCCCGACAGTATCAGTATAAGTGAGTCAAACAGGCTCGCTTCGCTCGCCTGCAAGACCTCTGTCAGTGTCAGCTGAGACAAACAGGCTCGCTTCGCTCGCCTGCAAATTCTGTCCAGAAGGGATTCGAAATTCATTGAACACAGCATTTCTAGACCTAATCTGGACCTGTTTACCAAATTTCAACATTTTCTGCCAATTGGTTCTCGAAAAATCTAAGAAAATCTCTAAAAATAGTGAAAAGCTAATATTGAGCGCAACCTTAGGAAGTGTATTGGACATAGTTTGAAACTTGATTCAATATCTTCCCAATTAGTTCATCTATAATCTCACTGAACCATTGAATTTACAGTTAGGATTGGTCGAATCAAGGCGGAAGATATGCAACCCGCAATACATATACAATTTTGAAAACCTGGTTACTAGCGTAATCTTGTACGGATTTCAAAAATATTTTAACACAACATTTCTAGACCTTATCTGAACCTGCCTACCAAATATCAACATTTTCTACCGATTGGCTCTCGAAAAAATGAAGGAAACGCAGAAAAACTATAGAAAAACTTAAATATTTGGCGTATCCTAGAAAAGTTTTTAAAACCCGTTCTTAGCGCGCGTCTAAACGACCAATAGAACATGCCTGCCAAATTTGAACGCATTCGGTACTGTGGATTTTCAGTTCTGGTGATGAATGAATGAATGAATCAGTGCCATTCCGCTTTTATATATAGAGATTTAAGATATCATAAAATTCCAGGATTGCATGATCACTGTTACACTTAGGGACCCCCAAACCGAGTGCATCGTATGCACTACCACTTCATGAAAACAGCCTGAATCTAATACCCATGTCAAATTATACTGCATGTTGGTTCAAAATCATAGAAATGTGTTACATGTGTTATCTAGTTAAGTGTAGTTACAAACTCAATAAAATTGCATACGTCAGCTAAGATATCATTTGAACATCAAGGACTATTCGACATATTTAAAATTAATAAATGAGTTACAATCTTTCACTTTTTTGGGAGGAGTATATTCAGAGATTAGAAAATAATTAAGATACCTCCTCATTAATTTTCTGCGGTTCGAGTGCACATTGTACATTCTCCTTTACAGCCACCATGCAAGAAACAGACTCCCCACATTTGAAGACACTAATTTGAAGCTGGACCATCACCTGCACTTAATGGCATAATCACGCGCGCACCAGGTCACATTCGCGTGCGTGAGATTACAATCCTGATTAGCGACTATTACCGTTTTACACGAGAGTAATCAATGCAAGTGCAACGCTAACCTAATACGGAGCAAGCAAACCATTCCGAAAAACATCGAATTGCATGTCTGATGTCTCCAGGGCAGGTGCTGAGATGCATCCAATGCGCATTGACCTGTTTCAATACAAATAAGGACTTCATTGATGCGCAATTCTCCACAAAAAGCATACACGAATCGAATCAAAATAGGTAGTTTTTAAAAGAATTTCACATTATTGCTTCAAGAATCTATTTCTCCTTATATTCTCAGCTTGCCTTGCATGCTTCGATGCTTGACTTTTACAATTATTGATGCAATACTTTAAAATTTTATTCCAGTCTTCATTATTATAGTCTACTTTGTTTAAAATAAAGATTGGATGGAGCGTGGTATAGAGCACTCATCATCATGGAAGTCACCACTGTTGGCGGTAGAGTAATTACCGCTAAGGAAAATTGAATGTCTTCATTAACTTCTAGAATCTAGCATCGTACATTGTAAACCTAATACCGTAGTTGCTGTTGGTGAGTTATAATACATGTGGTCTTCAGGCAGGTCTGTAACATACTGTAACATGCTAATATTAAAGAGGATCTAAGTAATAGAGAAATCTTTTTCCTCCACCTACTATCTAAAGTTGCATTTCACTCCCCGGAATCGAATACTAAAGCGCTTCATTCTCTCCCTCGGGAGAAAAAGAAGATTGAAATTCCCTAGGGAAAAAAAAGTAAGCCCATTTAAATAACATGGGAAGCATCTCTATGATATTTTGTGTCTAAATTTGGAACTTAAGCGTGAACTGTAGAACAGTAAACAGTATAGAGTGCACAGTTTGGAAGAAAGGTTGGTTACGCTGATATTTTGAAGGAATATTTATAAAACAATGGATCATGATGGAAGAAAGTTAAATACTTGTATATTATTCATAAATTTATAGAAATGTAAAAATGTATACATATGGAAGTATAGTACCAAAGTAAAAACAATCTTCATGATTTAAAAGCTAGAATTCTTGATCACTATCGAATATCAACTATCGAATCGATTAGAATTAGATAGAATCGAATTCAATTATTCATTCCTACAATAGTTTATTGTACTTTGAGATCTGTAGTGTGTTATAATTTAAGTTTATTATTATAATAGTGTGTTTATCGTTTTAATTTCGACTAATTATCAATAGTCCACTGTCATATTATACTGGAACAATGATAAAAGAATGTCTTTGTTGAATTAGACTTTTGGTTTTGAGGTTTGGAAGTATAGTTAACCTCAACTTATATGGCAGTTGAGGTCAGTAAAATCGTTAAAGTTAGTAAACTTTATTAAATCGTTAAAGTTTTTCAATTGGAAACCGGACTTTTCAACATAAATTTAAACGAATATCCTCCATTAGATAGCCTTTATTATGTTGTATGAGTTGTATCAACACGAAATATTATGTTATTTGGATTTTAATTGTCGTAATGAACAGGTTTTTACGATCGGTTACTGTTGTGTTGTGGACGAAATAGGCCTTCAAACATTGTACTGTCTCTGAAAGTTGAATTTACAATTTAACATTTGTAATATACGGTATGTACTTGCTGGAAGCTAGTAGCCTGATATCTGTAAGAAATAAATAAATTTTATTGATGCTTTTGTTTCCTTTTATTTTTGTAGCTTATAGATTAAAACTAAAAGATTGTTTTCACTTCTTTCATACATGTCTAATGTAATGTTAATTAAAATGAAGTCTATTATAGTAAATTTGAAATGATTCAGTTGATTGCTTGAATATCTTCTTCTTTTTATTAGGCTTTAGTTCTACATATTAGCCTAATCAAAAATTGAAATAGAAGTTTCATTGCTCAATCTAGTTTCTCATAACTTTTTTTATTATCAGTATCATTACTTAAAAACTGGAAGCAATATCAACTTATTTGCTTCCCTTTTATTGTTACTATATAAGTTGACTTGCCAGTCATTCCATTTGTCATACTTTTATTTCACCAGTTTTGTTTAGTTTGTAGTTACAAAAATTATAAATTGGGAAGTAGCAGCTACCTACCATACTTCCTAGTTTTGAGATTTCAGATTGAACCAAGTTGGATTTATTTTACAGCTGATTTCTTTTATATGAATATACTTGCGAAGTTTAATAAAGATCGGTTAAAAGAATTTGAAGATGAAAATTATTTTGTAAAAAATGCAGAAAGGCGAATGTCTGGTGAACAAATCGCTTTTTTAAAGAAGATTAATTGTGATTTTTTCTTTATTTTGAGCCATAGAATGTATTCCCAGAGTTTGACACTTTAATTTTGGGACACTATATATTCCTATCAATAGTTAATTAATGTAGGTGAAGGAAAAATGTTGTGTGCATCACGGGACTAAAGTACTTTTTCTCCCTCAGGGAAATTGTCGCCCTCGGCTACGCCTCGGGCAACAACAGTTTCCCCTCAGGGAGAAAAAGTTGCCCTTTAGTCCCTAGATGCACAAATAACTATTATTCTATGATAATATTAACCCATGATCGATGTAATTTGTACAGAATAATACAAATGTGAGGAATAATGTAGGTAGTGGGCAAGGTAAGTAAATCTACCAGGTAGGCCAGCGTCCATAAGAGCCCAGCAGTCCACTTTTTTCCTGCCGGATGACGTCACTAGTTTTATTTTTTACATTATGCTTTAGGTCCATTCTACACGGGCGTAGGAAACGCGGCGTTAACGTCGCGTTAACGCGTAAAAATTTTTTGCAAACTACACGAGGCGTAGTGAACGCGTGAAGAGAAAATCAAAATGGCTGATGAACCTAACCTAGAAAAAGTGATACAAAACCCAGCTGATCAACGCGCGCTCAACAGAACACATTGTGTTGAATGGTCCTGTCTACACGAGCAAAATAATCACGCGTTCTCAACGCGTTGCTAACGCCCAACTAACGCCGACCTCGACGTTGGCAACGCGTTGACGCCCGCTGACGCTGTGAAAACGCGTGATTATTTCGCTTGTGTAGACAAGCCCATTTAACACAATGTGTTCTGTCGAGCACGCGTTGCTGACGCGACGTTAACGCCGAGTTTCCCACGCCTGTGTAGAATGGGCCTTATACCTATATTTATGATTCAACATGTATCTGGGATTCCAATTTTCCAGCTGTTCCACAGAGAATTGAAAAATAAAAAATACCACATAAAAAGCTCAATATCAATGAAAATAATTGTGAAAATATTTAAAAATGATGAATTAATTTATTGAGTATTATTACAGTCGAATAATGATGAATAATGTTGTGATATTAGAACAATATAATGCTATTGTTGTTATAAATTGGGGCCAAAGATTTGAGAAGCTGGCGCTCTTGTTGAGAAAAAAATAAGCTTTGGTGGGTTCAAACTATGCAAATACGATTATAAAAATGAAAATAATCATATTTCACTACAAAACAACTAGGACAACTTAAAAATATTGTTTCCTTGTTAATTGTGATGTTCTCAACTCATCAGAATTAATTACAACAATACTATTCTTCAACACTAACTAAAATAGGTTATGTTTACATTTTCATCAGCTATGCTTTTCATTTTGGGCGCTAGAGTGCGACACTGTAGAAAAATAGTGACGTCAGATTTGTAAACCATAATTTCCAGGCAAATATCCCACCTGGTAAGATTTACTAGCCTTGACATAACCGTACATGATTCTTTAAATATATCATATTCTTGATTGTGTATTTTAAACCAATTGAAGTTTCTTCCAATGAATTTCTAGTTTCTCAAGTCAACATCAATCCCATTTTATTCTGAGGAACAGGAACCAAACATTTTTCTCTTGCTTGAAATAATCAGGATCAATTTTTCAGTCACCTCATCACATATTCTGTGAGCAAACGGCTGGTATTCGAATAGGGAAGAGTTGAAAGATTGTGGTACATTAACATTGATCCAAGCCACAAATCATTTCTGAGCACTGTTATCAGTACATGACACAAACTAGTGTAATCTGTAATGTCTCCTTTGTTCGCAAGTGTGATCCAGCGCCAGCCTCACAACTAAAGTGGTATAGTCAGTCCAAGCAAAGAAGACATTCTTTGCAAGATGGGCACATGACTTCAACTCGGTCAATATTGATACAAGAATCATAAATTAGGTATCAAATTGTAGATCAGAATTTTTTCTACCATTTGATATCATTTTTATAATTTTTAAGCCAATATTGACTGAGCTAAAGTTATTTTTCCATCCAGCCAGAATGTCTTCTTTGCTTGGACAGACTATGAGGTATCGGGCTTTGAACGTCATATTATATTGAACACAATCACATATTAGAAGGCACTCATTACTTGTAATCTGCTCTTGTCTGCATTGAATTATATACCTTATTCATCCCGGTATCAATGGCCTATTGGTAGATTCCTTTCAGATCGTTATTATATTGATCTCCTTTTATCGATCTTCATCCGCCAACAATCGTTTTGGTACACTCTGTATGCAAATGCAAACAGGATTCACTCATCCTGTTTCGATTTTTTAGTTTGGTTCCAGTTCTCACTTTCCTCCTATTCTCATTTGCATATTTATTGTGTAGTACGATATTGATTGTATAGTGTGTAAGGCCAGGCGTATGCTGGGACGCATTAATACACACGCACGCAAGCCAGCCAATCACAGCTCTTGTTGAGGACAAGACAAGAGCTGTGATTGGCTGGCTTGCGTGCGTGTGCATGAATGCGACCCAGCATACGCCTGGCCTAATAGTTTGCGAGGAATGCATATAATATTCCTATAGTTTTCATAATATGTATGTTATTAGTTTCTGAAATATTTCAGACTGCTTCTGGTGTTTTAGCTTTCTTAATGATTCTGCTGTTTCCCCATAATTTTACCAGCAATTTTCAACTTAACAGGAATGAGTGTATCCCTCCTTTTTTAATAACGGTTTTCATTATTTTTATATTCATCTAATGACAAACAAAATACATGGTTAAAGAAATGACAGGCCCTTAATATTTCTAACTAAATTTTTATTAAAATATTATCCAAATTTCCAGGTTGAGCCGAAATTGGATGAATGAATGGATTGATATCACGTGGGGAATTATATTCAAATAGAGTATCCCAGAATCCAGATAATCCAATACATTTTTTTCCAAGCACGTATCCTCCCATGAGTATCAATATCATCTACTCTGACCATAAATAATCAACCTATGGATCCATCAGACTCATCAAGATCCTTTTATATCCTAGTTAATCGATGCACAAAATCATACCATACGTATAGATAGAGAGCTCTAGTTTTACTCTCAGTCTCTCTGGATATTATAGGCTACGCTAAGAAAACCACTTGTTTTATTTGTAAATCAGCCTTCGAATAGCCAGAATGTTGTCATCGCCTGTCTTAGGCTCACTTCCACCCACAAGCTACTATACACAACTAAACTGCACATTTATACCTATTTATTTCAATAGATATTATATTCTCTCTCTGTTGTGCATTCATTACGAGTAGTTTTCAGCGACCATTGTTTACGTGAATGGCTACCGACAAAGTCACTTCTTCATGAGTTAATCAAAATCCATTCATATGTCCTGCGGAATTTTAACGCATGAATTACTGGCGTCGATTAGATTATTGAATTTGTAAGACTTTTCAAACGCAAAGTGATGAAAAAATGGTAATGAACTGTGACGCAACCTGTGGTGAGTGTAGGATTAGAAATCATAAACGCACAATGGGGCCAGATATGAAAAAAGGAAAAGATTCTGTGCAAGACGTTAAAAAGCAGTTCCTTTATTCATACAACTTTTTTGAAAATGGAGTTGACCAGGACCTAGGTTTCATTCACATCTTTAGCTGTAAAAAAATTCAGACAAAACTGTCAGAACAGGGAGTTAAAATTACAGAAAAAATAATTACAGAACAGGAGTTGAAAATTACGGAACAGGGAGTTAAAAATTACGGAACAAGGAGTTAAAAATTACGGAACGGTAAGAACCTCAAAGAAATTGAGGTGAAGTGAGGGAATTTTCTTACAATTGATTGAATATAAACTCAAAACCATAATAAATTAATAATATTTTTTTCACTCAGAGGATTACTGAGTTCCTTATCAGCGTACTAAGCTACGGGCAGGGAGCGAAATAACCTACCCATTGTTTGGAGTGGGGGAGGCAGAAAATCGCAATATCTCATATCCGTTTTAACATAAAAATTTCTTATCTTTCCATTTTTCCATTTTCTCAATTCAATCACTTATTCAAAGAGATCGAGTTCAAAATCCCTCCAAAATAATATGTATTATTTGATATTCTGTTATTTTTTCATGAACTGAATACAATCTCCATAAAGATGGGTTTACCCTATCTGAATATAAGAAATAGTAATGTAGGCTTGACTTAAGAAATAAATTATCAAATTTCTTTGGTTGATTTCTCATGATATAATGATAAAGAGAATTATTTCATACTGAATATAAACCTTGGAGGGAACTCAATATAGCTTTGGCAGATCGTGGAGACCGAAATGCTGCTCTGACTCAACTATGATTTCTCTTAAAAAAAAACTTTCAAATTATTTAGTTTGATCTATAATATTCGACACAAAATGAACAAATAAATTTGAAAAAGACGCAAAAATAATTAGAGCGATTGTATAACAGTTTCGGCTCGGTTCAAAGATTGGAGAGGGAGGGCAAAGCAAGGCCTGATAGGTTAGTTGGTATTTTAAATCACAATACTGATTACTCACGAAACCGATTATGTCAAATAGTTGGTTGTAATTTACTTTCGGAGCGGGTCAATTTCTAATTGTTAAACAAAAGCTACTACCTCTAGCTGCCTCGGTCCTAGCTATAGAATGGGCCGGCACTGTCACGTCTCTCGCTCTTCGAAATGACTACAAAAACCAACGACAATAAACAATAAATGAAAAGGTACATTGTGCAAAGCAGAACACTTTCTAAAATCAAAAGTATTGTTGATACAGCCAACTTAATAGAATGCAATTATTGTTGTTTTGAATAATCGGAATTTATCTGTCATTGTATCAAGTCTTTGTTTAAATGCTATGAGAACTTGGAGTTAGTATCAGCTTTCAAAGGAAATGAGTTGAAAAATGTATGATTTTCCATTTTTAAGAAAATAATTTATTGCTATTTGCCAGAGGAACTTTCTTGCGGACGGGAGAAATCAGATACGAGAAGAGATTGATAACTCAGCCGCTTTACACCAATGATTCAAAAGAATCATTGAATGAGGAAGAAGAAAAATTTATTTTGAACACAAATATCAATAGTTATGTGTATCTCAACTGAAATTATTCAAGAGATCCAAATCCTAGAGATGAATCATCTTTGATACAATTTTGATGAGCGTGAAAAAATGAAAATGTTCGCTTCTTATAGCGAGATGTGGTGAGAGAAGACAATCCACATAAGAATAACAAATAATTATGGGAAATGTTTCTCTTTCGATAGGAGTTCTCGTGACAGAGAGAGAAATAATGAGTAAAATCATTATTTATTCGAATATAATGCATTGAATAAACGAATTTCTATAAATAAGTATTTTCTCATTACCTAGTGGACTTGATAAGAAACTCAAATGGTTACTTGAGAAAATGAAGAGAGAAGAGCAGAAAACGAGTGAAAAATTATCTATTGTCAATTAGAAACTCACAAGATACTGCTCCAACAATGCAGAAGATTCAAATCATCAATACTCGACAAGAATCTTCAACATCGCAAGCAAGAATCTCTTTCTTTCTGCATCTCCTGGAAGATGAGAGTACTCAACTCATGCAGTTTAGCAGGTGGTCAAAGTGAGAACGGTAGCTGAGGTCATCAGGCCGATTAGAAGCCCATGTTCATCTTCCAAATCATTTTCAACACCTCGTAAAAGTGTATAAATCCACTCGCATCCCTCTCGATCACGAACACCACATCGATGTTGCGAACGCTAATCGATATTTTGCGCGGCGAAAATGATAGAGTAGCGATCAAGCACCAAGGAAGCTTATAACACTGAAGGCTGAACAAGGTTGATAAGAATCATATTGGGTCTCGTGAACATGCAGCATTACAAGAGGAGCACAATTGAGATTTTGGTCGTACAAAAAATTCAGAAAATGAAAATTACTTGAAAAAAATTTTTTCAGTGTTAACTTACCAAGACCTTCTCGTATCGTATTTTGAGTTTGGTCGCAATTTTCAAACACTCGACCAAGACAAAATCCAAATAGAATAAAATTAATTTTAATGTTAATCTGTTAATTGTTAATATGAATTGACGAGTCCAAAATATCATGAATTCATGAATATTTGTCCGAAGAAATTGGAGAAGCAGGTTAACTTATGTATCGAATTAAAGGAAGGAAAGAGTTTCTGACCAAAATTATAAGTTTTACCTATCGTTCTAGGCATGAATCTATTCGAAAAGATGAGTACGCATAAAATCTATTATGACGAAGTAGAGGGAGACGAAAATGAAAAGATAAAAAATTATCGAAATTCAAGAGGAAGAATATTGATTTTGGAAGTAAAGTCATGTTGAAGATTTGAATGTATTTCAGATGTGCGAGAAAAGGAAAGGAGTAGAGATGTGACTACTGTTAAAGTCTGTCCGAGCGAAGAAGACCCTCTAGCAAGATGGAAAAATGATTCTAGCATGGTCAATATTTGTTCAAGAATTATAAAAAAGTGGTCTTAATAGTAGATCATATTGTTTCCTACAATTTGAGATCAAATCGATAATTTTTCAACAAATATTGACCAAGCTTCAGTTATTTTCCCATCTTGCCAAAGGGTCTTCTTTGCTTGGACACACTATAATATACTTTATAGACCCATTGTTTGGAGAGTATTCAATTTTTCAAGTCCAATATTATTCAATTTTGTAATTCTTCGCTTGCATTGCTCATTTTTACATCTTTTTAGGATAGGCTTTATCACGGTTTTTTCAAAAATAAGAGTTGTAGAACATCATAATTAAATCAGGGTTAAATAATATTCTAAAAGGTTTGAAAGAATAATTCTTACACGTAGAAACTAAACTCAGTCAAAAATTCGATGAACAGAGTTTAGGTAGGTATCAAAGAATCAAAGTGCCGTACATTTGAGTAGGTGTAAGATACTGGAAAAGTAGCGAGCAACCTCTAGCTCAACAAAACCACGCAATCATTCATGTCAGTCGATGCACATCTATTGCAAAGTCGGCAGTACGGGTGATGAAATCAGCCAACAACAACGCAAAAAAACCTTTCGATTAATTTGCGACTTCATATTCCAACTACATGAAACTTGAACAGTAGAACAACAACCGCTACCTCGTAAATCACTGGAGCGACACGCGTATCTATATCCTCTCTCAGCAAGCAGCAGCAATGCGCAAGTAAATTGAAAAATGTCGGAAACCATCTTTTTTCAAGCACGACCAAGCACCGACGGTAGTTTGAAATGATAAATCATACCCTTTTTTTAATTAAGTTTTTCTCGGTTACTGCTTAGCTATTCGTCTATCTACTACGCGTGGGTTGCAACTCAGTATTAGATGGATTGATATTCCCATTGCCAATAACGTTCCAAGAGGAGTAGCAGGGAAAATTTCATATCTTCTAGTTGCAATTTCACTCGCTGAAGCGCTAGAGTAGGCCTATTGGAGGAGGCTATTATCCAAGTTCGCGTATACTATGCAGTAATAAGAGAGCTACCCGTTTATTAAATTTAATCTCGGGGAGAGCTTACTCTTCCAAAGACTACCGGCTATTTCTTTGTTCGTTTTGTTGTACTTCATCTTTTCACAGCTGGGCATCTGTAGATAAGTTGTACTTGCGTAAGGAAAGCTAAGCACTGCAGTGTATTTTGAAATAAGCCACCGTTCGGAACAGCCCACGTGGTGTTGAGGTTAATTGAGGTGGACTATCGCTATAGATATAACGCATACAAAGATATATGAAAACATGCAACAGAAGTCAGCACTACCAGCTATCCAGCTTTGACTTCCACCAAGCTATCAGCAAGGCGACTAGAAGCCGACATGCATTTTAGCGGCTAAACGATTAACGAGAAAACTGCAAAAACGTGGCTAAAAAGATGAATAGCTGCTCATTTCTCAATTCTATACCATAAAATTATATGTATAGTTTGAAGAGGACTGTATTTATAGCATAGAGTCATATATTAGTTAGTTTTTAGTGTGGGCTACTATATTATTTCAGTTTTGTATGTTATCTATACACCTATATACAGCCTAGACCCTACAAAGAGACTTCTAACCAGATTCTCAGTTTTAGTAGCTTTAGAGAGTTGCTGAGTAATGAAATCATTGATATTGCATCCAACTGCATGGATAAGTATATGAAGGATCTATGTAAGGAATGGATATGAGTAAAAATTGACCAAATAGCGTATAACTTGCTTGAACCAACTGTTAGTATTTAGCGTATGGCTTTCAGTAGTGGGGAGACCCAAGGGTTTGCCAGCACCCACTTGACCCACTTTGCCAGCACCCAATTTCCACTAGATGGAAAACCATGCAGGTTGTAGTTCTTTCTTACTTACTTACTCCTCACCTCTACAGGTCATTACAACCCTTGGCCTCCCTCACACAGCCTCTCCATCTGTCACGATCCTCAGCCTGTCTCCTCCAGTTCCGAATTCCAAGGATCCTTAGATCGCGCTCTACATCATCTGTCCATCAATTTCTTGGTCTGCCTTGCCTTCTTCTTTATACATTTTCTCCTTCCATATACATTTTGCTACTCTCTCATCTCCCATTCTTAACATGTGTCCCATCCATCGGATTCTGCCGGATTTAATAAATCTGACAATGTCCTCATTGTTTAAAAACTGAGCTATTTCACTATTTTTTCTTCCTCTCCATCGTTCATTCTCGAAAACAGGACCCACAATTCTTCTTACCACCTTTCTTTCAAACACTCTCAATCTTTGAATATCTCCAGCAGTAAGTACCCATGTCTCAGATCCATAACAGACCACAGGCCTAACCAATGCTTTGTAGAGAAGTAATTTTGTAGCTCTTGATAGAAATCGAGACTTGAATAATTAGACTTGTCTTTCAGTCATTCAAAATAACAGAGTTTTTGAATTAAAAACATTATATTTTAATTCAACCTACTGTTGATAACAATAAACAGAGATTAAGTCAGAAAAACATCTCTCACATAACATAAGAGTAGAAACCCCCTTTAATGCTTTAATCGATAGAAACCTCCTCCCAGTTCTCCCGTTAGTTTATGCTGATTAGAGTAGAATAAGAGTGATAAATAAACATGAAAAAATACTATAGATTTTCAAATATTTGGGAGATGGGAAAAAAGAAGAGTCAAGAGATGTTAGCTGATAAAAAGTGACTGCGACATTAAAGGAAATCATCACCAGTCACTCAACAAAAATCTCAGTTCCCCGAAATTGAACGGACATTGTATGCAAAGCGAGATGAACAGTATAATGATGGATGCTAAATTATTGTTATTACTTTTATCGGTTGGCACGATTCTTGTTTCCTGTCTGCGCATGCGCAATAGGTCTCCGACGATGATGGCGCGTTCTTATCTGGAGTAGTCTCTCACTTCATTCTGCGTCTGCGGTTGGCGGCGGAGAGTGAAGCTGAAGAGAGCATTCATGAATTGAAATCTTGTACACAACTCAAACTAAAAGGTCAGATGAATATACTCTGTTAAACTAGTTCTGGTGAAACTTTGGCCCGCTTCGCTAAATGTCACTTTTGAAGAGAGCAGAACACCCAAATTAGGATTGCTCAACTGCTGACTTCAGTAACTTATTACAATGTTAAATTTGAAAAAAGTGAAAACTTTAGTTGAGCAATTGATGGTCCAGGTCATAGCAAGCAGAGCAGCTTGTTTGAACATCAAAAATTGGGCATAATGGATAATATAAAGAATATACCAAGGTGTACTTATAGAGTATTATTCTAATATAGGCTACTATACACCTTGAGAATATACAGGGTGTTTCAGGAGGAATGTGCAATACTTCTCAGGCTGATTCCTTACACCAAGTAGACAAAAAAGTTCCATGGGACCAGCCCCCAAAAACGCTTTGTTACCGAGATAACAGTGGCGGAAAATTGAGATTTTTCAAGAAAGATTAATTTTTATAATTTATTAGAGGCTTCACTGAGGTTCTAAAAATCGCTACTAAACACAAATTTATCACTTGTGCTATGTTTTGTCAATATTGCGGTTCTTGATCGCTATTTCTGAGATTTGGGTAAGATTTACAGAATCGCTGCCATTCAACTTTTCCTTTAGAATCCGACTCACTTCAACTTCCATTAACAGGGCCGACGCGTGGGCGAGGCGACCGAGGCGATCGCCTTGGGCGCCGCGGCCTGTGGGGCGCCTCGGCATTGTAAATTTTCCCCCATTTTTAGATTTGAACAACTTGTAATAGTGAATGTGAAATAAATACTAAATGAGTAAGCAATCGTCGCATCAACATCCTGTCTCTCCTATAGGTGTTAAATTGTTTTGTACAATTTCTGAAGTCTCGTTCTGTGATTAGTAATACAAAAACGTTTTTATTCAAAGAAACCACCTCCATCTATTAAAATTACAAGTTTCTGATTTCATATACCGGTACCCTTAATTGTTGAAGTCTCGTTCTGTGATTAGTAATACAAAAACGTTTTTATTCAAAGAAACCACCTCCATCTATTAAAATTACAAGTTTCTGATTTCATATACCGGTACCCTTAATTGTTGAAATATTGTGTCTTTTTAGCATATTTTCCCAATTATTCCAATAATCATTGAAGTTACAAACTTCTAACAGGTTTCATTAAATTCCGCAGATAATTTTACATAGGATTTGATAATCGTAGAACTCACAAATAAAGTCTCGAAAAATTAATATTTTTTGAAAAATGTCAATTTTCCACCAATGTTATCTCGATAACAAAGCGTTTCTGGGAGGTGAGTCTCATGGAACGTTTTTCTCTAATTGGTGTAAGGAATTTGGCTGAGAAGTATTGCTCATTTCTCCTGAAAAATCCTGTATATATTTGATGAAAAAATCCAATTGAAACTATAGATTTTAATTAAAAAAAAAAAAAGGTTTTTAACTCTAGATTGACCAAAAATACGAGTTTTCTCTTATATTTTTCCAAATTTTTTCCCAGACCCCCCGAAAAGTCCCCCACATAATCCTCTATGACCCCCTAACTGGATCCGTCACTGATTACATTCGAACATGAACATTGTACCGGTCTTTTAACTGTAGAAGACAGCGTGGTGGTGGACATTTAAACGTAGGGATAGTTTGGGGGCGCCGCGGTTGTTCGTGCCTCAGGGCGCTACAATCCACGCGACGGCCCTGTCCATTAAAAAAAATACAAATTTATGATTCCTTATCCAGTTATAACCATTATTGTTGAAAAATGGCGTTTTGTAGCATATTTTTTCAATTATCTCTTTAACCGTTGAAGTTACAAACTTCAAACTGGTTTCATTGAATTTCTCAGCTAATTTTACATAGGAATCGCTTATTTTAGAACCTCAGTAAAGCCTCTAATAAATTATAAAAATTTATCTTTTTTGAAAAATCTCAATTTTCCGCCATTGTTATCCGTAGGTAACAAAGCGTTTTTGGGGGTTGCTCCCATGGAACTTTTTTGTCTACTTGATGTAAGGAATCAGCCTGAGAAGAATTGCACATTCCTCCTGAAACACTCTGTATAGTAATGAGTTGTAAGAAGAAAGTTTTAAATTCCATCATTTTTTCTATTGATTATGACTAGGAGAAGTATTAAATGCGAAAATAAGAAAGCATTAAACATTGATGAAGCCAAAATAACATAGAAACATAGTTTTCAAATAGTATTGAATAGGAAAAATAAAAATTCTCCGAATAAATTGTATTAGGAAAAGGAATTGCGAGAAAACTTTAAATGCATTTATTTATGCAATATTGATTAATAGTTCAAGTAGTGAAATGGTATAAATAGTGGTATAAAGGTTTTTTTAAAATATTTTTAAATATTAAAATAAAAGTATCAGTCGAGAGTGGAATAACTTGGAGTTTTATTCAAATAGTGGAGTTATTTTTGTTCTCATCGATATTAATTTCCCAACTGAATTACCACTAAGTTATGCAATCAACTTTATCAATTTTCCTCCCAATCGTATTGAAGAATTGATAGAAAAGTCTTAATCCAAAGCAATCGAGGTTGTTCCTGTTGCGGAGTATAATAATAATCCAATAATATCATCGATAACAAACGAGATTCCCTTGAAGGTTTAACGACAATTGAATCGTTATTTTATTGGTGAATGAAATGGCGATACCATAAATAAATCGAGTGGCAGTAGCAAGCTCAGAGATAACGGTTGACAGAGAACGCACCATCCAGAGCGGGATAAAATATAAATACAGATAAATAAATTTATTGAAGCCCCCTACGACAGTTCGTTGTCATAGTCGACTCGAGAATTTCGATTTTTTTCTACAACTGATCCGATTTCTTCAGAAGAAAAGTGGTAGACGTATAACTTGCCTTTTATAGAAGAAGACGACTGATTTGTGCGCTTACTTTTCTCAACGGAAAGCCGTTTACGTTCACTGGGCACGTATAGTCTGTCCAAGCACAGAAGACATTCTGACAAAATGGAAAAAAGACTCCAGCTCGTCAATATTGGTTCAACAATTATAAATTTGATCACAAATTGTAGATCAGAATTTTTCCTACAATTTATGACCAAATTTATATTCTTTGAACAAATATTGATCGAGTTGGAGTCATTTGCCCATCTAGACAGAATGTCTTCTTTAATTGGACAGACTATAGCTCTGCTCTACACTAGTAGCACTTACAATGGCGAGTACAGTGTACAGTTATTCAGAAAAAAGTATCCTGATCTCTAGTAACATCCAAAACAAGTGTGCTGTTGTTTTGTCAAATATATCAATCGATAATAATTGTTACATAGGAATAATGTCACATGAATATGACAAATACGTGTTTCGGTAATACGTCTGACAAATCAAATTGAAAAATACAATAGAAAGTTCCGTTACTTGGTTACGGAAACTGGCTTATGGTTGAGAGGATCTTCAGATGCTTTTTCTATATAATTGGAAAATAGGAAAACTTCTTGAAGAAAGAGACTTTTCCCTCCATCATATTGAATATTAGGTGTAAGTTGTAATGTCCAAAACAGAATCCTTGGTAAGTCACACCCTGTCCTAGACGCCGCTTTCCAAACTTTTCCCAGGGGGATGTGGCAGGATCCCGATACGTCATACGATTGAGGAGTTTTGGTAAAATTGAGATTTGAGAATGACGAAATTTAGTAATTTAGTCCCCCGATATAGGAGTTCAGAATTTTCCAATGCGGAAAACCCCTTTAACATCTCTGAAGCATTTCAAAGTTTCAAGAATAATTTTAGTAATAATTTTTTTTAAATGGCAAAATACAACATACATCAGGGACAACCTGATCTAGAACCTTTGGGAAGAATACCTCTTCATAATAGGCTAACGTATCGTACATTAGTAGGTACTTTATAAGTACCCTATTTAATTTATTTAATATGAGTGTTACATTTATTAATATATGGAATAGTAATAATTGAACCTTCATAAAGAAGGTTCAAGGCTTGAAACTTTTTTCAAAAGTACATTTCTTCATCAAGTACCAAAAATATTTCGTTATTAAACCATTTCTATGGTTTACATAATTATGTTAAATCTACGGACCGATCCAGATGCAGTACAACGACTAAATCTTAATTTGCTGACAAGTTATTTGAATTATTCTCTACACTCTTTTCTCTCTCCATTTTTCATCCTCATATTGCCCCATAGAGAAGCAGCTCATCATAGCTCATAACGCACCGGTGATTCATTAGACACTGGCAGAACGGTATAAAAATTATATACGTACGTTCCTTTCGAAAATGCTAATTCTCTTAAATTATTATTATTAACTGACATTCGTTTATGCCAACATCAGTTCATCATTTGTGCCAGCTTTCGCAATTTCACATTGAAGTATTTTTGGACATGGTTCACCTGTAATCGATCACGCGATGATTCATTCTGAATCGAATGACCCGTTTAGATAACACCTTTATTTCGGTATTCAGGCAAGAGCCTATCTCTTTGGTCCTGATTCATTATCCTATTCCGTGTAATGCGGCATCCTTATCAGACAAAAAATTGTTTTAGTTCCAAAGGAAATCACAACGTACAGTAGGCTACACTAAACATTCGTAGGAAAGGTGTGTGAGATCGTCTAATTGTATGATTCAATGCAAAATCCTTTGGACATGTAGATTAATGGTTTTTACATACATCATAATGATTGAATTTTATAAAGTTTTCAATCACTTGATTACTTTTTCTAATAAAGCCTATATCATTCTTCATTTTCAAAGATCTAGTCCAATTAGGACGGATAAGCGATACTCTACTGTAGTAAGAATTTATTGCATCGCAGGCTTATTTTTTTCATATTCAGTATGGATAAGGGTTCTACTTTACCACAAGACTTATAAAATTATTTTTTTCATATTTCTAAAATATATGGAATAGGCCTTAGGCTTTTAAAATTTAATCAATAAGTTAAAAGAAAGGAAATATTATTTCAAAGTAGTATTATGATACATTTTTTGGATTCAATATTATTCTTGGCTCTATTTTCAATTTGGAATAATTGCATAAAATTGGTGCATTGTTTATTGTTCCTTTGTAAGACAACATAAAATGTTCAACAAATACTACTAGGAATACTCACTTCAAAATGAAACCGACTCCACTATGCTATGATCGGTATAAATTCGAAAACTTTATTTTGGTAATTTTGGTCGCAGCTTTTATTTTGGTAGGATTGCATTTTATCATAGAGAATACCTTGGAGCCTGAAGGCTAGAGGCTCAGTGGTGGTAAAAAAGATAAAAAAGACGGAATCAATCTTATTACTCAAGTAATGTACCGTACTTCGAACAAGAAGATCAGTGCCGGACTGGCTAGGTTTTGGGCCGTCGGCTATACTCACTCAAGGGCCCCCCTGAGGATAGGTTGTGTTGGAGGGAAGGGGGGTTTAAGTTGAGCCCTTGAAATTATAAATGAGGGGATAGGGGGGATTGTTTGAAAAAAAAATTCAAATATTTTCGTTTGAATTCTTCCATTTAAATAGTTCATATACTATTACTGTAGTAATAGTTATTAATATTTGTGTTATTTACGTAGATTAAGGTAGTAGAGAAAAATATCATACTAAACAGCACAATACCAGTAATTTCACGCACTTTAAATTGGGCTAAATATTTCTATTATTTCCAGTTGTTGTGTACCAGAGTTGATCTACGTCTACTTATTTCAAACCACATTTATTATAAATATTTGGAGGGCACGCGGACTAATAGCAAACTAAACCCTTTAAATGAGGGGTTTGGAGATATGAAATGGTACTCTCCAGGAAAGTGGAATATAATAAATCACTGTGAATTTCAAAGATCAAAAGGTTATTGTGCTAGTGATTCTATTTAATTAAAAATTATTTGTATTGATGTTGTTATAGTCTGCTCAAGCAAAGAAGACATTCTGGCAAATAGGAAAATGACTCCAGCTCATTCAATATTGATTCAAAAAGTTTAAACGTGGTCTCAAATTGTAGGAAACATTCCGATCTTCAATTCAATATAAAATTTTTGACAGATATTGACCGATCTGGAGTCATTTTCCCATCTTGCCAGTATGTCTTTTTGTTTGGATGGACGAATGGCATGAGAAGTAACCGATAGTGAGATATTCCATGCTTTCTAAACTGAATGCTGACCGAGGGCGTACTCAATCGCTGGGAGCGATTTTTTGGAGGATAGAGAGTTATGGAATCCAAGCCTGGGAGGGTAGTTGGCGTAGTTGTGAGAGGATAGAAACAGTTCGGGCGGACTCCCCCGGGAAATTTTCCAAAATATTATTGTGAAAAAATCACAAATAAAAATAAAACAGTATTTCAAGGTATTTTGAAGTAGAATATCTTGATTTTTCTTGAAGTAGAATTCATTTTCCTATTTGGAAAGTAGTATTATTGATTCATCAATCAGATGAACTTATCTGAACTGAACGTATAATCTTTTTTAGCTGTAAAATTCATTCGATTGTAAAAACAGGTGAACTGTTTTGATCGTTTGCCTTGATCACTTTCAGGACTCTATTTATCATCCAGTTATAGAAAAGGGGGTCCGGGGGCCTTCCTCCTGGAGATTTTAGTGAAATTAGGCAATTGAAAACGGCATTCAGAGTAGTTGAAGAGCCTACTTCAAAGAGAAGAGAAATTCTTCCTCATCACTTTTTTTGAATTAATTCTCACGTATTCCTCCAAAACTCCACTGACTCTGAATTTGAAATGAACCAATAAAGTTATTCTATAATTAAACTTCTATGCTGAAGTGCACTATGGATATTGAGTGGTTAATGGTAGTTATCTTGATAGATAACAAATATATTCCAACAGTTAGGTCAGTTTCATACTCTGACGGTGTCACTCATAAACAAAGATCGCTTTGTAGACTTTAGTATTCAATCCCCTTCAGGGGAAAATGTTTCAAGAACAATGTAAGTTACTCTAGGACTATATTTTCGTGAGTTTCTACGTTTCTAGCCTCGTAAGTGATTTTAATTGAAAGTACCACGATCAATGATTCTTCTGAATTCAGTAGTTGAGTAATATAGAGTGATATTATAATCAAATAGGAAAAATTTAAATTACGGATAAACCTTTCTTGAATACATAATTTTTGGTACAGGAATGCTATAGAAAACTTTTAATTCAGAGAGTTGAGGGTGTTGACAAGAGAAAACGAATCATAAAACATAACTAGGGAAGCGCATGCGGAGGCAGCCAAATTGAGCGGAGCGAGCTTTCTTTTTGTCCAAAAGTTTTTGAAGCATAGACTCGAAAATTTGATCCCGGTATTTTAAGCCTAGCTAAACCTAGCTGATGGTGAAAGTGGCTCATTCTATTACCATGTAAAGTTATGAAATGAGGATATAAAATAGGAGCAACAACCTTTAAGTGAATGTTTTCTCAAGTGAGTGTTTATTTTGATAGAATAAGGCAAGATGAGAAAATGACTCCAGCTTGGTCAATATTGGTTGAAAAATATTGATTGGGCTCAAATTGAAGGTCGGAATGTTTCCTACGATTGAGACAAAATCAATAATTTTCAAACAATATTGACCGAGCTGGAGTCATTTTCTCTATGAGTGGTTCAACTTTGAAAATACAGCATTTGACGTACCTTTTTTGGTCTCAAATATGCTCTGATTGTTTGAAATAATTATTCAGTAGCAAATTATAAAGGAAAATCAATATAAACTTGAAAAATCGTGAAAAAATAAGCCTATTGGATGAAATTTGGGCAAAATTTATGTGTATTTCCACAACAAGCTTCCATTGTTTGTTAGCATGTTAAGAAATATTGAATGCATGCAAATGAATAAATAATTTTATTAATAAAGACATCAGGTAAAAAACCCATTTTGCCTCCTTCAACAGTACAATATAGTTATTTGTGTATCAGTACGCATAGAGTGATTTTGCTGCATCAAGAGAAACACTTACGCACAAGCCGCAGGCCGTATTACACATTAAGTTTTTCCAAACTACCATATTGAATGTGAAAGGTTGAAATTAAAATTAAAATAGTCATATCTCAGTTATTTATCATTGAATCCTGACAAATCAGGCACCATTTTATTCAGAACTAGCCGGTAGGCTCGCTTCGCTCGTCTTCTCCGCCTAGCCAGGGGGCTCCGCCCCCTGGACCCCCGACAGTATAGGCAGTGTAAGTGAGACAAACAGGCTTGCTTCGCTCGCCTGCAAAACCTCTGTCAGTGTCAGTTGAAACAAAAAGGCTCGCATTTCTCGCCTGCAAATTCCGTTCAGAAGGGATTAGAAATTTATTGAACACAGCATTTCTAGACCTAATTTGGACCTGTTTACTCAATTTCAACATTTTCTGCCAATTTGTTCTCAAAAAATCTAAGAAAAACTCCGAAAATTCTGAAGAATAGTAAAATGCTAATATGAAGTGTAACCTTTGAAAAGTATATTGGACATAGGTAGTTTAAAACTAAATTCAATACCTTCCAGATTAGTTCATCTATAATCTTGCTGAACCATTGAACTTACAATTTGGATTTGTCATATCAAGGTGGAAGATATGCAACTTGCAATACATCTACAATTTTTAAAGACTTATCACTAGCTTAATCTTGAACAGATTTCAAAAATATTCTAACACAACATTTCTAGACCTCATCTGAACCTGCCCACCAACATTTCAACATTTTTTACCAATTTTTCTTTTAATTTTTAATTTTTAATTTTTAAT
>CM029551.1:17085512-17105075 GCA_017141385.1 Sogatella furcifera | reverse complement strand
TAACTTGGGATGCATTTTTCAAGGTCAAGGAGTCGCGCACATTTTTTAAAAATGTTATATTCTGGAAGCACATTTTAAGCACATTTTTTTGAGACCATTTCGAACAAATTTGCTTCAGTGGGTGGGGCCAGCATCATAACTTGGGATGCATTTTTCAAGGTCAAGGAGTCGCGCACATTTTTAAAAATGTGATATTCTGAAAGCACATTTTAAGCACATTTTTTTGATACCATTTCGAGCGAATTTGCTTGAGTGGGTGGGGCCAGCATCATAACTTGGGATGCATTTTTCAAGGTCAAGCAGTCGCGCACATTTTTTAAAAATGTTATATTCTGGAAGCACATTTTAAGCACATTTTTTTGAGACCATTTCGAACGAATTTGCTTGAGTGGGTGGGGCTGACCGTGAAGCTGGCCCCACCCACCAACGGTATAAATTTTCAAGGTCAAGGAGTCGAGCACATTTTTTTTAATGTGATATTCAGAAAGCACATTTTAAGCACATTTTTTTGGTACCATTTATAAAAAATGTGCTTGAGTGGGTGGGGCCAGCTTCACGGAGCTAGCAGCAATTGTATCAGACAACAACATTCCCGCAACTAAAGACGATGAAGATCAATTCAAGGCTGAAACTCAGAATCATCTAGTCGAAGAAAACTCTTCACGAGACCAGCAACTAGTTTCCAGTCAGGACGAAGGAGATATCAACACGCAGGCTGGAGACATGGATGACGAGTCTGGATAATCTTGTAATCAACAAATAACGTATTCGACCCTTCGCGTCGGCGAGTGTAAGCCATCCGCGAGGTGCGGTCAATAAACCAACCAAACTGACGCAGTGGTTGGAGACGGGTACTATGATCAGGAGTAGAGTGAAAAATAATCAAATTCCAACGGACACAAAAGCTAAAAGAAAATTATAGCAGGAGTAGGAGAGAGGCAGTAGTGATATGAAGGATAACACCGATCTCTCAGGTAACACTGACGCTTTTAATATTGTTTTTGGGAACTGTCATGGCTTTGAAAATTTTATCAATTCAGATTCTGAACAGATTAGAACATTCAACAGATTTAATTTCTTAGGTATCAGTGAAACGTGGTCGTGTAATGAGTTGGATATTAAAAATAAATTCCCGAAATTATAATATAGCCTAATACAACTAACGGCTGTGAGGAGGTCTGATGGTTATGGTTAGAAAATGTTTTACATTTACAGTAATAGAAAGCTCAGATTCATTTATTTTTTCCAAGCTATAATTTGAACATTTTACAATAATCATAGGTCTTGTTAATCTTAAAACTCAAGATTTAAGCGCAGATTTGAATTCATTACACACTTTTATAGAGAACAAAATAGTGATTTGTTAAGAAATTTCTCTGTAATTATTGGAGGAGATTTCAATTGTAGATTAGGTGAACTGGATCATTGTATAATAATATGTAGATGATAATATATTAACATTTTCTAAATACTGTTGGAAAAAAGCTTTTAGATCTCATGGATGAAAAATTTTTCATTTTATTGGATGGAAGATCAAAAAGCGATTCGCCTGGCAATTATACGTTTATTAACAATAATGTAAAAATTGATTTCATTATCATTTATTCAATCAATCAGAAAATACAAAGGCTAGTACAACAGGCATAATGCCCAAAAATGTTCCTAAACCAATTTATTATGAAAAGTCCAAATTAATGTTATGTCATGTAGTGAATTTTCAAACTCATTTTTACCACTGAAATGGAAGACAAACAATTTTCAATTTACAAAAAGGTTACACCAAAGTTCCGAGAAAAACACCAAATAAATAATTCGATAACTTTTGACGTTAGATATCTGGGTCAGCACGAATTCTATTGACTTAGTATCATACATGATAGTTTCTGATTTTGTGTTATCGTCCGACCATTTACTTGTTATCGAGGAGTGGTGATGGTAGAGTAGACGGAAACATACAAAACAGAGATAAAATTGGTGTTTGAATAAAAAGGAACTTTACAGAATGTCAATGACTTTATCAGATAGATTAGAAAATACCTCCGATGATTCGAATAGCGATTACTATGATTTAAATGTTTCTATAAAGCATGAGGCTAACTCACCACATATCATAAAGAATTTCAGGTTCAATTGAATTCAAGAATTCTTACAGTGAATCTTCCATAGAAATCATTCTCAAGTAGCCTTTAGACAATTCCTATTCGGAAAAAGATAATTCTTGAACAAACTTCACTACATCTTTCATAATTGCAGTTCATAGGTAGTTTCTTTTCTAAAAATTGTTCTCATAAATTTCTAAAATAATTCGGCACTTGTTTTAAATTTCAATTTGCAATTTGTTTTCGCATTTGACTTTTTGTAGATTGTATTTAACAAAATTTAGTGATACCGTATTAATGTGAATAGTGTAAAAAATTTGTCTGGAATTTAGTGTATTCAATATTTTAGTGAATAGCCACTGTACTGCTTTTTGATCGTTATAAATTCTTATTTTTATACATTTATTATCTAGTTACTCTGTCTTGCGAAGAATCTCTAGCACGCCTTCATAGCTGTTGTATTTTCGATTATATCTCGGCTCATAGGCCACATAGAGAGTTCTGATTTTTACTAGTTGACTGGTACCATCCGACACTAAAATTTGAGCATCGTTTTCATTGGATTTGGAGTTAATTAGGTAGTTTTTTTAATTAAATAAGTGAAATTTGAAGTGAGACAATTTGGATGTGTTTATTTACGAGTGTGTATTGGTGAATCAGTTGATCAGCAAATTTTGAAAGACTCAACTATCATCAATAATGATAATTTTTAGAAAAATGTGTTTTGTTAGATAATGTATAAGTATTTCTGTATAAGTAGTGATTAATATGTATTCTTAATTTTTTCGAATTAGTGAAATATTTTCAAGTTCTCAACTACGGTACTTTCTTTGGTGTACTTTTTGAGTGCATTTCAAAAAGTGATGTTTTTTTAAATGATGTTATTTGGTCATACAAATAGGGACGGAGATATTTGGTTGCCTTAACTATCGCAAACAATATTCTTTTTCTATTGCCAAATATTTTTTTCACTTCTATTCAGAGTTCTCATATAACATTATGCTATAGGTAAATCAGCATAATTTTTCTTTTGGCTCAGGATAGCTCTCACTGATACGTTACTGGAGTCTGTTGTTGATAAGATAAATAAATAAATAAATAAATAATAATAATTTTATTTCCTTAAAAAACAAACAAAAAACAAAAATGAACAAAACAGCAAGCAAATGTAATGAGTACAATTTAAATTTAAATCCAGTTAGTGTTTAAAGAATTAAAGAATAAAGTTTCAATTTTTTATTTATTTTTATTGGAAATTAACCTACTCAACTATGGGAACCCCATGTGCTAGAGTAGGTGTAAATTTTGGAAGGGGGTGCGAATACTTTGGGTAAGTGAGCTCACATACTGTTAGAAATAATATTTTCTATGTGATGTCTTCCAGTTGTTATAATCCACTTTTTAACGACGGCTTTGAATTTTCTTGGGTGTTCTATCATCTTGATGTGTGCAGGAAGTAAATTGTGGATTTTTGGTGCTAGGTGGTTGTAGTGTCGTTGATATATTGCCTTTCTAGCAACGTTTGCGATCAGAAGGTTTCTATTTCTTGTGTTATGGCTGTGGTTTCTCCATTGAAAGTTTTCCGGTTTTTTGTGTAGTCTGCAAATGATTTCCAGGGAGTAGAGCTGTCTTGCATCCATCACTCCGAACTCATTGTATAGCTGATCTGATGGGTAGCGAAGTGGTTTCTGCTTAATAATTTTCATTATCAGTTTTTGTACTTTTAAAAGAGGGTCAAGGTGAACGAAGTTTGTCCCTCCCCATCCCACAATCCCATAGGTAATCAAAGACTGGACTAAGGAATAGTACACCATCTTCATACACTTCTCATCTATCAATGTCCTCAGCATTTTGAACTTGTAAATAGTCTTTCTCAACTTTTTGCATAGGTTGTCTATATGATGGTCCCAGCGCAGGAAAGAGTCCAGTATGATTCCAAGATATTTTATTGTTGGTTTTCTGTGGATAGTGTATGCAGTGCTGTTGGAAATGTTGACTGTTAAAAGGTTCTCTGTAGGCTGTCCATGCTGTGTAGCTGAGAAAGTTAGAAAGTGGGTCTTGTCATAGTTTAGGGTGAGCAGATTCTGATTCAACCAATGTGAGATTCTCTGTAGTCCTATTTCAGCCTTATCCCATGCTATTGACCAAGTTGGTCCTGAAAACAAAAGTACAGTATCATCGGCAAAGGTGGTGATGTTCCCCTCAATTTCCATACTGCACAGAGGATTTATATAAATCAAAAATAGTATTGGACCGAGAACTGTTCCTTGAGGTACTCCATAATCCACTTTGAGCTTGCTACTTATTTTTCCATTGACTCTGACACTCTGGGTTCTGTTTGACAAGTAACTTTTGAATAATTCCCATGCTACTCCTCTGATACCATAGTTGTAGAGTCTATCCAGCAGAATATCATGTGATACTGTATCAAATGCTTTTTTCAGGTCCAGGAATATCGCCAAAGGTTTCTCATCACAATTGATTTTTTCTGATATTTGTCAAATAACATTGTGGATTGCATCATTGGTACTACAGTTTGATCTAAAGCCATATTGATTCGGTGATAAAATATTATTTCTTTCAAGGAAGTTGATAAGTCTAGACTTGATAATCTTCTCAAAAATTTTCGCCAGGATATTTAAAAGTGATATTGGTCTATAACAATTCAAATCATTCTTGTCTCCTGATTTGAAAATGGGACATATAACAGCTTCCTTCAAACAGTGGGGAAAGACACCTTCTTGTAGGATTTTGTTGGCAATTAATGTTAATGGTCTAGTTAGGGCTGCACTGTTTTGTTTGAAGAGCTCTGGTCTGAAGTAGTCTGGGCCTGGTGCACTATCTGATTTGAGACTGCTGATTATTTTTTGTATTTCTTCTTCATCTACTGGCGTAAAAAATATTGATTGACATACTCTAGTAGTGGTAACTGTAGGTTCATCTGCAGGTTGTTGATTGTTCAATATATTTTGTGCCAGTTCAGATCCAATATTTTTGAAGTATTCATTGAAAAATTTTGCTATGTCTTCATCATTCTCTCCCAGTTTCAATTCTCTTCCTTGCACATTTATTTGTTTGATTTGTGTATTTGGTCTCTGAACTTCAGTTATTTCTTGAATCACCTTCCATGTCTGTTTTGCATTTCTTAAATCTCCAAACTTGTGAGAGAAATATTGTTTTTTTGCTTCTTCTATAACTCTGGTTAATAGGTTTCTGAATTTTCTGTAATATTGATTTAGTTGGAGATTTGATGCATTATTTTTACATTGTTTATGAAGTTTATCTCGCTTCCTTATAGATGTTATTATTCCCAATGTTATCCATGGCTTGATTTTCTTCTTTCTATGTGGAACTATGTAAGCTTTCTTACACTCTTCCAGGCACCCATTCACTATAGTAATAAACTCTTTCAGTTTGCCTTCAGTACTATCCTGCATGTGAATGGAGTTCCAAGTTTCTTCTGAAAGCATTGATGAAAACTTGACTCTATCAAATTTTTCTCTGTGCTGTTCTTTCTCCACATTATTGATGTTTCTGTTGCTTTTTATTCCAAGAATAGTAGTGTAGTGGTCTGTTATTGAGTTTTGAAATATTATTGGCATAAGATCTTTTTGAAGTTCACTAAGATGTGATCCAGGCATGTGGCGGTATTGTTGTTGACTCGAGTAGGCTGTTTGATGCAGTGAACAAAGCCAAATTCACTGAGTAAATTCTCATAATCATCCAGTTGTCGATGCTTGTTTGGTTCTATGGTGTTAATATTGAAGTCTCCTACAACTACATGGGAATGTTGACTTGATCCCTCGAATACTTGTCTCAAACTATTGATGAATTCTGTCAAATCCGGATTGGAAGGTGACCTATATATTGCGGTTACAACAAATATACTTTCTCCAGTTTCAAGGCGGAGGTTCAAACAGTTGGCGTGTTGAATTTCTGGCTCTTCAACCTCAGTGTTAATGTCAGCTTTAACATATACAATCACTCCATCATTCTGCAGCTGATTCTTCTCGGTTGCATATAGATTGTAGTTACTTATGACTCGCGGAGTTGTATTGCAAGAAATCCAGCATTCTGTTAAAACAATAACATCAAAATCACACTGTAAGTCTTCTAGTTGTATCAGGAACTCGTCAATATTCTTGTTGTAACTTCTAATATTAAAACTGACAATTTTCAGGTTAAACTGTTTCAAGCTATCACATACATATTTCGGATCCAGAGTTGAAAAATCATTTACATCTGCTAAGTCAAGCTCTTCTATCAGATTATTCATCAATTTTATAATTTTTAGTATTGGATTCTATTTCTAAGTTTTTGTTGTTCCATACCAAAAGCTCTTCATCTGTCCTCCCGTTTACTCTATCAATAATATCCTGCACTGCATCCTTGTAGCCTGTTGTTAGATATCTGAAGCTTTCTGTATGCCTGGATATTGCAACAATAGCATGTGATACACTGTTGTATATTCTATTGTCTTTTGTGTCAATCCTCACTAACACTACATCCTTTGAAGTAAGCCCTTGCGCTTAGTGAATTGTGTTAATTCTCTGGGACTTATATTTCTTCATGCAATCACGGAGAACTTTTTTTTCTTTTTGCGTGAATGTGAGGATTAGAGTATCTTCCTTGAGCTGATGGGTTTCGCCGTTTTTGAATGTTGGAAGAATTGATCTTACTCGGGCATTCTTTGTGCTGATTCCTTGGTAGAATGATTGAAGTACAAAACATACATCCACTGGACACCGCTTTGTTACTGTTATATATTCTTCAGGTTCACAGAAATCTGAAATTTTATTCCACTTGGTAACTACTGGTGATCTCTCGATGTATGGTATCTGGTTGGAGTCGCCCACAACTATAATTTCCACTGCTCCACTCAATTCTGCAATAAAGCCAATGTAACCAGCATGCATCATTAGCCCCTCATCAATGTATACTTTTTCATATTTCTTGCCTGGATTATTTATAATATATGATGCTGCTGTCCTGTAATCCATTCTTAGCTGAATAGGTATGTTCTGACTGGCGTACTTTGCTGAAACCGAATCTCTTATATCTTTTATGCTTGCTCTAGTTTGAGTTAGTACTAAATCTTTTCCTGGAGAGTGCTTCCTGATTATATATGTCGATTTCCCACAACCAGGCACTCCTTCTATCCAACTTATTTGTGGAAATCTAGGCTTATTGATGTGAATTTTGTTTATTTTACTAATTAGCTCACCGTCTAGCATGAGTTCTGTATCTCTAGTGACTAATATGTATGTGTAGATATGGGAGGAAAAGCCAGAATGTTGTGAAATTGTATACTAAATTACATAAAAGAGCTCCGTATAAAAGCTTGTTGATTCCACGGCTTGTACCCACGTAACGGGTGAAGTACCTGTATATTTTACTGTGCAGCACTTCACCTGTTTCGTGGGCAGGAGCCGCCAATCAACTTTATTCTCACAACATAACTCCATATAGCATATGAATGCTTTAATGTCATCAAATTTTCTATTAATAATTATAATATTTTTGTTTTCACGTACAGTATTATGTAATTTTCTATTCTGATAGAATTCTGCATTTGAGTTCCAAATTCCTCCTTTTCACAGTTACTAGTAGACTTTTCCACAATTGAAAAATTACATAGTTACAAATAATTTTTTTTTGAGGGTGGCTCCCACATGGGGTCTTGGGCCTGTGCGTGGGTATTGGGAAGGAGGATGATAAGAGATAAATGGGCCCACTGCTTTAGGTGGGTTCCGAACCACCGGGAATCGATTTTTGAGGCTCATAAATTGAATTCAGAGGAACCGGTCACCAGTACAACAGTGGTGGCAAAGGCACGTCGCTTATTTAATCTCACCGATCAGATGCTCTCTACCATTGGGACAAACCGCTTCTCAAATTATATGCTTGCTTGTATTGTTTGGGAAGCGGCGGCTGTCTAAATTTATAATTCTCCATTAGCAGTATTTATAATATTCTACCTATTGGAAAAATACAGTCAGCTATAATTTCGTATTATTACTTAACAAATAACAAGAAATATGGGATTTCTGGGATTATTGGAATGCAAGGATATTTGTTTCTAGTTTCAGCTTGAGAAGATAGATATAATTATATAATTTGATGTTCGATTGTAGAAAATTGATAGTTATTTGAACTATCCGTGGAAATAGCTTACCTGTTTCTCCCTCCTCGGGAAGCGGGAGGCGCCTTTGATTTCGTGCCGGCCTGGGGGATCGTCGCAAATCGTTACTCGATTGTTGCGCAACCCCCAAATGATCTGGTAATAAATAGAAAAAAACTTTAAAACATTTTAATCTCAATAGAATGAAGCTATTGATAGAATATTCTACGAATTCCAATATAATTCATTCTTTACAGTCTTAAATATGGAGCAGAAGCATCAAAACAGAAGTTCAACATCGCATTTGAAAGTTCAGCATTGTGAACGCGGCAAGAATGAACAAAAAAATAATTGTGATCCTTAATGACGCGTCGCTTATATGAGAGAATTATCATTGAAGGCTATTAGAGCTGGAAACCAGTTTTTTTGCTATGGCAACGGAGGTATTCTGAGACACACCACGGGGAGCAGTGATCCTCCAATACCAACTAGAGTCGGGTCTAGTGTCAATCGTCAATACCAATTATTACCAATAGTATAGATTGTGAAGGCGTGTTGTGTGGTTGAGGTTATGTGAGTACTATGAGTAGAGTGTAGTGTGTTTTTGATACATTTATTTGTTTGTGAGTATTGTTGGTTTGCGTTTTGCAATGACTTCCATTTCTTAACTATTGGATACACCGTTTAGTTCACAATTAATTAATGTAAAAATTGAAAGACTTGGTAGGCCTACCCCAAATCTTGAGAATTTCACACAGACTGTTAAATCGGATTTGCGTGACTACAAACGTAACGTAAGTTTGAAAGAGACACCTATGATAAAAATATGTAGGCCTAAGTGCAATTGGCTGTGTGGTTGTGGAGCAAGAGTTGCCAGTTGCGGTTATCAGCTTTGGCAATGCTTTCCATTGAGAAGGGACTTATCATGGACATGCCTGATTTTAATAGTGATAAAGAAGTTTGCCAGGATCAAGAAGAGGAGGTTTGACTTTCTTTCAAATAGTTTGAAAATAGCCGATTCATTACTTTGATTCAAGATTTTCTATTGTTGTAATCTCATAATCAAATTTATGATTTTTGAACCAATATTGACCGAGCTGGAGTCATTTTCCGCATTTTGCCAGAATGTCTTCTTTGCTTGGACACACTGCATACCTGCATACCTGCAACCTCAAATATACCTATACCTATACCCAAAAAAAGTTAATTCAACAATGATTATGAGACCTATCTCTATATTCTCTATCTACATCTATAAAAGCGAAATAGCACTGACTGACTTGACTAACCTCTACCGGCCGGTCCACCCAGAGCCCTCTGTACCCGCTTTAGCATACCAGAGCATAGCTCCAGGCAGAGCTAGCACCACAGTTACGGAGGTGTGCCATTGGGACTCGCCTTGATTCCCCCTAGGGACGGAGGCGGAACGTGTAGGACCCACCTTGATCCCCCTGAAACTAAGCCAGTTACAGAGGCAGGCCCTGAACTCGCCTTGATTCCCAACCTAGTTACAGAGGTGGACCATAGGACATTGCCTTGATTCCCCCTGTGGTTTACCGCTGCCACCTCGCCCGGCCAGCGTCAACGGGAGATTGGCCTGGGGCCGGGGTGACCCTGGCTAGGCCAGGCTTCCAGCGCCCAGTTCCGGCGGTACGTGGGCCATTCCAGAGGTGCATGTCCGAATCATCGTCACCCCTTTCGCAAGCCCGGACGTTCCCCCTCAGCTGTCAAGAGGCTTGGAAAAAACGTCTTATCTCTTCTGACCCACACTCCAGCCTGGTGCAGGACAGTCATTCCTAGTGTCTACTCTCCCCAGGGAAAGAGGGCAGAAGGAACCAGAGCACGCGTTTCGGAAAGAAGATGAAATCCCGTTCACTAGGTAAGAGGGCTCCCGGACGGCCCCGCGACCAGCTCCGACTCTCGACGCAAGGGAGCCGCCCACCATCTCACCGGACCGAAACTTCCGCCGGAGCCAATGCAGAGGAGCACGACAAGCCGCGTGGGTACAAGCCACGCAGCCATAAGGCAACCTACTGCACCAGCAACCCTAGAGACGGAGGCGGAAGGGCCGTAGAGGCGCAGCGCTGACTGACTGATTCCTTCATTCATCACCAGAACTAAAAATCCACTGAACCGAATGCGTTCAAATTTGGCATACATGTTCACGTTTAGACGCGCGCTAAGAAAGGAGTTTGAAATATCATAAGGATACGCTAAATATTTGAGTTTCTCTATAGTTTTTCAGCGTTTACTTATTTTTTCGAGAACCAATCGGTAGAAAATGTTGATATTTGGTGGGAAGGTTCATGTAAGGTCTAGAAATGTCGTGTTGAAATATTTTTGAAATCCGTTCAAGAGTACGCCAGTAATCACTTTTTCAAAACTGTGAATGTATTGCGGGTTGCATATCTTCCGCCTTACTGTGAATGCAATGGTTCAGCGAGATTATAGATGAACTAATTTAGAATATATTGAATCAAGTTTCAAACTATGTCCGATATACTTCCCAAAGTTACGCTTGATATAGCCTAAGCATTTTACTATTTCGGAATTTCCGGATTTTTTCTCAGATTTTTCGAGAACAAATTGGCAGAAAATGTTTGAATTTGGTAAAATTCCCTTTCGAATCCCTTCTGAACGGAATTTGCAGGCGAGCGAAGCGAGCCTGTTGGACTCATATGCTGGCTAGTCACTCATATGTTTGATAAGAATTAAGGGACCTTTGTATAGGCAATGGCTACAATGTTTTTCGACCTGAAGAAGAGGATGTGTGACGGTCTGTATTGGATCTGTGTAACGATTGGATATTTTTTCGTACAGTTTTATCATTCGTTCCATATTTTGACTACCAATTGTTATGGAAGATGAGCGATAAAATGGAGCATAAGACTAACTAGGCCTACTTTGAAAGCCCTCGTGTTGAGGAGGCAAAGCTTGTTTGACAAGATCACTAATCTCTATGAAATGTTCAAGACGATTTACCATTGTAGCAGTGTCTACATTGTCCACAGTCATGTACGTCTGACGAAAAGGTTGAAATATTTATTGTGGAGAATTCAATTGAAAAATTTTGGGATTCAAAGATTTGAATGATTTCGTGGATATTGAATTTGAAGACTGGTTTAAAAAGATTTTAAATATTATTTCACCTGATGTAGAAGATATTCTACCCCATCTTAGCTCTACCGTTTTAATTACTCATTGAAATGAGTACCTATTGTGAAATGTTAACTGATAGTAGTAAAATTACAAACATCAGCAAATGGCAACTTCACTTCAATTGTTTTCGAATAAAATATCCCAGTTGTGCTGTTGTCGATCCAAGTGTAGTCAAATCATCATATTCGTTTGCCAGTCCAAATCGGAACTCTTGTGAAACTGAAATCTCTAATTTGAATAATAAATAGTGTACTGTGGATTGCATAAAGTGTGGAAATTCGTTCACATGATCCGTTTCTGAATTACAAGCCGATGAATTCGTCATAGACTATCATCTTTTTGGAAGTCATCTAATTGTCCAGATACCTGTAACTCATACTCAATTGCTAATAATTGTCATTTTCTCAATTTGGATAAATATTCACATTGTGATAATGATCGTGTTTGGTCTATCATGAAGTAAGATTGAATTATCTTCAACAATGTCGTATGTCATTCGAAAAAAGTCAAAATGATACAGAAAAATATTATTCTGCTTCTTCTAATCACCTCACGTGAAGGCTCGAACGGAATCCTTATCAATTCCACCTAATTTCACCTATCATTGATGTTGTCACATTAATGTCGAATTTTGGTTTGGTTTGTCAGCTGATCAGAGCTGTTATTATTGCTAATTTATTTTCCTTGTTCGTTATTTGATATCCTGACGACCTGCGTTCAAGGGGCACAGCGTTTGCAACATGCGGAAATGAATTTAGAGAACTGTCATTCCATCGTCGTTGATATTTGATTCGTCGTTCATACTTCTTGTGGATTATTCTGATCGTCCACCTGAACCTCATTTGTCGTTGTCATTAGTAAGACAAAAATTTCGGATTGTGTCAACTCGTTCAGTCATACATGATATTATTAAAAATTGGAGAATCTGCTCTCATTGTCGTCTTATTAAGTTCACATTGAAGATGAATAATTTACCCTCATCGTTCAGAGTATTGTTGGCAACATACACTTCTTACATCAACCTTCAAAATCCAAAATCCTCTTCTATGCCGGTTAGACTGAACTTTTCATCAAAATTGGGATCGAGATAGTGAAGGGCATGTGCCTGTTTTCTCTTTCCCTATCATGATTATGATTGTGTGTGTTGTCTCTCTCTGGATAAATGAATAAACATTTAGGCAATCTCTATCACGTCGTGAATCATGTCATAGTTTTGTTCGGATTTTATTGGGGTTTATGATAACTTGATCATGTTGTATCAATTTTCGAGTTTGTCATCAGAGTAGTAAATTATCTTCTCACTTGTCTATTGTATCGAATTGGAATTTATCCCAACTGACAGCCCAAATTTGAAGGGAAATATAAAGTCGTTGAATTCTCATCGGTTTCAATTCTCGACCAATCTGGAGCCTCTAGCTGACGCCAAAAATGTAGGCGCTTTCTTCTGTCTCTTGTACGACTGACTAAATCTTTGAAGAGTCATAAGTATTTGCAAATTCGTATATTCAATGTATTACCAGAAAATTCCAAACATTTACTTTTGAGAACTTTCTGTATTACTGTCGATAATTGGCTAAAATCTGTAGCTTTTTATTCTATAAATGACTATTTGGAATATTTCAATGTTTATCCGTAGTTTTGATCACTTCATGTAACTTACCTGTGATATATTATTGAAAAAGCCTATTGCTTACTTTTCTGTAATGTTACGAAATATATAATTCGTAACTGTTTCTTCAAAAAGACGCTTGCTAGTGGTGATCTAGCATGTCCATGTGGCGTCTTGCCCTCAGCGAAAGCCTCGACGTTATGGAGTTGCCGTTCTGCGCATCTGCCTTTACTTTCCCCGCATCTCCACTAAAACAGCACCCACCACCGGGGTCTGGCAGCTCCCTCGAGTATAAAAGAGATCGCTTGGCTTTGCAGTTTTCTCGTCTTCCAGATGCCAGCGAGTCGACTTCTCTTCTTCTTCAAGACTCTTCCTTCAAGGGTTGCTCTCCCAGATGGGAGGACTAGTTAACAGTTCTTGTTAACTGTAGTTGAACCGGACGGTTCGTGAGTCTTTACCAGTGGGCTATATATTGTTTTATATATATTGTCTTCTAAAGTTTTAATTGCTTGGGATTCTCATTTTCATTCTTCCTAACTCTCCTAAGTTTTCCAATATTTGGCTGGGTTAATTTCCGTGCTAATATATTTCCTTATTACCTACCTTGGCTGTTTCATCTTAACGGCCTCTCTCTCTCCTAAATTTCCTACCTAGGCTGTTTCATATAGACGGCCTCTCTCTTTTCCAAATTTCTGGATGACAAAGTCGAAAAAGAAGAGGAGACCACAGTCCGAAGCTTTTTCTCCACGTCCGAACTCACCCCACAACCCGACTGTAGTTAGTTTTCCAGGAGGAAAACCTGGTATCTGTACGAGGCCGGACAGAAGAGTCGACCTCCGTTACAGTAATGTTCTATGGCTAATAAAATTCTTGATTCTTGATTTTTTTGAAATTATAAGGAAGTTATCGTAATTAATAAATTATCTTATTTCCATCTTAAAAATTATAACTCATTAGTGAATGACTCATTATCAAAATATAAATGAATAGATATTTGATAGTAGAGAAGAACTCCCATCTCTATTTTCTGTACTTGAAACAGCCCTCTTGCATCAAACATGTTGAAGTTCAAAGCACATAATTTTAAATTACTTCGGTAGCCCAATTAATATGAATTTTTCCATGCATCTCAATAAGCAATTCATGGAGAAGTACCTACAGCATCAACAATTGATTTGATAATGATATTTATAATGCTAGAGTTCTTTGTTTCAGGCACCGGTATGTGAAAATTGCTTTGATGAAAAGGATATCATTCAAGGAGTGAAAGCTTACAATTAAATGAAAAGTGCAGTTTAAAAAAAGAGTGGTGTGATTGCTGCCTTTAGTTTTCTATGGTAACTAACATAAGTCATGATTTTAAATGATTAACAGAGAATTTGTGTACAATAACATGCTAGTAGATAAAACTAATGCTCAAGAACTGTAAGGTTTGACAAAACTCAACAAAATTCCAAAGTGCATTGTGAAAAATGAAGTGCCAAAGTCTTGAACGTGTCAAGTTTTAAAACCTGAATTTTATGAAAGAGTGTTGAAACTTGAAAGTGTATAAATACAATTGTTCAAATGTTTACTAACGGGCCAAAGAACGTATCAAAGTGTCTATACACTAGTTTCTGTCAAGGAATAAAGTGGAAAACTTTTAAACCTAAGTTAAAACTTAAGTGGTTAATTTTGAATTATCTCTCATAAAATTAGATGTGGTTATTTGAGAAAATATGCATATCAATGTAGACTGATTTATAAAACATGAATAAAGTGGAATGTTTCTACTAATTTGAATACAAATGTATCTGTTTGATGGGTTTCTCTGTACCTCTACCATAGATTTATTTGTGATTCAAGTCCGTAAAAGCCTCTTCCATCTAAAGAGTTACCCCTGATTTGGTGATGGGGTTGATATTTTTTCAGAGGCTTATCACTCACAACCACTGATCGCATTAATACTTATAGGCTCATGATAACAACATATCAATTCAGGCTATTTATTGGATTGCACATACAAAACATTCAACTTGGCACAGAATTAATTCATATGGAATAACTGTACAAAAAGCTTACCCTCCGCTTCTTCACAATGAGGGTCAGCCCAGCTGACCAAACGCCAATGAACACGGTTCCGGCCTACTGGTTTTGGAAAACATGTAAAAAATAAATAAATAATAGTTTACTCAACAATCATGTGACCTATAAATAGATGAATAAATGAAGCTTTATTGACATTCTATAATAGAATAAAAGTCTCTCTTGGGATGTAGAAGGAAGTAAGCGTTGACTGAATAGAGTTCTAGGCTATGTACTTATATATAGGAACTTTTTTTCTAGTATCTATAGAAAAAAGCATACCAAACCTCATTGTGAAACACATATTCTTAAGTGAATACTGACTTGAAATGGGTTGAAAAGTTGCAATATACAATTTAAGATTAACTATGATTTTCTATAATTAGGTACCGTTATATGCTGAATGAAATGCTTAATCAAATGCTTATGCTTATCAAAAATTAGCCCATACTTAGTACATGGAAAATTATTGAGAGTTGCCAGAAAATTTATTCAATTGTGATTAGAATTAAAGTGTCTACGCCTTTTCAACTGCCCCTTGATCAGCTGAGAAAATGATTCATGATTGCTAACATTCCTCCACTAGGGATGTCCTAAGCATATGATCCTCTATTGTCTTTTTATGCTAGAGAAATATTCAAGACTAGCCGGCAGGCTCGCTACGCTTGCCTCAACCGCCTTGCCAGGGGGCTGCGCCCCCTGTACCCCCGTCAGTATCAGCAGTGTCAGTGAGTTCTTAGTATGCGACTAGAGGTCCAACTGAACATGCCTGCCAAATTTAAACGCATTCGGTTCGATAGATTTTTAGTTCTGCTGATGAGTGAGTGAATGAGTGCCATTTAGCTTTTATATAATCTATTTTTATATGTTTTATATATATAAACTCAATTTTCACCATATTACATAAGGAATATTCTTCAGTTTATTATAAGTCAGCAACTTTGTGAAATATCAATCAACGCACAGTAACAGTAACTCCACACCCCAAAATTATTGAAGATTACTCAGAGCTTGAAAGTAATTATTAGTTGAGCAGGTTCATAGTTGTTGTCTAACTTCCTAACTCAATCATTATTAAACGTTTTGGACATAAGTTTGTGTTTTTAAACAATAAGTTTAATAGTTTCTGTAAAATTAATGAATAAATAAACATAAAATATTGAATTCGACACCAATCTCTTGAAAACTCTTTTATCTAATATCTAGAAAACAATTTCACTGTGCTTTGTTTCAACTTAGCATAAAATTAATAATTATTTAAACTAACGGTAGAAATAACTTACATTTTTCGGCCTCCGTCCAAAGAGGGTCTGCCCAAGAAATCCCTTTCCATTTTACTTGATTATTCCGGCCTATTGGTTTTGGGAAGCATGCAAAGAATAATAAAAAATGGTCAATTCAACAATTATGATACCTATAAATAGAAGGATAAATGAATCTTTATTGACATTCTATAATAGAATAGAAACCTCTCTCTTAGAAGGTAGAAGGAAGTTAGGTTTGACTGAATAGAGTTCTATATCCTTATATTATATAGAAACTTTTCTATTATCTATAAAAAAAAGCATACTAAACCTTATCGTGGAAAAGATATTCTTTCGCAGTGAATACTGACTTAAAATGGGTTGAAAAGTCGCAATCTACAGTAATTTAAGATCAACTATTATTTTCTATAATCAGGTAATACTGAGATACATTCATTCAAAAGCAAAAATTAGCTCTTACTCAGTATATGAGAAGTTAGTAAGAGTTGCCTGAGAATTTTTTTAAAAATTCCTTCTGATATTGAAGAAATGTTATTTATGCCAAAAAATCGACCACCGGATTGTGTAATTTGTGTATTTTTTGAGAAATAGTTCAGGCAATTGAGGCGAAAAAAGGCTGAACCTCCCAATGAGAGCAGCTAAGCTAAAAATTGGCTTATCACTATATCACTAGATCACTATAAAGGCATTCTAAATGAGTATACAAAAGTATAATACTGTATATGTGGCAAACTTTTTTATTCAAGGTCAAAGATCGCGAAAATCAGTTTTTTGTGAATAACTTGTTTCCTGTTCATGTTCTTAGATGTTATTATAAAATTTGTAGATCTAAAAATTCAATACAAAATTGGTTATACGATTTTTTATCGAGAAACTGAAGGTTTTCTAGATACAGCGCGGATAGGGAGGAGTGCGCACTTCATCATAGGATAATGTCTCATGAACTATGAAGTGGAAAGTTCAATTTGCTGAATATCGTTGTTTATGCAACTGAATCATATTTTTGTCAAAAAATTGTATATAGACAAATTTTTGCGATCTAAATTCTCCATATTTTCGAAATTTCAAACATTGAAATCAATTTTAATTTTCGGAAATATAAATATTAAGACGTTAATAAGTTATTAAGACACTTCCGAGATTCAGCAGCAGGTTATAAGGGTAATTGTGAATCCGCAACAATACCTCTTGGCTTATTTCTTGAAAAGCCTCTTTCTCGCTTCATTATTATTGTTATATTTCCAGCCAAAATGTTTGCGTGTGGAATTAACAGTAGGCCTATTGAACTGCGAGTATTGATATAAGTGATGGACAAATTGAACATTTGGAAAATTTTGGTAACTGTGCATACGTATTGACACCGAGTCAATACAATCATTATGGGAATTCGATTGCAGGTAGGCCTAAATAGGAGTTCCATTGTGGCTAAAATGAGGAGTCAAGAGGATCTCCATTACCGGACTCGCCCCGTACAAAGAGTTTTGGCGTTATCGATTTCAAATACAGTACATGTGTTGGTATTTTTTGCAGTATTTCTGCTGACGGAGTAGCAAAATGAAAAACCCGGCAAAAAATGAATGGATAACTATTTCTAAAAGACATTTGAATTCAAATACACCATTTTCAAGCGACATATATTACATGGACAAACGATCAGTGAAAACTTGGCAGATAGATGGAAAATCGGATCACTGGCGGCTCGCCCTGCACAAGCACTTCATCTGTTTCGTGGGCATGAGCCGCCAGTGAATCGGATTCATTGTGAGCACGTATTGATAGCTGCCGAAGCAAAATAAAACTTCGATAGTTGGATTGTTAAAATAATTTTCACCAGCCTTCACAAGTAAATGTGCCAAAAAGTGATACAATCATAACAAAATTGAATTCAGAATTGAATTTATTCAGAAATAAAGAAACATCACAAATTTGATTACAAAAATAATAAACATCATACAGAAAATGAAATAATAATCACTTGTAATAACAGAAGAGTGTATGACTATAAATAGGTTAAACATAATAAACAAAGGAAAAGTACGCCCACATGGACCTCTAGGGTCTGTTGCTGGGTCGATTGAGTCTAGAAGCATCATGATTTTGTACAATATTTGATTGAAAATAGGAACTAAGAAGAGAATGTAAGTTGGAAAATATATAATAATATTATTAATGATTGTTTTCCTTAAAAAAAAACATTCACGCAGAATCCCCTCTCCCAGCACACCCACTCACACGTCAACCCCCCCACACACACACACACACACACACACATATAAAAAAGAGAGCAGTGAACTGTTACAATGGCATGTATCCGGCAGTCCGGCACCACGCATCTCTAACTTTCCAAGGAAGCCTACACAATGAAGAAAAAAAATCAATAATGATGAGCTGCAGCGAGAATAAGATAGAATGGGAAAAAAGTAAAAATGATTCAAGTTGAGTACACCGATCTGAGGAGGCGCATACACTCCCCGTCATTCAGAGATGATAACCAATGTCCAATGTATTAAATAGTTCTTGTATCTTGATAAGGAACCATTAGGTCTACTTATTTCAGTTGGACAGTTGCGCAAAAGAGTATGAACAAGAAAAGATACATTCATGTCACACACAGAGCACAGATTTCTTGACAGTCCTGACTGATGCAGGAAAGAACCTCTTGTGTTGTACTGATGTTGAGGGACCGCATTGAAAGTTATATTATTTTTGAAAGCATAGAGAAGAACAGATCTAATAAAAAGCTTTTTTACATTGAAAACATTCATAGCACTATAGACTAAGTCAGAGGGAAGCCTTCTACCAAGTCCCAGACCAGCCTTCTTGATAGCCTTTTGTGTGACTGATAAACTATTCAAGATAGTCTGACATACACCCCCCCCCCCAAATATTTATTCCATACAGTATTGTTGATTGCACGTAAGCAAAATAAACTATTCTCAGCTCCTTCATGTAAAGGATGCCATGCAGCCTGCTGAATACAAAAATCATACTTCTAAGTCTTTTCTTAAGGTAACTCACGTGAGGCTGCCAGTTTAATCTGCAATCTAGAAGAACACCTAAGTACTTGTACTCAGTCACAGCTTCTATTACAGTGCAATCACACTCAAGGTTTGCAATATCCCCACAACTGTGGAGTTTGAGTTTACAGTCAGCTGGTGGTGCTCTATTTTTTCTCAGGTAAACTGGCATGACTTTGGTCTTCTTCACATTCATGCATAAAATATTTTTGTCAAACCATCTTTCAGA